>BMAW01105433.1:123609-213574 GCA_019974015.1 Nephila pilipes
AAAAAAAAACTTACTCTTAAATCATTCTAAAAGAATAAATTCTTACAGTGCAGTTTAATAATAATTTTGAATTTTTAAACGTGAGTCGTGATTTATTCTTTTACTTTTGCTATTCTTCTGTAGTAAGGAAGCGTTAACATCATTTTTCATAGATATACTGGACGTATTAGTTATTACAAACCCTATATTTCTATCACTCTTGGGAGAAAAAATGATGAATTATCCGTTAAACAACCTGGACAGTTAATTTTTTCTCTATGTTTTAGTCCCTGTTTTCGATTACATTTATGTTCATTTCGTGATCATCGAAGACAGTTCCGGAACAACTTCATCTTAATTAAAATTCTTATTTATTTTATGCTCCACTTACGATCTGGCTATGATTTTTATTTATTTAACCATTTATTATTGTTACTTTGTTTAACAATACACTATAGTAACTTATTATGAGAGTTTCTCATGTAAATTAATGAACATTCTGTATTGTTTAGCATAAAATTAATTTTTCAGTATTTGAACTATAACTATACAAAACATGTATTCGAATATATCAACAGAAACATCTAGATTTATTTTTTATCAACACGAAAGGGTAAATGTTTTCGAAGGTGTTTAGAATTTTTTTTTTGTGTGTAAAATAATAATCACATGATAAAAGATGAATATAAAAATTAACAACTTCAGAATTCGTTTATTTATTACATTTCAGTGCAGTCATTATTTGAATGAATTACTGAACGAACCCGTTTTTTACTAGGAAATAACGAAAAATATGAAAACAGCTATAAGAATAGCTGTAAAATTACAAGTTTCCTTCTTTCTTTCTTTCTTTTTTTTTTTTTTGAATGATTAAATAAACATGAAATTATTTGACCAATTTGTTTAAATTTAAATTGAATCGAGTTCATTTTTGAACTAATTACTTTCATAAGCTACATTAATTGATCCATAATCTTTACAGAAGACTGAATTATTCAAAATGTTTTGAATAAAAAATTATTTTTTTTAGATTTCAATACGTTAGAACTTAGTAAAACGCAATTTATTTCTGAAGTTTAGGAAGGACCTGGCATATTTTTAACATAATCTACTTGCATAATTATTCTGTTATGTATTAATGATTCATATTGGAATTTTTTCAAAATAATAGAGAAAGAGGGAAAAATTGCAGTAAAAAAAGAGATAACCACATTTTCTATTATTCCTGTAACAACAAATATGAGGTTATCAGCATCATCAAACGAAATGCTAAAATTTTTTGGATGTCAAAAAAATCCGAGACAAGACATTAACAAGATTTACTAATATTTAAAAGCTTAATTACTGAATTTTATGTTGTTTAATTTGTTTTAGATTGTGTTTGTATATTATTTTAATTATCTATTATTTAATA
The DNA here is from genome assembly GCA_019974015.1 of Nephila pilipes. NCBI lineage: Eukaryota > Metazoa > Arthropoda > Arachnida > Araneae > Nephilidae > Nephila > Nephila pilipes. The sequence goes on from BMAW01105433.1 coordinate 125,003, forward strand.
AGAAAGTTACAGTCATTGCTTATTTGGGATTGTACATCAATAAAGCCAAGAAATACTGCTTTAATAAAATAAAATAATGGTGGAGAAAAATAATACTATACATTACAATTGTAATTAATTTCAACGATTATTATTAAAAATTATAGTAATCTTAAAGAAATAATTCAAAAGTTTTTAATTGATATTACCTCTTAAGTTAATATTTTTTGAAACGCTTTAGATTATATATATATATATATATATATAAATATATATATATACTGACGGTAAGATGTTTTCAGTGCTATTTTCTAATACAATAAATGTATAGAAGCATCTTATTAAAATTAATTAAATATACTTTTAAATTTCAAATATTTATATTTCAGTTAATTTTGACTTTATTGTCAAATTTATCTTTATTCCTTTTCAAAAATATTCATTAGTTTGAACTTTATGTAAATATTAATAATTAAAAATGTTTTTGAAGGTGTTAAGAATACTTTGCGAAATATCCAATATACGAAATATTTTGAAATACTATTACTTTCAGTTATTGACAAGGTCTTAAAAATAAAAATTTAGAACACCTAAAAATTGTAACTATAACTGTATCTATGACAAGTATAAGAATATTTTAAAACGATAAAGATTAAATAATTGTGTCCTTTTTTTTCCTGTGTCAATGGTTTCAGGTAAAGATGATCTTAAAATGTCATGAACAAATTTAAAGTACCCTCGATACTGAATTTTTTTCTTTTTAAGCGCCTTAAGAGCTAAAATATTAAGAATTTGAGAAAGAAAATCTTCTACGGTGATTATTATTTTTTTCAATATCAAACCTTTTACAGAGAACATAACTTTTTTATTAGTAAGAATAAAAAAATATATTTAAAAAGTCAAGCAAAATTTCTCGCCTAAAAGATAACATTTGTATTATGGATAGTTTAATAGTACAATAAACTTCGAACGTTTCTGAACATCTCTTTTAAAGAATTTAAACGGTATGATAAAAATATGTAGAGTTTTACAGATGAAATTATAAATAATTGATAATTGCAATTTCTTTTAACAGTTAGAATCCTATTTTTAAAGCAATAAATATTTTAATTTGTCGTAGTATAATTAATTGAAAATATTTCTTTTCTTTGTAATAGCATTTGTTATTAAATTGCAACCTTTTAGAACTGTAAATTGTGATATACTTTTTAATGTAATATAAAGACAAGAAGAATTTTTGAAATAATTTCTTACAGTTATAGTTTTTTTTTATTATTTTTTTCGTTTCTAATGTGTATTATAATTTATCGCTTGCAAGATTTTTTTCATAGAGGAAAATAACCATGAAAAAATATAGATTATATTGAAATTGATTATTAATGCTGATAGCCATCCAGTAATAATAGAGAGTATTTATATGAACTGAAGCACCATCAAATTGTTTTTGTAATACTCGTATTCGGTAATAAAAGATAATTTTATTTTTCGTCTACTTTAATCAACTTTCCTATTTTTAGTCATTCAGTTTAAGTATATTTAATAATGTAATCATAAAATGAATAAACTTTTCTTTCTCTAAGAAGATTCAGATGAGAAAAAGATATCAGATATAGAACGCGAATACAAGTTAGTACTTACATAGTTATTTGCATTGTATCCATTGCTGGGTGCTGATATCACTTGAGGAGGTGCTTCATATCTCAAGTGTGGTGCATTTCCTACGGCTGCTCTGTGCTCTGAGACACTTGGTTTCAGCAATCTCTGTGGACGTTCCTCTGGAACAGGTGCGGCTGGAGCGAGATGAGGCTCTTCGTAATTATTGGCTTCCACTTCTGGAGCATATTCCACACCAAGTGCTGGAGCAGCAGCATAGCTGGGCTTTGGTGCATTGTAGCCTACTCTAAGGGCTGGCTTCTGTCTTGGATAAGTGGCTTCTACGATAGCATTGTGAGGATGATCTGGTGTTCTTCTTACAGGTCTGGTGTTGGGACGAACGGGTTTGGTGGTCTTCAGAACAACCTTAGGATTTAGAATGGGTTGTTGCGGTGCAGAATATGACACTTCCTTTCCTGGTTGGTAATTCTCTGGAACCTTTTTGGGAACAGTTGAAAGTTTTTTCGATTCAAATCGTGGCACTCGAGTTGTTGGTTTAGCTGCAGACACCTTTTCTGTATATACTGGAATATCATCGTCTTCTTCTACCCCTGCAATCGGGTAGCTTACCACAACAGTGATTAGTAGCAAAGATATCACCACCTGTAGAAAATAAATAATGCAAACAGTAGGATTTTCAACTAATGAGTGAGTTGTGGTGTGACATCTGAACCTTAGCCTGATAATAACGTTATATAAAGGAGAGAACCTTTAAATCGAAGATAAAATCTAATTTGAATACGTATATGATAGGCTCATCGTTTATTTGAGCAGATATTTTACATTCATTTAAAACTATTGGTGAATTTTTCAATTATTAAATAAAAAGAAAGTTACACAAATAAATAGAAATTATCTACTTAAAATATGCAGTATAAATGAAATGTTAAAAATTTTATAATTTTATCAAATGGAAATATATGACATAAATATAAAACATGAAAAACTTATGATTAAATTGTATTTTATTCTTAAAAATAATCAAACAAGAATTTAAAAAATTAAATACTATATGATTCTCTTCGGATTAAAATAGATAAACTTTTTGAAAAATTATTCAGTTGTAATCTAAGTATTATAGGGTTTTTTTTACATTAAATTAAAAAGTAAAATGTGAAAAAAAATTGAGAGAAATTAAATAAGGTACTTGACATTTTTTACATAAAATTACTTGCTTAGTTGTTACGAATTGTTTTTTTATTTTTATTTTTTATTATTATTTTCAATATAATATAAAATAATTATTATTTAAAATCGAATAATTAATTTCAATAACTTAAAGCATTTTATGTTACATTATTTAATAATATAACTATTTTAAAACTTATTCTAATGTTGTTAATTTTTTACAAATTATCATTACAAATTTTTATGCATGTCATTATACACACAATTAAAAAGGTTTCATTAAACAATTTAAATTTAATTAAAAGCAAAATGATGCGTACTTTATTAATATCAACGGATGTAATCATATTAAAAATCAAAAAAAAAAAAAAAAAAAACCAATTAAAAAGTAACTGAGAAGCGCAAAACATCACATAATCATCCGAATATTTTAAAAAGTTAACTTTGTAGTAAGTTCTGAAAATTTTTCTTTGTACAAATATATACATATATTTCTTTATCCTCTTGAAAAATTGCATTTCATAATATTTATATAAATTTGATAACTTCATTCAATAAATATCCTCGTCAATCTTTAATTCTAAATATTAAAATGAAGATGCTCTAAAACAAATAAGAGGATCATCGGATGATAAATCGAAAATACCGCACAAATCGTTTCTCCAATGGCAACACTTTATCCGCACGTGGAATAATTTACGCATTCCGAGAAAAACAAATAAACCACTTTCTCCAACTCACCTTAGCGAACATGTCTATCATTTGGGAGGAGACAAGAAAGTGGTGATAAATGCAGACACTTTTATAACCCTCGTTGGCCTACATTCTGCTTAAATAGGGCGATTTCTCTTAAAAACTCTCGAATCATTAGCGATCTTTTTTAAATGTGTATTATAGACTTTCTCCCCTTTGAGGAGTTTTCTCCCAAATTTAATGAGGAAGTTCAATCTAAGAGATTTTTAGCTGTGGAAATTGAAACACGTTGAAGGAAAATTCGTAAAAAATCAAGTTTCAAAACGATTGATTTCGAACAGAAACTGACTTTGCATGCGAAATGGGTTTTAGTTTAGTTCCAATATGGTAATATTGTCAAGCCGTTTTTTTCATACCAAGAAGGGTGTTTTCTTCCTATTTATAACTTGAATAATGTATTCAATTGCTTATCGCAGATCAACGAGGACTTAATGATGCTGCAGTAAGCACTGTTAAGACATTAATGATGAAGGAATACTTTACATATCAGCTAACAAAGTGTATTCATGTACTTTACGTGATCGATGAAACGGATTATTTTAATACTTTTGGATATCTCAAGTACAATTCAAGCAATATAATACTTTGATATATAATATAATCCAAAACAATCGTCTTCTTTAAGAAAATGATTTAAAAGAAAAAAAATATTTAAATGAGTTACTTTTTCTACCAATTTTTCTCTAAATAACTATTTAAATGTCTTTAGAAATTCTTTGCGCAGTAAAATTTTTGAAATTTTTTTTTAAAATTGTCTACTTTAATTTTAAATTAAATAACATTTCGCTTCATAAATTTCACACACTTAAATTTTCTTTCCTTTTTTTAAAAAAAGCTGTCTTAATTTTTAAAATCGTTTATGCAACACAAAAATTCCAGTGTTAGTTTGTGAGGTTTGCTTTTAATTTATTCGATTTCCTTTGCGCGATTGTGTATTCTGCTTTATCAATTCCACTTCTTCCATCAAATGTATACTTATTTACTAAAGTTGTTTATGAAAAGATGCTAAAACTGAAAGTGATTTGTATTTTCTTACTTCCAAAAAAAATGGATTTCTTAAATGCAGTTGAAAGGAGAGATTAATAACTATTATAAGTGCAAGAGATTAATTTCAATTGTTCTTATAGTGAAGTATCTTCAGTTATCACTGCATCTCAAGTGGAAAAACGAAATTAGATTTAATATGATTTTATAATCTTTTAATTGTATCGTGTATTTCTATTAATTAGTAATATATACTTCAAGTCAAGGCTTACTTTTGTTTAATCGCACAATCTAAGACGTTTTAAGCTAATTAAGTAAATAAAAATATTTAATTCTTAAATCAGTTATAAATGTTTGCTTCTTGAACTTTGAACTGCTTGAGTTAATTAAATTAAAATCAAAATATTCAAGCATAACTACTTTCAGTTTAGAGATAACTGAGATACATCTGCGGATTTTCATAAATAAATCCTGATTTTTTTTTACATATATTTTACATACTATACAAAATTCATCATTACGTTGTGCATTTTAATAAATTATTGCTGCATTTTTAGAAAAATTAAAAATTATTTTATTAATTTAATGACCACTGAAAAACTTAGTCTATGAAAATAATTGAAAACTATATATATGTATATATATATATGTGTGTGTGTGAGTGTGTTTTTTTTTTAATTACAACTATTTGTTAATGAATAATTTTAATAAACTCTTACACATTTTATTCTTTGAACTAGTGACTTTTAAATTATATAGTACATTTTTAAAGGGTTATTACTTTTTAAAATTTAACAGGTCACTATTTTAAAAAATAGACATAGTGCCTTTTACATCTGGCATACAACTAGATATGTATCAAGTATAATACTATCTGACTAAAATGAGGACACAAATTAATAATATTGTAGAAGAATCGTTGGCTATTAAAATAACAATTCAATTTTAGTCTGATAACTAAAATATTGCTTTTAATAGAACTGAATTAGCTATTTTAAAAACTCTCTTGTAGAAAGCATAGGGAAATATTATTATTTTAAATTTACAATGCACACAAATTAAGATCTACTTTTTTACACTTCTATTCTATATTTAAATATTATATTAAATAGATTCTGTATTGAGCTAAATGCATCGCTCATTACAGTGTAAATATTGCAAGACAAAGCGTAGGAGTTTATAACTGGAATAAAGTAAAACATTAAAAATAAAATAAATAAATAAAAACTAGTTTAAACCTCTTCCTGCATTGTGCAAGTGTAACTATAAATAATATAAAAGCTTGTTTATGAAAGCTGAATGTCAAAATAACAAAATTAAAAAATAAAAGTTGTAGGACTAGATAAATACTAAATAACAATATGTTTAATTCCAGTAAAATTTAGAATGAAAATTTTTTCATAGTCTTAAATGTCTTAAAAATTACACTTTTTAATTTTAAAAAAGTATTCTTTCAAATTGTATGTTAATAGAAAATAATATTTGTACAAGCATAATCTTTTCGGAAACAAAGTTTTGTGCTTAATATGTTTACATTTCTTAAGTGTGTGAACAGAAAAAACTGGTACGCATTCCTATTTTTTTATAATTTAAACATTTGATGTATTCTTTTATTTTTTAAATATAAATTCATTCTTGTCCGCTTTTCAAAAGCTCATCTTTTATCCGTAACTATTTTAAGCATTTTTTTTTCTCTTTAATAATCTCTTGAACGATTACAATTATATATGACTTAACTGCTCTCACGTAATAAATTATCTATATCTGATTTAAGGAACATTTTAAAATTGTAAAGGCCTATTGAGTTATAAGATCAAATTTAATAATCAATAAAAATTGCATTTGAGAAATTTGAGACGAATTTAGTTAAAATTACTTACCATTCTTAAAAAAATATTATTGTTACACATGTCAGTTTCAAAATCCTTTAATTAAAATTAGCCTTAGGTGACAAAAGTACTGGTCAAACAGGGAAGAGTTACGTGCGCGCGCTCTAACTACTTTTTAGCGAAAATATAAAAGTAGGAAATGTCTATGCAAGTTTCACATTCAAACAAATTAAAAATAGATTCTTATACTTTATTAAAATTTTATTTATATAAAAGAGGGAAGTTGAAATATTTTGTTGATGATACGAAAATAAAAAAAAATACATTAATAAAAAAATTTAATGATTTCTTTCTCAAAATTTTGAATTCATTCAAAAGCACCTCATTCTATGACCCAGAAGTCTGCAAGTTTCGCACACTGATCTGAATTAGGAATAATGAATTTGTGACAATTACCACCATTTTGTGACCTTCAGAATAAATTAAAATTTTATGCACAGGAAATCCTTTCAGTTTCGCTTGCGAATTATTAGTTTTTCGCTAGGAAATTACATCTTTTTTTTATTAATTATATCTTAGTATCAGCTTCAGGGTTAAAAGCATGCCACGTCTTTTTTTATTTGTGAAATAATCAGCCTCATAACATATAACACAAGGTTCACAAAAGTAGCCGAGTTCTTTTAAAGGTTGTTCTCTCGAAAATGCCAGTTTAAATCAAAATGATAAATGTAAGAATGCATAGAAAAGATAAATTTAAATGTGAAAAATGCTTGAGAATGCTTAAAATAAATAACTAAATAATAAATAAATAGAAAAAGAAAATAAAAATGAAAGAAAGAAAATAGGTAATAATAATAATAAATTAAATTAAATAACAGTTGAAGAAATAGCAGAGGCCCAATAAGAAATAAAATAAATTAAATTATAAGCAATAAGGACAATAAACGCTATAAACGAAAATAACACGAAATAAATAACAAATAAAACAAATAGTAAATAAAATGACAAAATATAAAAATACATAAATTAAAAAATACAAGTTGATTAAAAAAGATATAATACATGAAAAAAATTAAAAAAAAAAAAAGAGTAAAAAAACTTTAATTTGTTTTCTATTATTTAGCGAAATGCAATAAAAATTAATACTGATTGACTTGAATTCTTAGATTAGTTCTTTCTCTCCTTCTTTAATACTGATTTATTTGAATCTCAGTATTTATTATTTCATTCCTTTCTTCATCCTGGTACGAAGAGAGTTTTAACTTTAAAAATCCTTTTCAAAATTTTAAGAAATTGGACACGGCACAAAATATATGCTTCTAAATTTTGAATGACTTAACATAGTAATTCCCTGATTTTATCTATATTCACTCGGACGGTTCTAAGTCATCGAATTGTGTTCGTGAATCTTTTTTAATGAATATTTTTTCATTCTTTTCAACTTCATTTTTCGTGTTCTGTTTTTACCACTGACATTTTGGCCATTCATAAGATGTTGGATAATTTTTCAAATCAACATGTCGAGAATTTTATTTTATTTACAGATTACATGGATGTTTTACAATCTTTAAGTCATCCAAATCATTCGTCTCATCGATTGATCATTCAAATGTTAAAAAATATTTCACAACTTAAATGTTGAAAACAGCCATTTGGTTCTTTGTTGGATATCTCCACATGTTGAAACAGTTGACAAAAAATAGTTGACATTGCAGCTAAATCATCTGTGTCTGGAGTATTTTTTATCCTAATTCCATTCTAATATTTAAAATACCTAAAATCAATAATTCATAACCAATGACAAGCTCATTAGAATCTAGAAGTCGGCAATAAACTACCTCATGAAAACCCATAATTTCTCATTGGAATTCATTTTTATTCAAAAAACAGTATATTATCTTCACGCGTCTGAGAATTGAACACGCACAATTGACTCATAAACACCTTATACTGGAGGGAAGTCTTCCATATTTAACTATTGTGTTTGTCCTTTGACTGTGAGACACATATTGATCCTCGAATGTTCTGCTTTTAACTCTGTTCGCGTTAAATATTTTAAATCTCATTCTTTATCTTTAGTTGATTGACTTGTTTCGAGAAAATCGCCGACCAAATTTATTTCAGTGTTTAAATGACATTAGTTTACTTCGTACCAGTGGCGTACCCGGGGTGGGGAGGCAAAAAGATATATGTAACCCCCAAGTTTTTTTTCTCGAAATCAAAATATTCAGGATAAGTCCTTTTTATTATACTATTATAGATAATCTAATTTTAAACATAAGAACTTTTTTCTCCTCATGCTTAAATTTTTCCAATCGGAGGAGAAAAGCGGATTTTTAACTAAGCCCCGAGAATAATAGAGAAGTTTTTGCTGTCTCCGAAAGAGTACCTCTGGTTCAGTGTTTGTAGAAGGGAGATACCTAAAAAATACACCCCTAAAAATGCAAATTTTGTGCTCATGGTATCTGGATTATTTTTTTTAAATGATCTATGCTTTTTAAATTTTTATAACTTGATAAAATTTTATCAATACTGGAACAGTTTTAAATAGGAGAAATAAGATTGGTATAGAGTATTATTTAATTTTTGTCAAATGGTAACTCTACACTAAAAAATGCTTTTGCCATAGGAATGACGATATACAACCCCCATCTCCTAAAAATTATTTTCTGGGTACGCCTTTGCTCAATACATATAATTTTATTAAAATACTATAATCTGTACATTATTTGATAGTAGAATTTTAAACTGTTCTAATAAATTTAATGGAAATATTTACCTTGAGTTTGGCACAATATATCCCAAGAGGATTTAGAGCTAGAAATTTATACAATCTACCAATCTTTTTGTCCTTGAAGCAATTTGAGAAAGTGAGAAGTTAATGTTATGAAAGGTATGTCTTAAAAGCACCTATTTTGGTATTGTCGACATCAAGCTGACGTGCTAAAACTAAACATGACTTTAAGCTTATATTGAGCATAAGAAATGATTTTTCATAATAAATAAATAAATTTATTTCTAGGAGGACAACTTAAAGAACAAGGATCGTAATCACGCGGCGAGATTAATTTTCAGGGTTCAATTAAATATAGGGATTCTCAATCTGTTTCGTGTGTCATGCTTCCCATAAGGTTTGCGCCTCTACTTATGGAATACCCTGAATAACTATTGGTAAATGTTGAATGTTGTAATTGGTTATTAATAATTATGTGTGACTGAAATTGTAAATATTTACCAGCGAATTTTTTATTGTAATGCTTGCTTACGTAAAGTTATATGGGCCGAGACGCGAATATATTTATTGCGCATTCCGAGTTTGGCATGCTCCTGTACAAAAGTTAAATTTAAATATCTGTTACATCCTTAGTGTAAATCTAATTATCGTACTTTAATTTAACTGCATGACTAGATGTTTACGATGGAAAAATATTAAAGAATTTTGGAATTAAAACAAGCGTTGTGAAAATTTAAAAAAAAAATGCTTACATTTAAGAATTTATAATTTAAGTTTCTTAAATTACAGATAAATTAATGAAACTGATATAAATAAATTAGATAAATTTTTCTGTTAAAAAGATCTTCCAATTCTGGGTCTTCACAGTGAGACAAAAATTTCTCTTTATAGTGACAAATAGAGTAACGCTTCATAATAACTGAAACTGATCATCAAATCAAATACATATTTTAAAAATGAGTGATGGGGAAGTTTGCATAGCCATATCCGACGTAAGAGCCAGATATGACTATGCTGCGTCAAACAAAATGCAACTGTAATCTAGAGTTTAAAAAAATAGGAAAAAAAAAAAAAAAAAAAAAAAAACGATTCAAAGGTTGACAAGAAAGAGGGTCGAAAATAGAGATGGATCGTTAAGGTATCCAGGGGTACAGCAACATAAATAACAAGATATTTCAGAAAAAGTGTTCATTCAAAACATAATTCATTAAATTAATACTTTGATGAGAATATTAAGTATGATTTGATTTTTAAATAATATGATATTTCAATTTTTAACGATTTATTTCACTTATTTTTCCTCTCAACGGTATAATTTAAAATATAATAAGAAAAGTCAGTTTTTCAACTTTTTCAATAACTTTATGTACTTCAAACTTACTTAAATAGTGTTAAATATATTCCAACACTTTAAAATGAGATACAAAATATCATCATGAAGAAATGCGTTTCATACAAATCGCCGATATTATTTTTTAGCTTTAAACAAATCGAAATATCAAATGAAAGTGTCCACTTTCACCTCTTAACTAAAACTCCCATCAACTGGTTATTTTGATTTCGTGATTATAATGTTACTTTATAGAATTTCTACCTTCGACCTCAAACTTAGACTATTTTATAAATTATAAATACAATACAATGTATACGATAGAGCAAAAAGTAATGATGTTTTCTGTAGAATAACATTTTCCCTTCGAATTTCTTAAAAAAATACTTTTTACGTCTATTTTAATGATTCTACCGGAGGGGGGAAGGTTCCAGTCTAAAAATATTTAAAAATATTTTCGGAATTTGGAGAGGAAATGTAATTCTACAAAAACCATCATTATTTTTTGCCCTTTCGGATGCATTTTTTGTCATTCAAATAGATAAAATAGCCTACATTTGAGGACAAAAGTAGAAATTATTTAGGATTAACATAACGTTCATGAAATTAAAGTGACTGGTAGGCGGGAGCCTTAGTAGCCGCGACATCCTAGTGGTAATCGTCGCGGACTTGCGACCGGTGCTGCTTTCGTCTAGTCGTGGACTCGAGCCCTGATACCTCTAAAAACTGTTGTTTAGCGGAGCTGATGCACGTTAAATCTGGTCAAGGCCCCAAGTTCTTCCTTTGGCGTAATGAGGAAACTTGGAGACGGACATGCCAGCTCAGATTTCGTCCTCATCACATACCCTATGTTCAAAATTTTGAGTTCCGTCGCCAACAGCCCGCGTGTCACTTCTCAATATGTCGTTAATAAACAGTCAAATGACAATTACCGAAGGGAGCTTTAAGACATCGACGAAAATCGACACTAATTGCGAACATAGACAGTTAAAGAAATAAAATGGAAGTTCCGGGTTAAAAGATTTCTGCATTCTTTCTTGGATAATTCACAATCGTATACGAATATGAAAGGAAATATTCCCCTTTATATCTTTTGTCTGAACATTCAAGCGTAAGTCATTATTAATCAGGAAATAATTTGCTTGCTCGAATATTTATGAAGTTTTCACAAAGGAGCTCTTTGGAATTCGAAGATCGATTTCAAAGCAAGATTGATCTTTAAAATAAAATTTGGAATAAAAGCTAAATGCTGATAGCATATAATATTTTCCTAAAATTATTTTTGAAAATATCATGGAAAATTACTTATTAATTACATAATTATATTTGTAATTTTTTATAAGAAAATTATTGAAATAAGTTTTTATGCGGTTACGCGAATAGTTTTATTTCATTTATTAATTTCATTTATCAAACGTTTCAAAATTTTGAACTTAACGTAATGTATCATCAAGGAAATAATAAGATTTTAGACTGATTTTCATAACAAAAAAAATTCAGATTTTAATATTTTAGAGGAAAATTGATGGTAAGGTAAATGGAAAAAAAGAAGAAAACATATAACATATTAATACTTCATTTGTATACTTACTGCAAAAGTATTGTATTCTTATCTTTTAATTAAAATAATCTTAATCTTCTTTCACAGAGATTTCACACTAATCATATATATATATATATATATATATATATATATATAGTCACGGTCGAAACATCAGGGAACAATTCTCCAACTTATTCTTTATTGACAATACGATGCATAGCAGAGAAGGCGTAGGCATCGAGATGCATGTTGTCGGGATCAACACATATCCGAAAATCCGAGACTCTCGAAACATGGAAGAAGCGTGGTGGTGTGCTTGAATACTGTACTAATTTTTTATATTGCAGAAGCCAGGCGGCCTAACCTTTAGCTCGTAAACTTATTAAATAACCACTCTAAATTAAACTTGGCATTCCAAAGAAAGGAAAAGTCCCTTTTTATACCCGACGTGTGATTCGAAATTAAAAATCCACTACCATGATTGAAAACCTTTCCCGAACTCTAATAAGAAAACCCAAAAACTCTAACACTCTTAAATTTTCGCAACACACACACATACACACAGGATAATGAGCTTCTATGCTATTTTAATTCAGTTTTTTGCTTTTTCATAACTTTGTGTGATTTGAAACTTAGCATTTGTTGGCTTTCAACATGTAAGAGAATCATTCTTCTAAATTTAAATCACTTTTGAAAGTTAATTTCCAAATGAGTATTCATTTTTGTATGTGTCTTGTATACCATGTTAATAGGTATACAAGCGACACGTGGCGAGTTGTACATGTAAATTTTTTTTATTTATTTATTGTTTTTAATAAAATTTTTATAGTTATTTTAGCTTTTGTTTTTAATGATTTATTTAAGCATGCATCGTTTTTTCTTAATTATTTTATTTTTAATTTTTTTTAGTTTGCTTTAAGATTCTTTTCAATTTTAATTTTGGTTTTATAGTCATTTTTTAATAATACATTTTGTTGATGGAGATGGTTTGTCCAATAGTTCTAGAATAATTTAACCTAACAGTTTAAAGCAAGTTACAACTTTAAATATATAATTTTCCAGTTTTTTAGTTTTTTGCTTTTTTTCCCTACAATTTTTTTTTTCAATTTTTCAATTACTATACCTAGTTTTGGTATTTCTGGTTTTTATCTATTTATTTTTCATTTAATTTTCTTTCATTTGAATTAATAATTATTCTTTTACAGTTAAATTTGTTTAATATTTCATAATTGACTTTTCAGTTTGCAATTTTTATCTTTCAATTTTTGGTTTGAATAAGTCTTATTTCTAAATAGTTCTGTTATGATTTATACATTATTATAATTTTCACTTTTTTGAATTAATTTCAAGTTTATTTATAAATTTGTTTAAAAAATGTGTTGTTCAATTTAATGTAAATTCTAAATCATGTATATATATATATGTGTATGTGTGCATGTGCGATTAGTGAGAGATAAGTGATGATCTCTAACATACGATAATTAATTTTAACTTCTAAAATTCATTTGTTTCATTTAATTCTTTTATATATTCTTATTTATTTTCATTAAGGATACAGTTATTCGTTATTTTTAAAACACAGAAAACGCTGAAAAAATGAAAAATGTAAATATTTCGTAAAGAAAGCAAACAAAGCAGTAAAATTGCCACATATAATTATATCTATTATCAGCTAAACAAGGTAAGAAAATGTAATGAAAATGGAAAGAAATGGAAATGGATTAATGGAAAGAAATTTTGAAGATTTTAATATAAAGAGATGAAGATCTATTAAGACAGATTAATATAGTGAAATGTAAAATATATTTTGTAAAACGGTAGTAGATAAAACTATGTAATCAGCTGTTCTGTTTCAAATTTGAGTTCGAATCGTGAGGACCCTGAACTGGATACAAATTTATTGTGGTTGCCTCAGAGGAAACGTGAATGCACTGATCAAATAATTTTATCGGTAAAGAAATAGATTTTTAGAGTAATTGAGATTTTTTTAACGCCGATTTGGATATCATTTGAAAAAAAAAATGCCAATTTTCTCTGAAATTCGTTTCACTGCAGTTTCAACAAATTTCGAGATTATAAGAAGAAAAGAATTAACCTAAAATAATATTTATAGGACAAAGCACTAACAAATCTGAGTTTTTTTTAAAAAAGAAACAAATTAGAATTCATGAATCTCCGTACAGATGACAACTTTTAAAACAATTCAAGAAACTTTAAAACTGAATTTTGAATATGAGGGTGGCTCAGCAAATAACATTTTTAGGTTACAGATGGCGCTTCTAAGAGAAGTTGGTGTTACTACAGAGAGCTATCATTTGTTGAATGGAACCCAAACAAATGTGATACTGATTGACAGTTTAAATTTGACTCGGCAGGCATTTGCTGCCACGCGAGTTGTCCCGCGCGCAAGCGCGCGATCGATGCTACCTGGATTCAATATAATATATACATCAATGAAAACTATAAGTCACTTTAGGTGAATATGCTTCAAAGAAGGCGAAAGAAGTCTCATTGGCTGGGCAATTTAAGATGCCGATTTTTTTTGGATGCGAAGGAAGAAATATTCATGGACTTTTTGAAAAAAAAAAAACGATTAATGGAAAATAATATAGAGTGAAAGAGTTATTCCATCCTCATTACCCATTCTTAACATGGGGGCTTTTGAAATGCCTCGTATTATAATAAACTTAAAGGTCTGTATTCTGACTTTACTATACAATAAAAAGAACCGTATTTTATTACACAACCCATTTCTGCTTCAATTCATCCATTTTCTCGTATTAAACGTGTTACTTGTTTCGCCTCCGGTATTGTTATGAAAAATTTGTACTTCACTTTACCTATTATAGTAAAAAATGGCATTATTATAAATTTGCACAAAATTTCAAGGATCCTTAATGAAAACTAGATAGAATTATTGCAGTCACTCAAATTTGCATTAATATCAAGATTTTGTTCCTAATTGAATATGTTTTCGAAGTTTGGATTCTGTTCCATGGTGTTAGGTAAAACAACCTAAACTATTCCCACATTTTGCGGTGAACAAAACAGTCACACAAGAAAGGAATTAGAAGTAAATGTGGTTTTCTTAGTTTTAACTAATTAAATGTCAATATTTTAGCTTAAGAAGTACAACAAAAGTAAGTCTTGACTTGAGATAAATAAAATAATAATTATCTCAACAGAAAAGAGTAGGAGAAGCAAATGCAAGCTACAGTTAATCTCATCTAAATTTGATGTGATACAATTTAAATCCTTTTCAGTGCTACTTAATGATTTCATTACCCAATAAGTAAAAACTTTTTTCTTGTTGAAAATTAATAATCTGTCTTTTGGACTGCAACTAAGAAACTCATTACACATAAAAGTAGAAAAAAATTATTTCACTTCAGTTCTTAATATACATGCATAAACAACTTAGGAGAATGAACATTGGCTTCCTGGATGGGATAAAATCATACTAAATAAAGCAACCAAAATAAGAGCAAACCTCACAGTGTATTAGTAGAAGTATTTTTAGAAATTTTCTTTGTACGAAGTCAAGGTTTTTAATATTGTGATCCCGCATTAAGGCACACACTGCAATGTTATTTAAATTTTAAGCTGTCAAACAAAGAGAGAAAGGTATAATTAATTTCATAGATAGATCCGGTAAAATGTTCTGAGACAAATAGTCCATAGTATAATCCTATCCCAGTTCTCAGTAAAATTATTATTAAGTATAATTTCACATCAGGATAAATACGTGACTTTTTCAACATGTTTAATTCCCTTCGTGATTAATCGGACAGTAAATTCTAAAATGATCCTTTCTCTCTACTTTATTACCTCCGCAATTTGATCTGTTTTTCGTTAACATAAAATGAGTTGTATTATACTCACTGGAGTGATTGTAATTGTTTACTAACGTTGTACTGAGAAGCAACGTCTGGGCTAATGGCGACGAACCTTCTAATTTTGGGCCTCGGTCAAATAAAGACGAACGACACCCGAGTTGGTTCCCCCTCTCCAAACTTCCACACCACATAAATAGGAGGATTTGGAGACGCGACTGATTTAATGTGCAATTTGCTACACAGTTAATCTTTAGATGCCTCAGGTCTCGAGCCATGACTCGACAAAACAACACAGACCGTGAGTTCGTGATCATGACCACTAGGTACCGCGGCCAATAAACTTGTCAAAGGAATATGCGAGTTCATGATTTGACATGTATTTTTATAAAAAGTGTTGCCATATGTAAGAAAATAAAATTAGTTCCAGATGATGATCGCTGATTTAAGCTAAATTCATAGACAGATGATAGTTTGAGTGTCATCTTACACGACACATATATGCTAAATCCATTTAATATGATACAATACAAAACATCACAGAAAATTATTTTAATAAATATATATATATATATCATTTGATCGAAATAACTATTTTTTTTGGGGGGGGGATTAGTTAATGAGTCACAGAAGAAAATATATAAAGGACTCGTTAAAATATTTTGAACAGTTCCTTTTATTGTTTTATTGATGTTTTTATCAACGAATGCAAAATAACTTCAAACAGCATGCGTATTAGAGACGATCCAATTGTGATTTCTTAACTGTAAATATTTTCAATCCATTCACGTATTTCAAATTCATTCGATATAGAATACATTAAGTAATTCTCTAAAGACATCACATTGATAAATTATGGTAATATATATGTGGGAATTCGATTTCAAAAAGTAAATGATACATATCACATTTTTGTAAAGTATAAGTAAAAATAATGTACTACAACTAATCAGTATTATTAGATGCAATAAGTACAAAAATTCGACGAAAATAGAGTTGCTCTTCTTTTATAGAAGTCCGTTAACTATAAGTATTGATAATTATTTTCATTACAAGCTTGAGGGAGGTGAAATCCTGTCGACGATCTTTTTTAACTAATTTTTTAAGATAATCGTTAAAATATTTGAGTTTTTCTTCCAATATTTCTCAAAATTTCATTGGAATTAAAAATTCATTGAATAATAAATTGTTTTCATTTCCTAAGTCCATTGTATTTTAGTGATATTATTATCAATTTTGTAAAAAGCTTGAAAAATCATTCTGTGTTATAAATTTGCATTTTTTTTTATTTTCCAGTCGAAATAAAATAAGTTTATTGTTCATTAAAACTGCTATAATTATAATTGTACTTTAAGAGTCAGAATAAAGTTGAATTAAAACTTCTAAAGTAATAAAAAAGTTCTGAAATTATAAAAATTATATTCATAAACATAATTTCTTTTTCAATTTAAATAGACTGACGGGTTATTTTTTATTCATATGTTTAATATGCGCCAACTTACCTGTATAATTAAATACCTCATAAACTTATTTGGGTTGTTTTTAACAATATTTCTGAACATTGAAGATAATCAAATTCTAAAAAACTGATACATGATCAGTAATCAAATGATTTTGCCATCAAAGAAATCATTTCAGTATTTCAAAAAATTTTGAAATCATTAAAATATCCACTCTTTTTATTACATATAAAAACTATTTATTCACATTATGTAAATTCTATAAAAATTGCTATTAGTAACTCTGAAATTTATACCATTTTCGATCTTATATTATTGAAAATCAAACTACTTAACAAAAAGCAAATATTTCTCCTATCTTGTAAGTAAAAAACATTGTTTAAAATTTTTTAAATTAAATCAAATAAATAAAGGAAATATTTGAAATTCTCTTTGGTAATACTTTATACGTATACACTTGCTTTAATTATCCTTGCAAAACTCAGTTACGTAACAAAGCATATCTAAGATTGTATTAAACAGAACTATTCCACAAGTGATATAATTTAAAGTAGGTACGTTAATTAAAAAGTATTACTCGTCTAATGTATGCGAGCAATTTGTCTCTTTGTGTTGAACTGGTTAGTCCACATTCTGGAATCATCAACAAATCAGAGCAATAAAATACTTCACTTTCATGACTGGCCTGGTAAATACTTGTTAGACAGACAGTCGAACTCAGTAAATCAAAACGCTTTCGGACTGATTTTACAACCAACAATTCGTTAGCAGCGAGATGACGCAATCTATCCTCCCATTAAGAATCAGAGAGATATACGCTTCGTTATCTCACCATTATTTCTTTACTTATCAATGAATTTATGAATATAGATAGTTTTAATACAAAGCAATAACACTCTTTTTTCTCACCTTGCTTGTTTGCATAATCTAATAAAATATCTTACGATTATCTGTAGGAATTTAATTATATCTTACAAACACACATGTCTGGGTATTAGTAATGGATTTGTTGCATTTTAATTAGAATTTTGCTTATAATCAATGCGGCCTTGAACTGAGCACTTTTTTCCAATGAATATGTAAAAATGGAAAGTTAAATTAGTAAATGTCGTCGAATTGCACCTACTTAATTAAAAATGCCTCGTTTCATTTGTGATTTACAAATATCATGCAGGTCAAAGTAAACGAGAGTAATTCATAAATGGTAGAGTTAAACTCTTTGTCTAGTAAGAGATTTATTTTATCTATCCTAATGAATTTTTTTCAAGGACTGAAAATTAAAAAAAGGTGTTAGTTGAAATCACTTAATTACAAATTTTTAGAAGAATAGTATTAAAAGACTTGCATATAAGTAAAATAAAAATAAAAACAACAAGTAAATAACTTTACACACACACATATTATATATACATTAGTACCTCTTATAAGGGACACCTATATATAAGAGACAAAATATCAGGTTCGGTAGTTGTTCCTTATTGGGAGGTACTCTACTTATTTTTCTTCTGGGAGGTCTCTGTTTTTACTGTTTTCATACATGAGTTTTCATTTCTTCATGTTTTGAAGTTTACTTTTCTTTGATTTTGCCTGGTAATCTTTCAGATATTTATTCTCTTTCTTAATCGGTTTGGAGTTAATTTTTCTTCCTGTAGACTTTTGCAAATAAAAAATTTATTTTTAAGCTACGTTTTTTTTGTAATTTCAAAAAATCGGATAGTAATTTTAATTTTTTCTCAAATGTTATACTAATGAAAAATTATTTTAATTATATATATGCATGAATTTATCTCATTTATTTATGTATTTTAAACGAGATTGCAATGGGTTCCATTAGACTCGTGAATTTTGTTTAAAATCAGTTCATATTCGTGGTACGATATGGCAACGACTATATTTGTAATATTTTTAAGACAATTATATAGCATAGTTTAATTTACAGAACCAAACAGCTAATTGGAAGAATTTATTATTGATACAGAGGTATTTCAGAATCGTGGTTCACATCGAAGTTTCAAAACTCAAAAACTGAATCAAAGGAATTCTTTATATGAAATGAATTCTTCTTGATTGAAATATTATTTATATATGATTTAGAATTAGCTAACTAAAAAAACTCATTTAACTAATTTTTTTTCTAACTAAAACATTTAGTAAAAGGAATATTCTATCCTAATATTTTTATAATTAATTTTGAACAGAAGTTAAAATTTTTCGTAAAATTATGTGAGTACAATACAATAACGTAACAAATTCAGTCTATTTTTTCAATAATTAAAAAAATATTTTGAGTATATGCACTGCTGTTACAGTTTCCAGTTAATTCAATTGAATTCAAGTATTAACATTTGCACTGTTTTGACAACTTTTAACAGCTTTCCTTAGAGCCTAGCCTTGTGAAAGAACCGCGACATACGTAAATTAGCTCAACTGTATAAGAAATGTAGTGAATAGTAAGAGATTAGAGAAGATAGAGGAATTGTAGAGATTCAGAAGGAACACAATATAGGTACAAGCTACTCTGAGGCGATATACAGTGGGATATATGTTTGACTCGGATCCCGTCGTCAACTTGAATCAGATCCAATGATCAAGAATTATCTGTTTAGAATTACTCAAATAAGAGGAATTCCTTATAAGAATACAAGATATACCTCAAAAGTAATGAGAATTTTTTAAAAAAATTTATTATTGAACAGACAATGAAATATACCTAATATTCTTCAAAGTATGAACTCTTGAGCATTAATACAATGAGTCCAGTGGTTCTGCCAATGTTCATATCGCTGAATTAACTCATTTTGTGAGAGGCTTCTAAGCTGTGAGGTCACGGCTTCTTGAGAAGTATTTACTAAGCCGAAATGGTGTCCTTTTAGCGCCATCTTAAGTTTATGGAACAAAAAGAAATCACAAGGGTCTGAGTCTGGACTGTATTTCGGATGGAGAATCACAGTGATGTTTTCGCGGGATAGGTACTCAGTTACCACACACACCATATGGGAATTAGCGATGTCATGGTGGACTACTCTCTGAGTGTATGCAGTTCACTCTTTTCCTTAAATTTTTCAGCACTTAGATGTAAAATTGTGAATTATCTATCTGGAGCAAATGAACCACTTCTTTAGAGATGAAAATAGAATTACGATATTTTTTATCATGTGATTTGTTCACCCAAGTTTTCTTTGGTCGAGGTGAGTTTGAGGCGTGCCGTGTCAATGATGTCCATGGCACAAATTGTTTCCCACATTCTATGAGACGTTCTCAGACGCATGTTGCCACTTGTAGACCTGGGATTGTGATAAAACTTCGTCGCCATAAGTTTATTTCAACATTTCTATTATTTCACTACCACATTTATTAAGTTTAGCACAAAACTTTATTGGATATTATCAATACTTTGCGTTCAATACTAAGCATGGCTATGCGTTCATACGAAGACTCTCTATAAAACCACTACGGATGTCCAGACAAATCGAACCACCTGCTGACCATTGTAATATATAACTGATACTTCATTTCACATGCATCCTTCAGCTGTTTCTTTTGACAATGTGCCACAAACACACAGTAAAATTATTCTCATTACTTTTGAAATTAATCTAGTGTTTAGCTTAGAATGAGTTAAGTAATACTCTCCACTTAATTGAGTTGTTTTTGACACAGCTTAATCATTGTGTAAATAAAGTGGATCAAACATTTTAGAAGTGATCTGTATCGAGTGATTATGTTTTATACACCAAACGATGCTAGTTTGCTACAAACTTATTTAACTCATTTTTTTCAAATTTTAATTTTAAACAAAATAAAGAAAGCTGTAAAATACATTGATGTAACAAGGATTTAATGACTTTTTAATTTACTTTTTTGTAATACACAATTTTATGGTTTTAAAGCACAATAAAAACGATAACACAAATAAAGCTATTAATAATTGCTTCCTGTGATGATTATCTAGAAAACAGTAACAGGGAAATCTTTCATTGTGCAGTTTACGGACGCGCTGCGGTTGAGAAAATAACCCGATTTATGAAAGAAACAAAAGAAAATTACCCATAACGATTACGGTTTTTGTTCGATCAGATGCCAATATGGTTTCCAAAAACAAAAACAAAAAAAAAAAAAAAAAAAGGGGGGAAGAATGCAATCTCGATTAATAAAGCTTTTGTACAATGATTTAAACTTTTACTTTGGGCGATAATTACGCCATGAAAAATGTATTCGTGTCCTGGTGCCATTAGGATCCGAGTTGCAACAGATAACGTTGATCTTAATTCGTAGAGGCATGGGAGTCTTAACGTGATATCAAAAGCCTTGTTCCTGTCTCGCGTGATAAATTAAGGTGGGTTCGTGAGAAAAGTTCGATCACGAGAACAGTGTCGAACTTTAGCCCTCCAATACTGACTTGTAAGAACTGATCGCTACCGAATTTCGAAATCTATTTGCAGTAGAATGTATCCATATAATTCTTTCAATAATGAGCCTTTAATGAGAGCTAGCTACAAATGGATTTCTAGTATTGAATAGAAAAAAGAAGAGAGAAAAAAAAAAACAAAGTTGAGATGATGACTTAAAGTAACTGATAGTGTTTAATAATATGTAGAATTGGATATTTCTGGAACATTGCAAAATATACTATTGAAATTGAAATTTAACTTTGATTTAAAAATATTATTTCACTAGTACATGGTTTATATTATAATAATTGCAATATTAGTAATTTTAAATTTAAATTCAAAACATTTAAAAAGGTTTTTTATGCACTTACACAGAACAAATATTAATTTCTGCATTTTAAAAATAAAATATTACCTTCTTCTATAATTTATTACTAGTGTCTGGGTAAAGAGTCCCGAAATTGCAAAATTGCCCCCCCCCCAAATACTGCAAGGAATTCAGAAAAATAATATAAAATGCTTTAAAATGATCTAATATAATACTAAACGTTAAGACTAATAAAATATAAATTAATAACATTTTAAATTAATTAATTGGTATTGCACAGTACACCTATATGTCAAAGTTTTCTTAAATATGCATACTTGAATACGGATAATCAGCAAAAACGAAAACTGAGTTACATTTTATTGCGATAGTCATGATCAAGAAATATGTTATGATAAGTCCAAAAAACTGATCAATTAAAAAAAATTCTATGAACTAAAAGGAGGAGAAAGATACGGAGAGATAGGTAGCTAGAAAGAAATAATCTATACGTAAAAATGAAGTCTTTGAAACCGGTCTATGATTATTACAGAAGTATATGTAATCTAATAACGTGTATTTTTTTAAAGTCATTTGTTGTTTATTTTGGCAATATATTGTTCATTGAATCATTTTTATGTATTTATTTTTAATAAATATGAAAAAAAAAAATTGTCGATAAAAAGATTACAAAAAAATGTAGGAGGGTTCATTTCTCAAAAAATAAAACTAAGAAACACGATTCTTTATACATTACATATGGTAATTTGGATGAATAAATTACCTGACAAGATTTGAATGAATGAATTCCGGAATGAAATTTAAAAAACGTGTTTTTTTTTTAAATTTTTGTTCTAAAACTCTTTGATTTTTTAACAAGTAAAATATACCCAAAATTGTACATATTTACAAATTTTTGGAATAATGGAGTATTAAAAAATACATTTTAATGAAATACGTATTTATATTTTAGCATACTGGTCATATTTATATTTTTAAAAATATTTCATTCAAAGTTAACTATTTTTTTAAAGTAATAAAGTGATGTAAATTTAGCTGAAACAACGTGGTGTAATCCTTAATTAAAATGCTAAAATTCTATGTTGTAATTATTATTATACTTTCTTTGTAAAATTTAAAAACTACATTTCAAAAAAATGCAAGAATTTCGATTCTGATTAATAGACATTTTTATCGTATTTCTTTTACATTTGTTCAAAATTATAGCTTCCCTATGACATTTTTTAATAAAAATTTCCAAAAGTTAAATTGACAACTCTTAGTTTGGAATTTTTCCTGGAAAATCTTATACAAAGTATAAAATTTTACTACATTTTGTGCAGATAGGTTGCATATTTATTTATATTATATAAATATGTTACCTAGTAGCACAATTATGCATATATTATATAAGTATGTTATTTATTTGTTTTTTCTTTTAAGAATTGAAAAAAATATTTGTTACATATTTTGAATTACTGAGCATTAAATCTTTTGTGAAAATTTCTTTTTTGGTACTTGATTTCCCATTATAACATTATTTATTCATGCAATAAGCTAACCAAAATATTAAATAGGAATGCTAACACAAATTGTGTCAGAAAATTCACAAAAATATTTCAGAATGTTATAACATGCAGTGGTCAAAATAAGTATTCGATACGCGTGTAGGTTTCAATTTTTCTTTTATATCTTTTACAAAATGTACAAAAATAAATACATTTCACTTGTCAAAATTTAGCTTATAACATTTTCTTTATATTATAATCAATATTTAATCAACAATTCTGAACAGTAAAGAAAAATTAAAGTTAATTCATTAATATCCGTAAAATAGAACAAAACAAAAAACAGTATTCGATGAATAATTTTAAAGTTAATTAGTTTCATTATATGTTGATGCAAATACCTAGTAGCTTTTCCTCGGTGGTGATCAACATCTTTCAAACAATTTGGCATCGATTTAACTAATCGGAATGTAAAATGATAGTCGAATCTTTTGCCATTCTTCGATTAACATTGCCTGCATTTTGGAAGAAAACTGGCATTTACTTACCTTGTTTTACAAATGATTCCATAAGTGTTCTATTGGATTTAAATTCAGAGAGAGAATTGTAGCTTTAATAACTTTCGGGCCATATTGCTTCAGCAACCATAGGAGAATATTCATGGCTGAGTGTTTCGGATCTTTATCCTGATAAAATTTAAGTTTGCGTAAGACCCCAATTTTCATGTCCATGAAGCCTTTTCAGGATATCGATATATGAATACTGGGTAATTGTTCCTTTTATTATAACCAAATGTCCAATCCTTGAAGCTCATGTACATCTCCATAATATCATTCCTCCACCACCATAATTTACTGTTAGTTCCATGTTTCTTTCATTAAGCTTTGTATTTGGCTTTCTGTACACCGAAACTCTGCCACTGCGAACAAGATGGTTGAACTTTGATTCATTTATAAAATATAACATCCACCCTGAAATCTATACTTCTGTTGATATTGGATTTAACAAATTTTAATCTAACCAGTTTGTTTATTTTGGAGACATATGGCTTCTTCCGGACTGACCTTGCATGGATGGGGTTTGGTTTTATTAACGTCGCACTAGAAGCAACGCGAAGGTTATTGGCGATGGACCTCGTAATTTTGAACCTCGGTCAAGTGACGAGGATGACACCTGAGCAGGCACCCTTTCCTTTAACTTCCACACCACGCCAACGGGAGGACTTTGGAACCCAACACATTAATGGATCTTCAGTGGCATCAAGGCTCGAAACCCTGACTTGACGAAAACCGCAAGCCGTTAGTCCGCGGCCATGACCACAAAGTTACTGTGGCCATTTGCATGGATGAGATCTTCATGGGTTGGAAACTTGATTGCTAATGTTCCAGTATTCATATATATCGATAACCTGAAAGGTAACTTAAGTCAAAACGCAGAAAAATTGTCTTGCACAAACGTATTATTCTATTATAGAATACACATAGATCGATACATGCATTAAGCAGTTTATATATGGAAGAAACTTATCAAAATGAGTTATAAATTAACAGCACTTAAATTACTTTTTCTAATGATAAAAAAATATGATGAATTTCTTATATCAATGATATAAGAAATTCGTCAAATTTTTTTCTTGCGTTTGATTAGTCAATTTATATTCGAAAATTTCCTTTATCGATTCGGTTTCGGAGTTTAATTAAAGGGCAGCGAAAATGACAACAAAGGCTGAGATACGACAGAGCTTGATTTCATTTCCTCGCTGTTAATGGTTGAAATAGGACAATGTAATTAGCTAAGTGTAACACTGTTACAAGTTGAAAGGGAGAGTTTTCGTGTCGAGAGACGTTAAATGCCTCAAAGGCTCATCCGTCTCATATAAAACAAAATCTTTACGGCACTTTTGAGTGATCTTTTTCATTTTTACTTGCTGTCATCATTGTTTTAGCGTCATCTACACACAAAAAATTACATATTTCCAAGTCTTGAATACAAAAAAGTTTTAGGCGTTAGGAATAGTCATTTCCTGTGTAATTTATCTCGTTATTTTGAGTTAAAGCGAGAATTAAACGCCCAGAAATCCTGTGACTTTTTCATAACTTATTTTGTATTAAGAAGCATAAGTCAACGTTAAGAAAGTCAGACACGTGTCAACTTGATAAGAACTTCAATCATTTACTTTGAGTACCTCTAATCGGACATAATCTCTCATTAATGTGATAACAGTGAAAAAAAAACTCTATTACTTTGTCAATAGGAATATTTTGTTGATGTTTTTTTTTTCCAGTTTCGAACAAGGGCAAGATTTTTTTAATGTTTGAAACGCTTTAAAAATCATATCATTAATTAAATATTTAGTAATTTATCACATGTATTATTATATGAAATTAAGCGATATTAGAACGAGATCGGGGAATGTCACACATGTATAACATTATGCAAAAAATTAATTATCCAATTATGAACACATTTTTATAAGAATATTTTAAGTATATTTAAAAGCAAAAGAAAAAAAAAAAGAAAAACCACAATTTTTCATTCCAAAAATGTAAGTTACAGACATTTTATTATGATATCTATTATTCATAGATGAATATTTTTCAATATGTTTATCCTATGGTATATTCGAAGCTATAGCTCATCTTTCGAGGAATACTTTAACTCATTATCTGTAATAAGATGGCAATAATTAAAGTTAAATAACAAAAATAGTTTAAATTTCATATAATAACTATAAATAATCAAAAATTGATGATTATGCTTTTATAATGAATCTATATTTTTGCTAGTATACACGAGATAGAATACACTTTTATAGATATACACTTTTATATATATACACATAGATATACACTTTTCATTATTATGCATATGTTTATGTATTAACGATGTACTCGTATTGAACAAAAAATTGGATTTATTACGTTTCTAAGCTTATTATGTTTTGCGCCATTTTCGAGAGTAATTTAATTCGAAAATTCTCATGGGCATATCTATGATTGTCTTATGTCATATTAAAACAATTTGGGCACACAGGTTCAATAATACATCTTTAACAATAGTCTTTTCAAAAAATATTTAGACAACTTACGACGAATATAATTATTCATTTATTTCTTGATTGTCAATATTTTTAATACTTTTCATAAAATTCATGTTTCATGAAGTTTTTACTTCTTTTTTAAACTCATTCTCTAGTGTTACTTTTCTAAACCCTACATATTCTTAAAATTACTATGTATAGAGTTGAAATGTATCAGAATTCACAAATAAAAATAATTTCTTTCTAATCAAATGAGGGAGACACTCTCCACAGTTAATATCCTTTCCACGAGTGCAAACAACTTCTATAATCTATCAAAGAATGATCTTACCGGAATAAGATGCGAGTACTGCCTGCAATTGCTCCCCTGTGTTGAGTCCTAATCTTACCAAATCTGCTATATATGCCAGAATAGATCTGCTATATTGAGAATACATCCACGCACATCAAACTAACATTCTTCTTATTATCACGACCTAAATAATCAATACAATTCTCTGTCGTTTTTATACGACTTGATTATTTCTGTCAGTCCACTTCTGAAGTTTACTTAATTTACATCATATTAAGTGAATGGAAATAAATCACAAAAAATTCATGTTGCAATATTAACTGATACTCTAATCAATATAATAGTTTCATGATCTTTTTGTGATTAAGTAAATTATCAGTAATTGAAGATAATTACTTTTAAGTAACGTTTATTTACTATTCATAAATCCAAAAAACACTCATGTATTATTTAATAAATAAGCATTCTTTTTCTATGTAATACTCCTATTTTTATGCTATGAAAAAAGCAGCTCTCATAAGTAAAGTTTATTTAATGAACGATTCACGAACTGATTTTAAGTATTCTGAATGTTCTCGTTTAATTCAAATTCCACGAAGCAAGATATTTGTAAACAGCTCTGGTCACGCTTTTCATGCTTTAATCGGATTACCGAGAATGTAAAAGGATTATGTCAATGAAGGAACAGACTCGTGTTTCGTCACAACTAGGTATACGGATAATGATCCAACTCAAATTGATTTATGATATTTTTATAGACTTTCCCCCTCAAATATCTTTAGTACTAAAAGAAAAGCTTAAAATCACGATTCGCTTCAGAAGATATTTCAATAAAAAGAACTTGACATGAAAGCGTTGGGAGATTGTGGTATTTTTTGGAAATTCATTTTAAAGATGTCAAGGCCCGAAAGATTTAATCAATAAACAAATTTGAATTTCTTATGGCTTCATATATTTACGCTTAATGTGTTTCAGAAACAAATGACAGTTTAAGTCTCAAACTTTTATTCCAACACATAAAAAATGTAATAATGATAAATGTATATTTCCGAATAATAGTCAATAACTACACAACCCAACCGAGTAAATTTGTTTTTGTAAACTTACCGCACAAAATACTATAAAAGAAAGAACGTTATTACTTTAGTGAACATTAACTTTTTTATGACTTAATTATGCGCTATGAAATAGGAAACTGATTAATAGACTTTTAACTCAGGTGGCTATTATATGACATGAGCTCAGCGGTCAAAATACCTGACCGCTTTCCACATTGTTCCACGGTTACTGTTAATTTCTTTTGCTTTTTTACGCTTCGGGTCTTCTATTAAATGTCTGATGACAAGTGGCTATTCGGAAGCAATGATTACAATACCACAATCGGAACCATTAAGAACTTAATCAGCACAGCGTTTGTTTCACGACTTGTTGATAACATCATTGTTTAAACAGTAGGTCATTACCAACTAAGGGCAGCCGACAGCTTAGATTACTATATTAACAAGAATGTTACATTCGTATATACTTAGATATATGTATATATAAATAAAAAAAATAGAGAACAAAACTCTATTAAAATATTTCTAATTAAAAATTACGTTTTGTACTATTTACTGTAATTATGCTAATATCTACGAGATCAAAGAAATAATTATTTACAAACTACCAATTTAATATTTAAAAATAAATTTAATATAAAAGCAAAAGAAAAACCTACAATACTTGATTTTGATATAATTTTTTTCGGCGTTTTTCAAATGTGTTATTTCAGCGATGAGAAATAACATTTTTTATAAATTCATACGATTGAATAAAGTATTGATATTTATACGTCAATGTCACAAAATAATACATTTTGAGTTAGGTTTTATATATATATATATATATATATGTACACAAACTTATATAGATATATATAATATGTGTGTGTGATGAAACCACGTTATTACGTTGGTTTTTTTTTATATTACTTAATTTTAATTATTTATTAACTCCAATCTAAATTCCTACCCACCAATTTTCCCGAAAATAAACTACTTCAATTTTACTTTATATAACAATAATTTCTAGAAGTTTCAATTTGACATCATGGAGTACTGGTTATAAATTCTCGCGAATTGGACGCGTCGTGTCTCAACAGCTTCCATGTTCAAATTTCTATAAGAATACGCATTTTTAAGCAATCAGTAAAGCTGTTGAGAAAAAATTAAGCTTTTTTTAGAAGAATTTTTTTAATTATTACCTAAAGAAATTATACTAAATAATGTTTTACAAGTTATATAAAAAATAAATATAAAGGAAACTATTAAAGTATTTGTATGGCTACATATATAAAGTAAGAGAAATAGTAAATATTACACAGCAAAATAATTAAATAAGAGACACATTTACCTGAAAAAAGTTACTATAAGTAATAGCCAGAAGATAAAATTGAACTCATGAATAAGGAAGTACAAAACAATGATAAGTAAAAAAGAAAAACCACAAAGAAAATGAAATATAAGGTGTTTAAATTTTGAAAGTGACTTTAGATAGATTTGAAGGTTAAACAATGTTTTACACAAACCAAACTACCCCAGCAAAAAAATGTTATAACCCTTAATGGAGAAACCGTAAGTTCAAAATATCATGATGCCAAAAAGAAAAGTAAGTGAAATATACGTCGAGAAAGAACAATGCATAATATGTATCTGATGTAAACAGAAAAAGAACAATAATCGGATAATAAATAATAAATCAACCGGAATAAAAAAATAAAAAAAACCTTACATATGAGACGCAAAACACAGTAACCACATTAGCACAAAACTCCAGCCTAATGGAAACTAAGCTAAAGCTTATACTGGAAGAGTTGAGTAATGTCTTCTAATAGAAAGAGAGAACACTAATGAAAGAAACATTACAAAAAATTTAAACAAAAAATTAAAGTAGATAATAGGGAATTTTTTTAAAGTAAAATAACTTTAAGAACAGAGAAATTACTAAATTTCTTAATTATTATGTTTTAAATTACTACTAATAAAATTCCAGAGACAATCTGCTCGCAGATATTTTTTTTTAAATTATCGAAGTTAATGTAAATATCTTGTAATTTAGCCGCAAGTCTAAAATCACGCAAAATATGACTATAAATTATGTTCCTAATTATTCTCAGGCCTTAAGAATTTCTCCATAATGGTACTTAATGGATCTAAAAAGGAAAATATTCCTCTCTTTTATCATAAATATTATTATTATAAATTTTCCTATCTTTTGTTTTTTATAAAAAAAATGCTTAAAAAATCCGATTCATTTAAAGTAATAAATTTTAATACTCTGACTCCTTTGAAGAATAATGTATCATTATTTCTCAGGTCATTTAATGAATTTTAATAAAAATGAATTCAATCTTGTGTTAAAAATAGATTAAAATTATTAAAAGGAAACAATTTTTGAATAAAACATAAATGATAAAAGTCCCTGCACAATGCACCCCTGTAAAATTCTATGATACATTATTTTATGTGGATGAGCGTTTACAATTGGTAATATTTCTTTTTTTTTTTTTTTGTTTAATCTCAAAATATAATATTTTAAAAGCGTCGTTAATTTTTAGCCATCATCAACATGTTCATGATCATGAAGAATATTCTCTCTCAAATTCTATAAAAATTATATTAAGAAAAAAGACTAAAACTGTACAAAAAATTAATATTATAGGAAATCCTAAAAAAAGATATTTGTCTATCTTGATTTTAAAACGAAGATATAAAAACTGTTTTATTTTTAATTGCAATATTAATAAATGTTTTTCGATGTCTAATATAAACATTTTGATTGTTTCTAACAACAGAGAAAAATAAATCTATGGATCTTAATTTTTATTGTTTTTGTTTATTTTTTCACATTATTGTGAAAATATTAAATAAAAATCCTTAACAAATTTTAAAATAGCCATTATTTTAAAACTATTTAATAGGCGCTTCATAAAAATAAATTTTGTTTCTTGTAAAATTTTCAACATTTATTTTGAAATTTTTTTAAAATCAAAGCATAAATTTATGGACCAATGATTCTGATAAAATAATTTAAATAAGTGTTTAAGCTGAAATATACTTTAGAGTCAATGTACAAATATTTAGACAATTAATATTCTATCATTTATTTAATTAAAATTTACCCTCCTTCTTATACGAAATTTTTCATTTAAATGTATGTACATTTCATATGCATTTGGCTTTATTTTAATTATTTAATAATAAAAATGCACTTAATTCATTTATGCGCGAATTACGTCTGATGTAAATCCAGTATTTTAAATTTCATATTTAATTGAAATATGTTTATATTTGTTTCATATGATTTAAATAATTTAACAGTAAAAATTGTAGGATGAAGGGTAAATAATATTACATTTAATAGGATAGGTATTTCCAGAATAATATTATAATACATTCCTATTTTATTGAAACTGAAATAGAATGTTTTTTCTGAATAGTGTTCTAAATCTTTTCAAAATTAAATTTCAAATAAAAACGTAATATTTTAAATTATCTAGAGGTATATTCAGTTATTTATCAAACATCTGAAGAACAAAACCCTTCATAACTTTACAAAATTTTAATTTAGGAAAAAACTGATGCTTTCGAATGAATTCAAAAATGAAATTATATACAGCAATCTACATAATGGACAAAATCTTAGATCTATGAAAGAATGCAAGGACAATAAATAAATAAATAATTTTGTGAACAAATATCCTTTTAAAAATGTAATCCATGTGAGGTTATTACATTTTTAATAATGAATTACATTATTATTTAGAAATAATTTAATTCAAAAAAACCTTTTTATCCTTTCCATCCTATTCATTCATTTCAACAAAAAACAGTTATTACTTTAGACTGAAGAATAAGGTCACAATAGCTCGATTACCATCATCAAACATGATTCTGAACAATCTCGAAATACGAATTAAGCCTACAGCAAATTTACCTAACCCTCGTGCTTGTAGGTCAGAACATTTCTCTTTTTCAACCGATAAATTCACCGACTTCACAACTGTAATTCAATGAATCCCTATGCATATTATTTATTCAAATATTTGTGGAATTTATTAAGCACTGTTATTACGGATGAAAACAATTTTCATGAATATTTCATTTTTTCTCCAAAAAATTCAATTTGTAATTATGCCTGAAGCATATTAATGTTCAAAACTATATTTTTGATTTGAAAAAAAAAATGCTGTTTATCAAGTTAAGTATATTTTTGTTTTGGGCATATGTTTTTATTGGAAGAGAAAAAAAAAGAAATTTGACTGAGATCACACACAACATAAGGTAAAAATATGCAACATGAAAAATTAAAGAATAGGTAATATTAGTTTTAAAATTATATGTTAGATTCTTTAAATATTCACAAACTTGTCTTACAGATTGTTGATATAAGCCCTTAATACTTTTAGAGCTCATAATTTGGCTAAGCCATATCACTGTTTAGGAAAAAAAAAGAATTTTTATACTTACTAAACAAAATGGCGAGAGAAAATTTATTTTCGAGAAAAATGGGTGGCGGTGATTATATTATCAACGCATTCTTAAACTGACACGCAGTTTAAGAAAGCTTTGATAATATTTTTTAAAATAATAAAATGAATCTTAGATCGAAAACTAACAATTGATTCTTATTATTTTTTTTAAAAAAAATACATTTGATTAGCTGTTTATTATTATATATATTTGTATACTTTTAGCAAAATTAACTGATTTATCAGTAATGATAAAAGTTTATTTATTTCTCAATGTTTTGTATGAGTAAAAATAAGTAGTTCTAGTTTAATTCCGTAACGATGTTTGAAAAATGTAAATTTAATAAAAATACCCTAAGTTAAAAAATTATAATATTAGATGTTATTTTGTAATTGTTTTAGGATTTGAGACAGTTCATTGTTACACACTCAAAAACAGCTAATGCAATTATGATAGCATGTATTACTCAAGCATTTATAATATTTAATAAATAATATATATTTTTATTTCATAAATGGATACTTATAAAACTTGCTTTGGAAATAATTATTTTCTCATAAAATTAAAAGTTTGTGAAGAAATTTACTTAAGGTTCTTTGATCTTGAATTTCCTGCTGAATACACAAAAAAATTAGCTATTGCCTTTTTAATTTTCTACTTTCTCTTTTTGATATGTAGTGAAAAAGCTATCGCTGGAAGATTATGAAATAAAGTTTATATATATATATATATATCCTATTTATTTAATAATAATATTTACAAAAGTAAATATGAGGATAAAGAAAACATAGAACGGTAATAACAAGATTACTAATTCCGGTAACTACAAATAACTGCAAATGAATAGGAACAAGAATTTATCAGGTCAAATTTACCAGTATCTTACATCTAATATTTATGCAAGTTCGATTATAATTAGATTATAATTACTGGTTTTATGCGATGGGCATAAAGAATGACCATTACTTTCTCTTAATTTGGAAAATGGCCCCAAGAAGTGCTACTTCCTTATGATCTAAATAACCACATCGATTTAGAATAATGTTTTCACAGTTAGGGAATCCTTTCCTTTTAAATTTATTATCATAACACCAAATCAATTAATACATCGACACCTTAAAATGTTCTTCCTGTATATCACCATGCTATTCAGAGAAATGTGAAGAGTTTCATTCAACCAAAGATAACTTTCGGTCAACACCCTGACTTGACAGGAAGGCAAGAATAATCCGAGAAATATGTGAATTTTGCGTATGTTACGATAAATTAAGGAAAAAAAGAAATTCAACTTCTCTCTAATATATTTATTTGACTTATGAAAAACGTCATCTATAATAAAAATTATCGTGTGCGAATTTAGAATATAGAAACAGAAAATTCCGCTTCTCAAATGAGTATTGATAAAAAAAAATACTGGACAAGATGTTAATGAATTTTAACGCTGGTATAAAATCTGCGTTCAGAAATTGTTTTCGATATTTTTTTTTTATATTTCATCACTTTTAATGTTCGCTTATTCTGATCTACAGTGCTGTTCTGTATAGGTATTTATTTACATTTGCGTATAATTTAAAATATTTATTTTTATTATTCTCTAAGTTTTATAATGAGTTACATATATTTAAAGTAAGTTTTATAGAACATTTTTGTTTTTCATAAAATTTGTAAGCACACATCTATTCCTCTGAGCATTTTCATGTTTCATGCAATAGTCACAATATCACTTAACTTTTTTAAGAATCATTAATAAAATATTACAATTTATTTTCATGTCTTTAAAATAATAAGTATGCCATTTTGCTCAAAGAGAAAATACTTACTTGAAAGAAGAAATACTTATTATACAAAGAGAAAATACTTATGAGTTTCCTAACAGAAATACTTTAGAAAGAAAGAAATTTCAAACACATAAAAAAAGTAAATATTAATGTTATGTGCTAAATCTGAAAAAGCTTTGTAGATAGTTTCTTATGATATATTTATTTTCATACGATTCTTTCTGTTTTTGAGGGGCACGACACTCACAAAAATAGCTAAATTTAAGGAAAACATTTGATCGAAAAAATACTGTAAGCAGTTATCTATACTTTGAAAGAAAAATTATTCAAATAAGACCATATTTTTCAGTCAATCTGGTTCAATTTTTATGTTGAAGAACTTATATTTTTCAATAGTTCTTCGTTTTAATAACATGCAATTTTTACAAAGCGAATTTTTTGTGTTCAAAATACATCTTATGATTCAAACTATGCTTGAAAGCTGCAATATTTGAAAATTATATTTTTATTGAGAAACTAAGAAATTCACACACAGATTTGTTATTATTTTTATATTTAATTTTGAAATTTTATAATTAAAATACTGTTTAGAGTTTTTTAAAAAATTTTCGAAGCTCTCAATTTTTTCTTTAGTATTGATAGTTCAATTAAAACACCCCTACATGAAATTATTTATTTTACATTTAAATATGATTTGAAATTTTTATAAATTACTTTAGAATCGAATGCATGAAAATGTAACAAAAAATTTCAATAATTCAAAAGAGTGTGAACATTTTCAAAAATATTTTGAATATGGTATAAATATATATTTAAGCTCATTGATATTGAATTTCATGAGGATTGAATAAAAGGAAGATATTTTAGCAATCTGAGTCTGATGTTCCCTTAAAAATGCTCCGAAATAAAAGATGTAAGACTATTTGCAATAAAGATCTCGTTATACATAGAGCAATTTATAACAGCTAAAAACGTATTTAGAATTCAAAAAAGAAAAAAAAAACATTTCCAGCAAGTAACTAAATTAAATATATTAAATAAGTAGTTTAAATATTAAACCTATTTAATATCATCCATAAAATAATCTGTCATTTTAACAGAAATATCGATATTGGTATAATATAACATTTTTCATATTTATGCCGACAATAATAGAAAAATTATAAAAATAAATTTGCTTTTAAGAGATTTTGGTTAATAATAAAATGAAATATAATGATGTATTGATGATTCAAATAGTAATTCGAATCGTAAGACGGAAAGTATATATCAAGCATAAATAATGAAAACAAATAACAACCAAACATTTATTTCAGGATTAGCTGTGTTCCTTAATAAAATGCCCCAAAATGCATTTAAATTTCAATCTGTTATTATTTCAAATTAATCCTACAATCCAATTATATTTCTTTTATATTCAAAATAAAAAGGCTATAACAGAATTCTTAAAAGCAGCTAAAATGATGGTAATTCAAGCCGCACGCGTTTATTAAAAATCACAAATTTCAAATATCACGATTTCCTTTTTTAATGAATCGAAATTCAATTTTCATAATTCGCTCGATGATAACGATTCAGTTCTCTGTACACAATACATAGTGCAAACGGGTCAGATCAGATAATGTCCTTTTAAAAAGAACTGGCGATTTAAAACTTGTTTTTTTGACCAAGCACAAACATGGCCCGAGGAATCTCTCTACGAAATTCTCTGCAACTTTCAAAAAGTTCAGCCATATCGCGGGAACCACACCTTTACCGATCGCTTTACGAAACTAATCTATAATTGTTGACGAATAGATCAGGGGAGGAAATATTCAACCATTGCGCATGTCTGCAGTCGATCTGCTGCGTTTTTAATGTTATCTTCATCAAAAGTAGATCATTTTTCATGGGTTATATATATCACATGTATCTTTAAGCTGATTAAGTTAAACAAAACAAAAACTTACTTTAATTTCCGAGTGAACACAGTAATCTAGTTTTTACTGCCTCAATCAGTTCTCGTTTAGAAAAGAGGCGGGAAAATTTTTATTCAATTCCAATATCTGATGGTCTGGAAGGGAGGGTAAGAAAGGGGAGTACACACAAGATTTATAATGTCTCAATACAAAAAGAAATATTTCATTCAGTCTGTGTTCCGTTAAATGGTTTGCACTTCAAATGACTCGTCAATTTCTGCTGATTGTTATTAAAATCAAATTTTGCAGTCGTGTATTCGAAAGTATGCTAATCGTGGCATGATTTATAAAAGTAAGGTTTTTATTTTATCTAGTTCAAAAGCGTTTATTGCAATCGGGGTTGATTATTTATCATCAAAGCATGAAGAATTCACTCTCGAGGCGGGCGTGAGATTCGACATGCAGACATATCATTTTAACGCCTGGTAGGATTATTCAAAATGGAATAAATTATTATCAGATTTTTTTTCTTCAATGACGGGTGGAGTAAAAGATTATTTTCAAACAAATAAGCGAATACTTAAAAATTTTCTTTAAATAAATAAGATAAAGACACTATTTGGATTACTATGTAATAAATATAGCAACATGATCGTTTTTAAATAAGAAGCAATGAATTATCATAAAATAAAACCCAGTTAGGCTTAAATAAAACATTCAATTAACACCTAATTATTAAATCTGACATTCAGATTACTGACGGATCGTCTGAAAGAAATTACAATTAATAATTTTTTAAGATTTTGAACTATTGAAAATATTATATATATATATAAAGTTGTAATTTTTAAGTCAGAAAATTAC
The DNA here is from genome assembly GCA_019974015.1 of Nephila pilipes. Lineage (NCBI taxonomy): Eukaryota > Metazoa > Arthropoda > Arachnida > Araneae > Nephilidae > Nephila > Nephila pilipes. Next base: position 161,817 of record BMAW01105433.1, read on the forward strand.
TGAAAACAATCATTATTATAATTAAAAATCCTATCTGAACAAAAAAATTAAACTGATAATCAAGCGTAACTTTAAATAGTATGAAAAACGGGAATCTTTAAAATGTTATAAGCACTGCAAGATCTTCCTTGAGCCAAAATTACCTTTTTCTGAATTCATATTTCAGTTGTAGTTTCAGTTTTACGCACCTGATAGGTTAACCAAAAATACTTTCTTTTGAATAAATTATGATTGTGTCAAATTGAATTAAAGTTAAATGTGGTTCTTAAAATAATATCGATCGAAGGAATTCTATATAAGATAACAAGGAAGAAAGTGATTAACAACATATGAAAGTTACTGTTTTCCTTTAAAGAAAAAAAATCATAAGGGAAAAAAGGCCCATGTTCTTGGATTAATTTTTTCGTTCAAAAACTGACGCAATTCATTACTAATGAAAAATGAAAAATGTGATCTAAGAAAATCTAATTTACCAGTTAACGTTTTTAAAGTTGGATAGGTATTTGAACGAAGATAAATAACTGATGAGATATGACAAGATACTTGCTCTGTCATGTTTAATTAAGTCCCTTGTTTCGCTTTTTCCCCATATGGTTTCCTTTTAATGATTAACAATTCGTTCAAAATTTATTTATACCGAATAAAGTCAAACAATAATTATAGTAATATTTAAAAATCATATTGATCATCGTTATGTCCTATTTTTTTCACTTTCATGGAAAATCATACATTTTTATTAAGCTCATAAAAATTGAAAGGTTTTCTGGGAAAAGTATCTGTTTCAAAAAAATTGTCAAAAATTCAAATAATTGGCTTCGAAAACAAGGTCATCATTATGTGGACGATACAGAAACGGTGATCATAAAAAGGGTTTTCGAAAAGTTCCTCACACACAGTTTAAAGAATTTAAAATAAATATCTCTATAGTTAAACCTAAAAATATTTTTCAATTAAATTTGATAAGTATCCCCTTCTTTTTTCGAGTAATTGGCAAATAATTTTACTATAAAGTGAATTAATCTATTCATTTCGATGAATCCAAACACCTTTATTTTTGGTTAAATGTTATTAGAATAAATTATAAATTAAAAATTATATTTTATCAAATATTACTAGAAATAAAAGTTTTACATACATACATTGAGAAATTATTTAAAAAAAACTCGATGCGTTCAAAATTCAAAAGGGTTAAAAAACCAAGAATAAAACCGACGGTCTTTTTATGAATACGAATTATGTGAATCCAAAAGCCTTTCCAAGTTTCAATAATTCGTAAATAATAAGATAAAATTACTAGAGAACATTGCTTAAGTATTTATACTTGAGTTGTTCTCTAATTCAATACAGCTGAAAAGCATTTTTAAGTGCAAATAATTTGTTATTTTTTCAGAACAACTTTTTCTGCCAATGCTAATCGAGTTTCTTAGAATTAAAATCTCGGATTGATTAAAGCAAATTCATGTAAGAGAACTATAATTAACAGATTCATGCATAAAAAACAAAAATGCAGCAATTAAAGAAATTAAAAATGAAAGGAGGATGTAGTAGAGTTTTTGTGAGTTGATATTCATTCTAAAGGATAAATCTCACAGAATAATACATATAGTTTTTTTACTAATGTAATTCATAAAGAAATAGAAGAAAAATTAAATTAAATGTAAATCTTGAATGTTACTGATTTTTTTTTTATGTAATGTTTTTCAAATTAGTTTATTTTTCAGTATAAAAACGACTGATATAATCACATGACAGAAAAATTCTAATTTCGTAGACGTAATATTTTTAAGCAAATTTTGTGATACAAAACAAAGACATTTATAAATCGAATCAAAAAGAAATTTATTTCCGGCTTAATGACATGTTTAATTAATGACGAAATAATTATTTGTTAAATTAAATTTATTTGGAATCTTTGCCACATCATTTTTTTTTACAAAAGTAATATTCCTCGTATGTTAAATATCTATGTGCTATGAAAAATGGGTCATTTTAATTAATATTAAACTAACATCCGGTTACATGAAAAATCTGATTTACTCACGTGAGTTCTGTTTCCAGATCATTTAGATAATAAAGATTCAGCAGTACGAACAGGAAGATTATAATCAATCAAGTAATTAAAAACACTTAAATTAGCACTGTAAGTACGCTTGGTGAATTAATTACATGTAAGGATTCGAGCGCGTTGTTCGATTGCATTGCATAAAAAAGAATATATATATAATGAAAATTATAACATTTTTTTTTTCACTTTTCGAAAAAATTTCCTCCACTCTCAATTAGCAGGGTATGTCTGAAGATTTAAATATACGGAATGTTTAAACTACTCGGTGTACCGCGTGCTTACATAAGAACAATTGTGATTCAACTCTATTTTGAATTTAATCACAAAAAATTTTGGCAAAAGTTTAAGAATTATTTATATATAAAGTAATATTTAAAACACACACAAACACACAGTTATAAAAGCGTTTATTTGTAACTTATTTCTACTATTACATTTTATGATATAAATTGGCCTTTATTGAAAAATGAAGTTTTAAATTCAATATATCAACACTTATAAATGTCCAATTTTTATATTTTCATTAATCGCTAACATGCAAAACTGATAAATTTTAAACAAATAATTATTTAAATAATGGGACTATAATAGTTTGTTTAATATTGTTTGATGATTTGAAAGTAAATAAAAAATGAAATTAATTTGATAATTTGAAACAAAATAAATAAAGTACAATCCCATTTTATATCGATTATTTTTCCTTGGCCTATTTTGCATAATTCATCATGCTCAAAAATACAATAATGTTACATCAAAATGTAATGAAATGTAATAAAATCATTTCGAATTATTCGTATTCGTTATTAATGTCTTTTTTGATATAAAAAAATTGAATAATTTATCTAATATTTAAAGTATATAATCTTAATTTCTTAGAGATGCTATAGATTCCATTTCCATAATCTTAACCGCTTTTCTTGACACAAATATATAAAAATTGATACCTTTCATGGTAAAAAAGGTTGCTGATATAGTTTCTTTTTCCCGAAACTGAAAACGAGGCAGACGATATAAAAACTAGGCGCACCAATCATCTCCATCTTTTGGAGCAGCTGCACAAGCGTGAATAACATCAAGTGGATATTCTAAATTGAAAGTTTTAAAGAAATCTCTGATTAGAAGAGAAAAGTGAGAACATCTCTTATACTGAATGCATGTTATCTATAAATCATTGAACATTTAATTAGCTACCAAAGGGACTATTGCTTTAGTCAACCACTTAATGTTATAGCTGACCACTTTTCAAAATTTGATCGTAAAAGCGGATATGTGTTTTTGATATCTGTTTTCACCAGGAATGAATTTAATTTTCAAAAATGTTATAATTACAATTGCTCCCCAATTTTTTTTTATTAAATTGAAATAAAACGAATATAAAAATTGTATTTTTATTTTTCGGTAGTATTGATTACATTTAGCTTAAAATTCGTTCAATTTAATAATTTATCATTTTCTTTAATTTTAATATCTAAAAAGAATAGTATTGTCCACTTGAACATTTTACCGCTTATTTTATTCTTATATTTAATTGAACAGTTTAGCAATTATTTTTAAAAAGGTTGACACCTTTGGTGGTTAAATCTCATAAGAGATTTTTATTTCTGTTGTCAAAGAAGCTTTGCATAGAACTCTGTGTATATTTTCTTTCTGCTTTTGAGATTATGAGTGACATTCACGTCGCACATGACAATATTTTTTTATTCTTAGAAATGAAATAAAATTTCAAAAAAATTTCAACGCTGAACAAAATAAATAAATTTTGTTGGTGGATATTTTGAATTACAAAGGGGGGAAGAGAAAAGTGTTTCAAAATTTGTTTTAAAGATAACATTTCTTACCATTTAGGTACAAACTTAACTAAATTTTATAATTATTCAATGCAAAATTAGCATAACTTAATCAGTTTCTGAGTAAAAAATTGTTATTTTCGTTAAAATATTACTTTATATAGTTGGAGAGAGACAGAATACTCAAAGTAATATTTTTTTTCTTTACGCTACTCAGCGACTAAATAATAACAAATAAATATCATAAGGAAAACGTTTAACAACAAATCAAATAACTGTAGTCAATGGGGGGGCATTTAGATCGTAAGTTCATTTAAGGACCTTGGTGTTATTAAATGGCACCTTCTGAATGAATCCAAAAGTTTTTCTAGTAAAATGATTTCATTCTCTTCAATATTTCCTTTCAATTATTTTTTTTGTCCATAAACAAATTAATGAAATCTAATCGTCAACTATTACTAAAACTTTAATAAATACTCTGTCTGTATTGAAGGCCTACGCTGTAAGATACATCATGTGCTGATTATATTCATTTCAAATACGAATAAATGATACATTTCTTTTCACATACACACATCCCCCCAAGTAGTTATTACTCTATTAAAATTCCATAAGCGACCATAATTTTAAGTTCTTAAAAATTTTAGTCTGAATTTTTACGTTGTAATATAGAGTTACACGACAACACGACAATTCTAATATAAAGTTACACTACTTTAACACAAGAAAGTTGTTTCATTCAAAAAATATTTTACATTACATGGACCAAAGTATATCTATATCCTCACTTTCAAACGTCTTCAACAATAGATTGTACAAAATAATTATGAAACTTAATTAATAGTTAAATTTAAAAAAAAATATATTACAGAAAGCGGAATCACTTTCACAATGAATTTCAAATTACGGTAGGGTAGTGATATATAATCCTATAAGATAGAATGCAATACAAAGATGAAAATCAAAGAAGCAGTCAATAACATTTTATTTCGTTTATTTATTAACACATACAAGTACGGAGCAAAAAGGGCAATTTTATTTGTATTCAAAGCTTTGTCCAGACTCATTGTCAAAGATGAAACAAAAATGCTATATTGATTGGTGGATATTTTAAGAAAATGCTTAGCTTATCTTGGTTGCATCCAACTGTTGCAGCAATTCTTCAACATCATCAGAGGCAACACAACTGTATATACCCTATAGGACAGTCGCATACGAAAAAAATGTAAGTTGCAAAAGTCAACGATTTCTTTCTAATTCTGTCAACAAAGTGTACCTCATAAAGAGGCGTTTCATTTTTGGAAGACCTTTGCAATCGTTATATTCCTATGCTTATGGTTTATTACCGTAGGCTTAAGTTTCATTTTTATTTTGTCAGAGGAATTTTGAATCACCCAGGATATAATTGCTAAAAACCTAACAGAATATATCAAATTTATGATATATATTTTTGAATACTCTCATAATAAAAGAACAAAAGATACGTAGAAAGTTCTTAATTCATGTATTCAATACATTCACACAGTAAAATAGATATAAATATATTTTACGTTTTTAATAGAGTGACTTTTAAAACTACAATAATACAACAAACATTCATTTGCAGTTTACAACTCCAATCTTGACGAAAGGTATGTAAATAACACATTTAATCGTGAGTATCGCTAGTAAGGTAATGTTCTTTTTGGAATAAATATGACAGTTTAATATATTTTATTGTTTTAATCGTTTTTCTATCTGTAGTTAATCATGACGAAAGAATTGGCAAGATTTAGAGTGATCATTTGACTAACAATTTCAACAACAATTTAGGTGCTACATTTAAACAGCTGACTCGTCTATAAATTATATTTTAAGTTAAAGAAATAAAGAAGAAATCTACCAAAAAATCGTGTATACGAAGACGTATCATATTAAGTCTGGATTTAAATGAATTTAGATCCTTTGAAAATCTACTTTTTTGAATAAAACCGCATCAGGATGAATGAATTTAAATTTTACTATGTGGTAAATAAAAAAAAAGTAAGTTTTATTACTTGATCCTGATGGGTATTTTAAAAGTATAAATATAATTTAATACAAGAAAATGCTATAATAAATTCAAAAAAGTAATAATGAACCAACACTTCTTATAAGTGGTCATCGTAGAGGTGTTTACTTCTTTGGCCCATTTTGAAGATTACAAAAAGGTGCATGAAAAATTTAATTTTTAACCTGATTGCCCGAATTCTGAGATATTATTAAGTATTATTAAGAATATTTAAATTCTCAGACAACAACTCTTATATGAAGACTCTATATTCTCTGGAGATAATTTTCATCAATTATTGACATTTATGAAAGTACTTACGATGCTTAGAAAGGAATTACTGAAATTTTGTAGATAACAAGGGACAAGTAGGGCAAAGAAAATTACAGAATAACTATTTAAGAGTAAAAAATTGTAAACCACAAATCCTTAAAATGCGGAAATTCGAAAACAATCAAAATGAGGTTCTTGTAGTTATGAATATAATAGTTTTTGCGTTTTTTTTTTTTTTTTTTTTCCTTCTATGAGCGTCAAAAGTAAAATGCGTAAATATTTTCCAAGTTCAGCCTTTAATAACTGAAACTTTTCATTTAGTTACTCATAAATGAAACGAATTTTTATACTTTGCTTGAGAATCGCAACCGTAGCATACGAGCTAGGAAATCGAAGGCTCATGTTTGTATTCCATAAAAGAATTAAGAAGACTGCTGCAAATTCTATATTTTAGTAAAAATTTCAAGTACTGTGACTGGAAAGTTTGAACAGGTTTGAATTTTTGTGTCGTCTTCCGCATTTAACTCTGAATCAAAATTATAAAATACGAAGGCGTATCGTAAATTATTTATTAGTATACTAAGAAATAACCAATATACGGATTAATATTTATTATTCTATTTCGATTATAACTGAAAGAGCGAGTTAAGCAATATACGTAAAGAATGGATGGAAAGAACCTCATTTGAAGAATAATATAAAAAGAAAGAAGAAAAATAAAGGACAACAAATTATATATATGAAATTATTTTCTAATTTACCTCAAAGGAATATAAATCTAATTTCTATTTATCTATATAGAAAATGTATTATCATTATGAAAAAATTGAAATGTGTTTTCTTTGTAACGCACTTCACGTTTTACGAAAGGAGTATCGTGAAGTTTTAATGATTAGTAAGTAATAGTTGAGATACCTGAGTAAAATTTATTCTACATATTAATTTATTCTTATGTTTATAATGTTGTAAGCCACAGGAATCAATGTTCATTTGTTTGATTTTAGGACGCCGTAGATTGAAGTAATCCGCATTATCGTAAGAATTTTAATTACTATTCCGGGGTTTCGAAAGATTTTAATTTTTTCTAAAAACAATTGAGTAGGAAACTTAAATTTTATTTATTATTCTTAAGACTTCTATACGTAATCACCACCTAGAGTTACACATTTTCCGTTTCTTAATTGACGTAGGTTGTCATTGTAGAACTTAGCAGATGAATTCTTATCTTCTCTATACTGCTGGTTACTTCAATCTCAGGCTTCCTGAAATCAAAGAAATCAACGCTGTGCAATAGCTATTATTCTCAGCATTATACAGAATAAATCTTATCTTGATATCTCGATATGATTTCTCAGCAATAATTAAAACTTTACAATATCTCGCATATGTCATAAAAATTGGAGTTATCTTAAAGGCTATATTAATTTAATAATTAAATTAATAAGTTCAAATAATACATTACTTTAACAAGCTTAATGAAATTAAACAGTCTGTTTATTGTTAAATTTTATAGAAATTTCCTCTGTATGTAAATACAATAACTACTGTACACAAAAAGGATCATCGAACTTTTTAGCACATCAGGAAATGGATTTGTTAATATTTAAAAGATATATATATATATATATATATATATATATATATATATATATATATATGTAAGTAATTTTTATATTTTGATTTGTTGATAATTTTCAGAATTATAGATTTTATTTTGTAAATTTTATCGTTGAAATGTTTTGCATTTTTAATCATTGAACTCTTTTGTAATTTGGATTTCCCAATTCAGCCTACCAGGAATTATAGATTTTATTTTTGTGGATTTTATCGCTGAATTTGTTTGTATCTTTTGATCATGAATTCATTTGCAATTTGGATTTCCTAATTCAGCCTACCAAGTCGCAAAGGGGGAAGGTTGGTACCATTAAACTAGTTTAACCCAGCTTAATCGGTCCTCAGCCCGATATTGCTTTTTGACTTGCTGGGTTCCATATTTTCATTTATTTTTCTTTCATTGTTACATTTCTTTCTGGATTTTTATCTTTTTAAATATTTTAAATTATTCTTTCATAAATTTTCAGTATATATATATATATATATATATATATATATGAATAGGAAATATTTAAAAAGAATTCCATTTGTTCTAGTTTAATGTCATGAATTAATATATCTTCAATATTTAACACAATAGCTGGAATTTACAAAGCCAAAAATTGCATCTCAGAATTTAATATATAGTTTTAGAGCGTTCATTTTTTTTCCGACGTGACCAGACCTTCTTCGTACGTTTTTCCTCAAGGGGAATAAAAGGAAATTTCATCAAAAATGTCGAGAAATAACGGTTGATTATTTTTTAATGTTAATTTGAAACAGATGGACAGCAATTGCTTTTCAAATGCATTAAAGTCAAGCTAAAATAAAAATTTCAATTAATAAATGTATCATACATAGGGCTCTCCTCTTATTATTTTAAGAACATAATTCACAAAAATTTACGAATGATTATTGACATGATAAAGAAATAATAAAATCAGTTTTAAGTTCTTGTTTAGTTTTTTAATATTTTTTTCTCTGTTGAATTCTTTAAAATTTTGTACAAAAATATATTACGCTTTTAATTATTTGTAATGGTGTTGCAATTATGAACTTAAAAATGTGTTTCGTTAGCCTAAACATTTATATTCATCCTTCAAATTCTTAATTAGTAAGTGTTTTGAGTCACAAACGATTTTTAAACAAATTTTTATTTAACGTACTATATTCATAATGTATGTCTTTGCAGTACACAATTTATACTCGAATTTTAGTCTACTATCTACTATGGGAACGAGCTGAAATTTTGCGTACACCACTTTGAGATAATACAATTCTATGGTACATTCGAACAGTGACGGATTTGGAAGGGGGAGCTTGCCCTTTATATTCAAATTTTAACACACTTCCTGTCATCCGATCGAGCCCTTATAACACCGTATAACGGCGGTGACAATATACTTGTATTACTACAGTAAGCTTAAGTAGTCATAGAAGAGGGGGACTCTTGGACCCAGGCCTCGCACGTAACAATGTCCAATTCAACAGAAATTTAGTCTCACGTATAGTTTTAGTAAAATATATGCAGTCTTAAATTGCTAAAAAGAACTAAATAAATTAAATATAAGTAAAAAAAATTGAATCAAGATTTTATTTAAAGATGGACTATTAGGTATATAAATATTTTTTAAATGTAAAATAATATATAATTTATGAAAGCTTGATATGTTTGACTGAGATACCTTAGTAATTACCAATTTATTAAGATCCCTATAGCTACTTATATATGAGACCAAAAGGAGTATTAAAGCATCAAGCTTTTATAAATTATGCATTATTTTAGGTTTAAAAAATTATTTTTATACCTTTCAGTCCATCTTCTTAAATCTCAGAAATCCTTTTTGTTTCTCAATAATGTTTAACTATTACAAATCTTTTCTTCCGAAATTGATTAAAATAAAAAAAAATTAGAGGATCATTGAAATTCCAAATAATTTTCTAATCTCTCAAAATAATTAGTGATGAAAAGCGGAGATATTTAATTAATAATTGACTGAGTTATAGCTGACGCAAATTGATAAAAAGTATCTTAAATTCAAAATTTTTATGATGTTAATATAATTGTAAAATAGTTGCATACATTTCTCAAATGAAATTTAGTTTTGAAAATAGTATCCTCCAGAATTAATGAAAACGCTATTATGGTAGTAGCAGTCGAGCGATCATAGCCGAGAGCTCGTGACCTGCATTCTTTCCGTCGATTTGTGGGTTCGATTCCTGATTCTACTAAAAATCCGCCGTGAAGCGGATCGACCTAGTCACTTGACCGAGGTTCGAAATTAAGAGGCTCGTCACTTTTTGCCCTCGAGTAGCTTAGTGCGATGTCAATAAATAATCAATCAATCAAATTCGGATTAACGCTCTATTTTCGTGGAGCATGGAGGATTGGGCATTGGGCACACTTTCTTACGTCAAATATTGAATTTTTTAATAAAAAAATTCATTGAAAGGGTACAAATTTATAGCATATATTCCATAGCAATAATTTTGAGAAAAGGTAAATGAAAATGACTATACTCGTATTCATCATATTTATTAAGCTGTGGGATACGGAAAATTTTATTGCCATATTTTGTCAATGCTATTTACAGCTATTTCTAAATCGAAAGTATCAAGCGGTGGAAAATCTATTGACCTAAAAGCTTTCCACAGCTTTTTGGATTATGGAGTGCATATTCCACAATGAATTTAAACTTTGCAGAAGATAATAATTTATATTTTTATTAATAAGTATTTCTTATTTGACATGCAATGTTAGAAATTTTACAATGTATCATTTGTTTGTATTCCTATATTATTTACATTTTAAATCGATAATTAAGAAAATACAACTCTAAAATTAGAAGAAGAGTTAATTCTCTTATCTGAAAGGTATCACTGCCCTGCCACAAACTAAATATTTTTAAAATAGATGTGTACACTTTTAAATGTATTTTATTAAATTTAATTGTAAGTATGTTTAATTCTATATAAATTAGTATAAAATAATTGAATTACATATAATGAAATGAATACCTATTTTTACAAAATACCCTATTTTCCCGCCTTTTAGCAAAACCACATGGTGAGGTCACAGAGAGAGAGAGAAAAAAAAACAAATCGCACAGTTTATGGCTAAACCCTACTTTTAATAAGATTCTTTTTTTTTTTTTTTTTTTTTTTTTTTTATCGGCGATACTTAAATATCATGAAAAGTATATTCTTCACATTTTTTTTATTAAAATTACTGATGTCATGTTTTAACAATTCAAGAATAAAAAAAATTTCGATTTTGTTGAAGCATCATATTTTATTCATCAAAGTAGCCCAGAAACGCATGAAAGCAACCTGCCTGCTTTCATGTGTTTGCCTCGATAATTGCCGATGAACTTTTGATCCATTCATACTGAAATGCAAAAAATCGGTATTCTACGGTGAAAGCCCAACCTTGGAGGCGTCCAAGGGTGTGTGTTCATATAATTTTGGTGGTGTGTTTTTGCGTAATGTGCGATCACCGTCTCAGCAATTCGAGTTCAAAGGTGATTCGATTTTGGCAGGTGGCGAAGGAGGCACAAAACCTGATCGTTAATGGAGGCAAAATGGGCGGTACCTTCAAAATTACTCACCTATTTGTTAGAATAAATTGCTGTAATGCGTGACGCAATGGCATACTCAATATTTTAGAAACAATATGGTAAAATTATTCGTTTTTACTAAGATGGCTCGTTTGATAGTTCATCTTCGAACACGTGTAGAATATTTAGGTATTATTAAAATTTTAATGAAACAACGTTAGTTATTTCACTGACGTTTATAAGAAAAAGAAATTGGGAAATAGTTAGATCATTGTTGTTGTTAATGGTTCGTTTAAATGTTCGATGAATAATAATTAACTTTATAAGAAAGGACGATTAATTACAGCCAATTCATTTGTATAATTAATGTATATATTAATTTGCATCTCAAAAATGCCCACCAAGTTATTTTTTATATTTTTTTTCTCCTAATGAATATATTATGAAAGAGAACAAAGACCTTGCCCAGACTGTTTAAATTAGGAGAGAGAAAAAGTGGGAGAGAGAGAGAGAGAGAAATAAATATATTACATTTATATTACATTATATCTTAGATTAATATTTTAATAGATATTTTTTGACAAAAGTTTGGGGAAAATATATCATCTTGAATTTTGTTCCATAAGATTACTCTTCTATTAAAATAATTTTTGTTCAATTACTAGCTGGAGTACCCATTCAGCGCATGGGTGAATATTAAAAATAAAACGCAATTTTTTATAAAAGTATTTTAGAATAAATGAGGAATAAATACAGGGTTATTCAAAATTAATCATCCGATTTCTAAATACCATATTTTCATAAGTAAACGACAAAAAATGATAAGCGATTCACGAATGCAATGGGAAAATATGGAAGTTTTCTACACAAGTGTTTGATATAACTTCTTTTAGTTGCACGTATATTATCAATTCGATTTGTAAATTCTTGCCAAACACGTTTTAAAGTGTCAGTTGTATTTGATTGGACAGCAGCAGAAATCTGTTGTTTAAATTCACAAAATTTTGTGGGTAATGGTGACTTTTTTGTGGGTTTATCTTTTACAAACACCTCAAAGATGAAATCGCAAGGGACCATATCAGGTGACTTTGTTGGCCAATTTTGTTACATAAAGTCATCTGGCTCTCCGTGACCGATCCAACTGCGAAGTAGCTCCTTCAAAGCTTCTAAAACAGCTTTCGTGAAATAGCTTCACGAACACACCAGAGCCAATGAGAGTTCCCAATATAAAACTTCTACATTTTTCCTTTCCATTCATATATTATTTTTCATTCTGTGGAATTTATTTTTGAGAATATGGAATTTTGAAATCGGATGATTCATTTTGAATAACCTTTTATAATAGTATTCGAAAACAATATGATGATAAAAATTTTACGAAAAAAATATTACATTCACAATTTTTTCAAGTCTATTTATTTTACAATAGGCTTTCAATTATACATGAAATTTACTACTAATATTTTTATGATTGAAATTATGTTGCGTATTGCTATTTGGTTTTTTTTTTATATTTATCGTTTAAACTTATTTTTAAGTTAAATATTTTATTCTCCACCTATATCTCCTGAAACAATATTGATAATAATTTATAACGCACTAGTTTCTGAGAAATAATTATTTGCTTTTTGAGAGTTCAGTTTCAATAAAGATCGAAGAAAAGACAATATATTTATATAATTAGTTATTGTTTTTTTTAGTCTCAACTTTAATTTTATTTCATTCACAGTCGGTTCTCCACATAAAATGCTGCTATGTTCTGGTTTTTGAAGACGAAGTAACAAATACTCTTATCTGACTCCATTTATTGTTATTCTTCCTCAAAAGTACTATTTTTTAATCATATTTACAAAACTGTTGCCAATCACATAAGCAAAAAACATTGATTACAATCAAAAATAAAGACTCCCAAATTTTAAGCAAAGTAACAAAAAATATACAAGTAGAAAAAAGGTAGTTGGATTATTTAGGTTTTAAAATGAAAGAAAAAAATAATGACATCATAACGCTCACTAAGAACACTCGTAACAACATTTCATTATTTTTAGAGATGTACTAAAAATTCGAATGCATATATACATAAGATTTCGCTTATATATATATAGATGAGCCGAGATTCAAATGAGATAAGAAAAATTTTAAGTTTGATGATACAAATATTTTTTTTCTAACATTTATAATGAATACATATCTTAAAATCTCGCTCTTGGAATTAATAACAGCAGACGACACTAAACAAAATTAATTATCAGACAACTTAGGGTTAGTGATAAATTATAAATTAAAACTCGCGATAATAAAATACTAGAAGATATTTTATCATTTATTGCAAGTTTAAAAAACAATCAGAGATGCCATATAATATTCGTGCATCGAATTCTTTATATTCAAGGACACAATGTTCTTTATTCCATACAAACTTTCATAAATAATAGCGCCTTACATGTAATCATTCCGTAACAATTTACAAACCAAAACAAGTGATTTTTTTTTGAATAAAAATTGTTACAATCTTTATCAGTTAACAACAGAAATAGTATGTAGGCAAATCAGGTTTGCATACACACGTGTGGAATTTTTAAACACAAGAAATTAATTGGCAGAACACTATTATTGAAACTCAGATTTGAAAACCAACTCACGTGTTGCAGAAATCGGTGGGAAATAGAACGACACCTATTTCCGACACTGACTAAACTGACAATCCCGTTTGCGTTTATTGGCGCCCGCAGGAAGCGGATTAAGATTCTGTGATAAAACCTGTCTAGACAAAATCATTTGGAGTTTAATTCGATACTATTTGTGGATACAGATAGCAGGAAGCATCGCCATTGCTATGGTGATTACAGAATAAGATGAAAATTACAGTTAAGAGAGATTTGAATATTTATGGTAGTTGTAATTCTTTAAAAAAATTCTATATTTGTTAAAATTTGAAAGTTATATTTGGGATTAAAATTCTTGATGCTATGTTATGTTAGGAATTTGAAGGTCATTTAGTTATTTTATACGATTTCAGGACATATTTATTAGCTCGTAAATATGACATTTGTTACAGCCATATTTAAATTTTAAGTTATAAATATGGATAATGATTCTGTTTAGTTTTATATAAAACACTAAACGAAAATAAAAGCCAATTTTTTAAAAAACAAGCCAATTTCAAATTATGAAACATATTTTAAATCGTATAAGATGATTAAGGAAGAAAGAGAATGCTATTGATAAAATATTCTAAAACATATTTTCATAGACCGAGAAAGAGATCTTGCTTTTGATGATTGATTAAAATTTAAGTACACACTTTATTCAAAATGATTCATCCGATTTCAAAAAATCCATGTTTTCAAAAATAAATGACTCAGAATGATAAGTAATACATAAATTCAAAGGCGGGAACATAGATGTTTTATATTATGAAAAATAGATAGCCCTCGTGTGTTCTTTGTGAAGCCATATCACGAAAGCTGTTTTCGAAGCTTTTGTAGTTGCATTGGTCGCAGTGGACGATGACTTGATGTTACGCAACTGGGTACCTAAGTCACCTGATGTGGCCCTATACGATTTCTCACTTGGAGTTTCTTAAAAGATGAAGTATATGTGCCGCTATTGAACTCAATTAATGGATTTCTGCAGCTGCCGAATCAATTACCACTGACACAAATTTTACAATTGTTGAACTACTTGTGAAAATATGAAAGCACAATTTTTTCAATCAGAAGAACATAATTTAATAGTTTAAAAATATTGTTTTCTTTTAAATTTTGCCATTTTAATGTTTATTCTGAATTATAAGAGACAGAAACATTAAAACAATCAAAATTTTTTATTTAGATATATTTAATTTAGTTTTTATTAACGTCGCACTAGAAGCAACACGAGGGCTATTGGCGACGGACCTCGTAACTTTGAACCACGGTCAAGTGACGACACCTGAGCTGGAACCCCCCTCTCCTAACATCCACACCACGCCAACGGGAGGACTTTGGGCCTCGAACAGATTTAACGTGCATCAGCCCCGGCTACACGGCGGGTCTTTGGCGGCCAAGGATCGAACTCGCGACAGAACGAAAACCGCCGGCCGCTAGTCCACGACCTTGACCACTAGGCTACCGCGGCCCCTTAGATATATTTAAATACTTATCGATCATAAAAATAAAAGTATTAACTTGACACATATAAAAAACGTGAAATTATTAATTTGTATACTGTAAGTATTTAAATGTTGAAAATGAAACTTTTTTTTTAAGTATAAATTTCAACAGATAATTTTTGCAAATGTTTCTATATTTGTTAAGATGTTATTTAAAGCAATTTTAATTCCAGTTAAGAGAAAAAGACAAATAAAACCTTTCAGTAATTTGGAGTGATTGATTGCTTATTAAAATCGCAATCAGAAACAACACGAAGGTATTGGGGATGGATCTCGTAATTATGAACCTCAGTCAAGTGACGAGATTGCCACCTGAGCTGGCACTTCCATCTACAAACTTCCACACATTGCCAATGGGAGGACTTGAAATCTCGAAATATATAACGTACATCAACTCAATATCTCGAAATGACTTTAATGGAAGCACGACTCAAAAACACGAATTTACTGAAACGACACAGACTGCGAGTTCGCGACCCTCACCTCTAGGCTACTGCGGCCTCATTCGTTTGGAAGTTTTGATGTTTAAAATTTAAACTTAAATTTCTTTCACTTTAAAAAGTTTGTTTAACTTTATAAAACTGAGAAATAAAATCCAATTCAACTATTATTTTGGTTAATAAATAAGTTACATTGAAGGCAGATTCATTGAATTAAGCCTATCGTCGATTTATTTTTACTCATAGTAGCATTACGATTTAACTGAGCAATAATTTATATAGAAAAATATTCTCGAATTTTCATGAACGAAAAAGATCTCTGCTGTTTTTTTTTTATTTTTATTTCGAGTTAATTTGTATTGGATTTGAGTTATTTTAAAAATCAGATAAGGAGTAAACAAAAAAGAGTTTTGATCATTCTCAGCAGGGAGGTTACTTTGGCGGCTTCGCAATATTACATTAAGTATTTATATTTATTTTAAGTACCAGAGACGGAGAAACTAAATTAGTTAAAAATAAGAAATATATATAATTCCCCTCAAAAATTTATTTAAAAAATGTTAAAACATTAAACAGCGTGAAAGCTTATTCTTTTATTTGGAAGCCCTTCAAAAGCACAAGAGAAGAAAAAATAATTTTACGATGCTGAAATAAAAATATAAAAGTTAATGAAGTGGAAAAAATATATATAAATAAGACCCGAGTCTAACAAAAAAAACACCTTAAAATGAAATATATGTTCATGTAGGTTAAAAATATAAGGTGTGGTATTTAAAGAAGAAATTCTAGTTCAAGAAATATTAAATTGCACTTTGGTGAGTTAACTCCAGGAGGCTGAAAATGGCATTCATTCCTAAATGATGAAATGTGTCTGCAAATATCTTTGAACAGAAAGGCTTTTCAAAATGAAAATTGGTTTAAACTCGTTTTAAGAATGCTCGTAATTCAGTTTCTTTCCTCAATCTTATAAAGACAAATTAGAACGTGAGGAATATACAGTATTGGAAATGGAAAAGTATATATTTACTCTCTCTCTCACCATTTGCGCAATTCATTGACATGAAATTCTATTTTCGAAATACACTTTTTTCAAATTAATAAGCATTTATTTAGGCGCCTTTTCTGTCGTGAGCAAAAGGTAACGTTGGATTTTTTGAATATCAATTTTTTGTTATATTTTGGATCGAAATTTCATACATTCGTATTTGCCTGTTGAAAAGCGTTATTTTCTCAATATTTATGTATAAATAGATTCACAGTTAATGATCTGTTTTATTAAAATATTATTTTTCGTTTTTTTTCAGTGACCTGATGGAACTAATTTTTATTTATATTACAAAGGAATCATAAGAATAGGAAGCTTAAGAAACTTTTTCCTATAATTGTGATGGAGAATAATTTGAAGACTTATCCCAATAAATAACAAAATTACCCTCCTATTTGATTCGAAACTAGATATAGAAAGGATAATATTCTCGGTTATTGACATTTGGTAATATACTTCCGCAACTCGGACAGAACAATACATTCAATTGTTGAAATTGTATCATAAGTGAGAGGCCACTGATAACTCTGAAAAGTGAACACAAAACAGTGTGGGTGTGAGCAAACGTTCTCTACAACTAAGGCGTGTCCTTTAAAGCAAATAGTTGTGTAACGAAAACCTGCAATTGATGGAATATATTTTCTCTGCTGTTGTGTCTGGGTGTATGACTGAGCTCGTAAGCAAAGACTAGAGAACAATAGGTAAAACAACTTGTAAATGATCTTTATGTTTTGAGTTTTCTAAGTTTTTACAAAAAGATCTTTTACAGAGTTTAAAAAAACACTGTTTTTAATTATAAAAATGTAGGTTTCAGAGCAGGTGTAGTCTAGGAAACCAATTTTTTTTATTAAAATTCTCCCGTAATTTATCATTTTGAAAGCTAAGAAACGAGTCTTAAATATCAGTTTTGTAAACTTTCGAATAGGAAGTTAAATTAAAATGAAGAGAATTATTTCAGGAGGGAACTGTTGCAGCTAATATTCGTTTAATTAAAATACGATTACGAAATTTAAAAATTATCCCATTAGGCATAGAATTCGCCTCTCACAGAACAATAGAATTATTTTTTTTGTCAAATTCTTCTTAATCTATTTACTTTTTAATGAACTAGATTCTAATTTGACAAAATAAAAAGTATTTGTGTTCGTTAAAGTGTCCCTTTTTTAAAACCCAAGGATTATAAGTACTATATATGTGCCAGATCATATCATAATCACATTACATTTTACTACATCCGAATTTTAATGAACACTTATGTTTTTTTTTCTTCTTTAATTTATTGTGCTGATCACAATCAAACATGATATGGTAACATATGGATATTTCAAGTGTATTTTATCCAAGTTAGTAGGTTAGATAATTAAATATCTAAACTACAATTGAATGCTTACTAAGAAAATAGATTTTAAAGATAGTTGGATTTTAGATAAAATGCAAGATTGGTTCTGTAAAATCTACATAACATATATGAGACAAATGAATTGGCATCACCCTGCTTTTAGCTTACCATTTGTACCTTACGATTATTTTTGCTTAGTTTTCAAAGTATTTTACTTGTGAAATGGGAAAGAAAGATAATTTTTATGCGAAAAATGTCTTAGATAAAGCCATTTTGTTAAATTGTTATGATTGGAAGGGGGGGGGAATGAAATAGGAGCTATATTTAGATGAATGAAAACAGAAGTATTATTTTTATACCAGTTAATTTTAATAAGATTATCAAAGTTTAGTATGCTTTACTTGTAATTTAAATTATTTGATTTTTTTTCCTCGAGATATTCAGACCGGCAAAACGTTTCACACATTTTAATCATTTTAAATAAATCAAATTAAAAGTTATTCTTATGGGGTCTCAGGGGAGTTAAACTACAAATATTTCGATATTTTGAAAAAAATATATGTTATTTGTCATTTTATGCGGAACATTTTGATACGAACCATTTGACGATACTCAAAATACTTCAAAAGTTATTCAAACAATTTTACAATCGGTTTTTCGTAAAATCAGCATTTAAATGGACATGCCTCACCCACGTATATTCGACGTGTGTTTCAGTTTAATTTTGCTTACTAAGCCACATTACGTTTTTGTAAACAATGAGATGAATCATTAGGAAGCTTGGCAAGATGAATAGCCAAAATTAAGTCATATTTGTTAATCTCGCAATTTTACCCTTAGTCGATTGGTTCTGGTCTTCAATTTTTAGAGACTGCCTCATATTTAGCCACTAACATTTACATTGATGAACGTCAAATACTTGCCATTATTTAAGAGAAATATGGTATAAAAATATTTTGTAAGAGAGGGGGGGCTTCTCACTGGCAGGAGATGATAAACTTAAAATCCAAGCATTTGGAGAAAAAAAAAGAATGTGGAATCATTTTGAGGCTCTCGGTACAAAACAAATCATAAAATATAAAGAAATTTGTCGGTGCAAACAAAAGGGTAATTATTTCATCCTGGAGCGTTTTAATGTACAAGTTTCAAAATTAATTTTAAAAATGAATGTTCGAACTTTAAATGCACTTTTCTCAGTTTCAGTGTTTTTCACTTGCTCGCAGGATATTTCAAAAACTGTTGCACTCAAACACTTAAACCTTTGTAGGTATAGTAAGAATAATACAAATTTTAAACTGAATCTAAGTTTAGTGTCATTACATGTATCTATTATTTTAAAAAAGTAAGAAAATATTGAATTTTTTTGAAATTTCTAAAAGTTTTAAGTATTTATTTTTTAAAAATAATTTTAAAACTTTTATTTCATTTATAATATATGTATATTAAAGATGGTATGTATTTTACTCTATCAATCAATTTACTGTAAGTCATTAGAGCCATTTGTATTCGAAACATCTAGCGCTCAGTGAAACCTACTGAAATTTCCAAAAAGAAAATTTTATCATATTCATGGGCTCGTAATATAAAAAAAATTAAGAACACCTTTTAATTATTTTACATGTTTCAGAAAATTCATTTCTTTACAAAACATGTGTAAAAACATCAAAGTTGTTAATTAAATTTAATTAGTGACTTATAGCCAGTCAAAAATTGTGCATGTTTTAAGCAACCGAGATAATTCTAACATCCCTAAGACCTCTTATGTTATTGGATAATAAACAATAAGTTGGGAATTTTAATGATCTATATTAGTTGATGTAAGAAGTAATATATGTACTGGAAAAGTACAGGGACAAATCTCACATTTAAAATAGAGGCAATTGTCCATTTCAAATTGTAAATAAGTTCACTTTGAAACAAAGGAATCAAAGAGGGAGGAATAAAAAATTGAGCAAGTTGAAGAATTTCAAATTCTTAAAATTTTATATATTTATTATTTATTCATTATTAATAGGTGATAAAAAGGCATCACATTATTTGATTGTCAACTAATGATGAATAATTAATAAATGAGATGAAAAAATAGTAACATTTACTCTAAGAAGTTTATGTTATCAATTTTGTTTGAAATTTATTAAAGGAAAATTTTAAATTTGATTATGTACGCATATTTAAAATTATGACGGAATATTCTCTGAAAATAAGAAGTTTTGTTCGGAGCAAAATTATTTTTTAATCGGTTGTATACCAAGTAAAAAATTGGACTGAAAATAAAAAAAAAGTTTAAAACAATGTCAAAATTTAATTCTTAAAAATTATTACTTAATATAAAGTATTTTTATGGTATATAGAGTAGAAAAGGCTATTTTTGTATTATTTTGTAAATAAGTTCTTTCTGCGTATCATTTGGATTCTAAATTCACTTAAAGTTTTAATCGTCTTTCTGTTCTTATTTAATTATTATTCTATTCTTGCTTCTAAAATAAAGTTCTAAAAATAAATTTAAAGACGTTTATCATTCTGGAAGAAGGAGAGAAAAAACAGCAAAATCCATTTGATAGAATCAAATCTGCTGTTCGTGACAAAGCAAAAAAATGTCAGGATAAAAATAACACTTTTAACTGTCAATCGATTGTCGGTGAAGTAGCAAAATTTGAAAAATCATTGAAGAGATTTTATTTTAAATAACCATGGGATCTGTCAAACTTTTTATGAAAATGTAGGATAAATTTTAACCTTTATTACTTTAGATCAGGTGAGCAGCAAATACGGGTTACATAATCGAAAATCACGACTTCAACTTCTTTTCAGAAACAAAATTTTAACTGGTGTTGATTTGAACTGTCATCAAAATGATAGACATTTACTTCTTAAAGGTTCAAAAAGCATTTTAACAGAAATATTAATCCTAATTCTGAGTTTTGGAAATCATTTGCGTTTGTATAGAAAAAACATAAGATTTTAGGAAACATTTTTAGGAAAAATTTACAATTGTAAACTTGATAGAAAAAGAAATTGTTCAAAAAATCTTTTTTTGTAATTCAAATAGAATTTCTAATGAAAACCTTAAAACGAACTGAGTAGTTCAACAAAATTACTTTTAACAAATATCAGATCTTCGGAACTGAATAATCTTTCGGATGTATCTGAAAAAAAATTCTTACATCAGAAATTACTCTTTAGAGAATAAAAATATTATGAAAAATGTAATTTAAAATACTTTAAATACTTACTGTGTAACTATTTCTCCTATAAATAAAGTCGACGACAGGAGAAGCATGTATATAATAGTTTAAACAAAATCTCAATTTTTATTATCAACGATCTTTTTTTGTGGAAATTAATTTTTCAACGATCCGGGAGCAGTATTCTGAATTATTCCGAAAATATTATAACTGCAGATATTTCATTGCTTCTAACATTACTAGACAGTTGTACATAATAAAATTATTGATCTGTTGTCCTTGTAAAACATGTTTCTATGCGATTCGACTCTTCACACGTGTAGGTTTGACCAATAGATAATTTGTGAAGAAATTATTTGACATTTCGATAAATATGCCAAAATATTTTAAAGTCTGAATTTCTTTGATTCCTTGTTGTGAATTTTTGCTTATATGAGCAATACTTTCCATATTTCAAATGGTTATCTTCAACTTTGCTTGCTAATTAAAAATGATATAATGCATTAGAACTAGATAATTTTTAACCCTCTGAAAAATACTTCATTTACTCCATAATTATGGCTTATTGAATATTTGTAAATGACTTACGTTGAATTCAGCAGCTCTCTCATACCGTTGAAGCCCTGAAGCTCTTCATACGCATCTGGAAAATATAATGTTTCCAAACAAGTTAAAACTTTTCAAACGTAACAAAACAATGGCGACGAGGAAGAGATATTTCACCTGCAGGGGATTTAAAATCATTTCCACATCTTGAATAACGTTGTATCAGATTTCTATTCTCAAGACGGAAAAACTTTACAAAACCCTACTCAATAAGATGAGAATGGAGTTTATTGATTTTAGAATTTCTTTAATGATAGTCATTTCAAATCAAAATATAACAATTCCTTTGTAGTCTGTTATAAATGATAATTTGTTTTATGTTAAAGTAAAATTTTACGATTATTGTATGACACACGAATGAATAGAGTTTTTTTTACAAAAAAATAAAGATAATCAAGTTCTAATTATTGATATCGAATCAATTATACACGTAACACATGAACGTTACTCGATATCGATTTTAAAAACTGTTGAAAAGACACGAAACAGCTGTGAGGAATTAAAAATCCTTTCTCATTCTTAAATTTCTGCTAATCGAATGCTGTTGTCAATGAAAATGACTTATTTCACATATAAGGTTTCCGATAAGAAATTGTTCATATGTTTTGACACCCCCAACACCTGTTTATTATCACATTTTAAAACTTCATACATGATTTAGTTTTTGAAAGCTTAAATTTATATATTTCAAATTCTTTGCTATTAAATTAAATCTCAAATCATAACAGGAAGTTGATGTTTTTATACGAAGATAAACATACTTAAAAGGAAGAAAATCAAATTAAAATGATAAGAAAAATAATTTATTTAAAAGCGCAACTCACAACAGAAAACAATAAACTTCATTTCTGAATTCGTAGCTCAAAAATATAAAGCCAAACATACTATCATAATTTAATATAAATTTTCATCCTAACTTGATTAAACATTAAAATTTCTTTTGTTAGTAAATACTTGTTCCAAAATGTGTTTATTTTTAGAGCTAATGGAAATACTATTGCAGAATAGTGCAATGTATAAAGATTTATTTTATATTTCCATTACAACAACAAAAGACACATTTTTCTGACGATATATTTAATTTAATAATTTATCATTTATTTTAATTTTAATGTTTGAACAGAATATTATTATCTACTTTAATATTTTATCGCTAGCCTTATTTTGAATGTTTATTTATCCCTTTAATGGAGAGATATGTCCAGAGTAAAAGACTATCACTTTAGGTAACAAAACCCTGCCGAACGAACTGCGTCGGACGCTCATTCCCTGAGGAGGAAATTTCATTAAAGAAAGTTAATAATTTGATGTTTTTTAAATGATCGTTTGCTTTCATTCTTTCTGTTGGCATTGTTATAGCATTTTGGAAGCTTTGTGTTTTGATTATGACGACAAGATGGCGATGGAATAAACAATAAAATTAGATTTAAAAAAATGGTTTATTTTAAGTTAATCATTCAGGACAGAGTTATTTCTTACGGAAATGGTTATACCTTATTTATAAAGTTAAAAGAAAGTTGAAAGTTTCTTAGAATTCAACAACTGTATAACTTAAAGTTAAAAAGTTTACAATACATAAAAATTAAATTATTTTTTATCAATGCAAATTTAAATATTAAAAATATAATTATCTACTTTTTACAGCAATTGGGACATATATAATAAATGCATTTTAAATTAAATAAATGCAAAACTCATTGAATAATTTAGAACTTATATAATTTTTATCAATTTTAGTCTTTATTCTAAAGACCTAAATATTGGTAAAATTAATATATAAAATGTCATAAATTACTTGAAATTCTAACATCGAAATTCTTTAAAAATTAGATCGTGTAAACAAACATATGAATAAAATAATTACCCGCTTTACATTATTAATCCAATTCATCTTTATGTTCAGAGATTAAGTTGTTTAAGCCAAAATTTTCAAATGCGTTCGTTTCTGAGAAGCAATCTGAAGAACAGTCTATTCTAATATCGATTAAAAATATACTTAATCCTAAAAGTTGCTAAAGCTCTTACAAATTAAAAAAAATCACGTGATTAAAATAAAATGCAATAAAATTTAAAATGGCAATTTTCTTAAAGCGAAAAGTTTAATACAATACAATTTTTAACTGCATTTATGAAGCTTTAATTAAATACATCATTGAGAAAAATCTGGCTCTTGAAAATATTATTTTTATTTCAAAAACGTGTATAACTACCTGTTTTCAATAGTGAAAGTAAGGCACTAAAATTCATCAGTTTCTTCGTTTATCTATCATTGTATTTTTTTCTAGAGAAAAATTTTAACTTTTTCAACAGTCGATTAATTTTGAATTAGTATTAAAAACTGGAGTTTCAAAATTTAATTTGATATTCTAACTGAAACATTAAAAATTCTAAAAATGATTTTAGTACTGAGAAAATTTACTTAAAATTTCAAACGTGGTATAATCATTTTTTTTTAGAATAGAATAAAACATAGAATAGAAAAAAAGAAAAAAACTCAACGGATTTATTGATATATCTCTCTCACTGTCCTTAGCCGTGAAATAAAATTGTATCCAAATTTTTAAATACATATATGTATATCAGTAATCTTAGTACATGTTATACTCTAATAATTATAAATAAGACATATCACTCACGATTATACAGAATAAGTTTTGAAAGTCGTATTCGGCACGATCAGATCAGTCATAGTGCATTATAGCGAGTGGCAGCTTAATTATCTTATTTCGCTATTTCTTTTAAACAGTCTGTGAAACTTATACAATATTGTATTGGGAAATTCGTTTTACAGTTAAAAAGAAGCAAAGTTGTAACAGTTGAATAAATCAGGCATTTCTTTTTGAATAATTTTTTTTACTTCTAACTCCAACTCTGAATTTTATCCTGAAATAAAAAAAAAATTCATTCTTATAGTGTATTTATTCAAAATAAGCTACTCTTTAAACTACATTGCCAAAAAAATATATTTTTATTATAATTGCATTCTTGGTTTTGAGCTTCACATATTTATTTGCAGCAAGCATTTTATAAATGCACATAAAATTGAAAGCGTAATATCAAATTCATTACTGCTGAATATATGAAAAAAACTTGAATTAATAATGTTTGAAATCAATAGTCATTTTCTTAATAATTCAGGAAATGTAGTTTAATAATTCAGAAATTAGAAAAGGTAAGATCCTTTCTTTACAACATTTGTCAAATTTTTTTTCTTCAATACAATGTTTCTTATACTATAATAGTATTTTTATAAATTAAAAGTGAAATATAGATCAGAAAACTCCAAAAAAAGGTTGGAAAAACGTAATGTCATTAGAAAGTTTAATTAGGCTTATTTACATTTCGGATATTAGAGAAAATCGTTAGATTCTTTTTATAAATATTTCACATTATTAGTTCTGCAATATCTATTTTATTAGTTCTAACGATGCAGGATCTGCAGCAAATTCCTATCCAATGAACACATTTATGAAAGAATAATAGAAATAACCTCTCGGTAGAAAATAGTTTGCTGCATCTTAATTGTTCACTAAGCAATCTAAGTTTGATTTTGCTTATGTGTCATATATTATGGATCAAGAAAAAATGATTTTATTCTTTCTAAGATGTGTAATGTAGTGATATTTCAATAGTTTCTTTTATATTAATGGTTCAAAATTAAATATTATACTAATTATATTTACTTTTTAACGTTGTGAATTATATTTACTTTTTAACGTTGTGAATTATATTTACTTTTTAACGTTGTGAATTATATTTACTTTTTAACGTTGTGAATTATATTTACTTCATAACGTTGTCACAAAAAATTTAAAATTCCGTTTCACAAGCCGAAAATATACTGTGGGAAAACCGAA
The DNA here is from genome assembly GCA_019974015.1 of Nephila pilipes. Classification (NCBI taxonomy): domain Eukaryota; kingdom Metazoa; phylum Arthropoda; class Arachnida; order Araneae; family Nephilidae; genus Nephila; species Nephila pilipes. The sequence continues at coordinate 187,746 of BMAW01105433.1, forward strand.
GGCTCATCTTATTTAGCCCACTTTCTGTTTTGATCTATATCTAAAGTGGTATCTACCGAGGAAAAACTATTTTTACAGCAAAATATTGTAAGTGGGATTGATTATCTAAGAACTGACGAATAAGGTAAGTGAATTTCAAATATTATTTGGGATTCTATGCAATAAATAATAAATCGCAACGTTAAACTTCAATTTAAAAAAAACAAGTTCATTGCTCAATGTTATTTAAAATAATTTTCAATCCAGACATTAAAATGAGAAACATTTGCAAATTCTTAAGGCCACAGTAGACTAATAAATTACTGGATTCGTATTTGGTGAATTACTAAATAACACTCAGAAGAATAATGGAAATTGCTGACTATGGAATCCAATCAGAACCTAAAATTAGTTGAGAGATTCAAATATTTTAACAAAATGCACTTGAAGTCATTGTGGGAATTTTAATAAAAACACTGAATCAACCATAGAGAGAGGTTTAATAGTAAGTATCACTTTCCCAGACTGTTTGATGAAGTGATCAAACAGTTAAGAATCGGTTCCGTCATCCGTTAAAACTCCTCAACTAATTGAAATCTTCACCTCGCATAGGAAAGAAATTTAGAGTATGAACACCAACTCAAATGTTATTCACGCGATTTGCTAATGATTTCTTATTGCGAAGTTTATTACTAAAGGCCCATAGTGAAGAACATCTATGACACTAATTAATAGGAGCAATTCATAATCGAATATATTTTTTATCAGATAAATAGCTGTTTGAAAGCAAATTTATTTAGTGTTCTTCAAATACTGATTAGCACACATGAATATTAATTCTCAGTAACATTAATTTCGAACTTAACTTCATAATCTCATAAGTATAATTATACAACAATGTCATATCAATTTCTTCGTTTCATAAATCAGTGACGACATCGGTACCACTCTCTCGTGGGAAAGGTAGGAAAGAAAGTAGTGTCTGGAAATCACTTCAATGTGAAAAAGCGACAGGATATTCCATGAAAGGGAAGAACCTTATCCCAAAAAAGTTTCCTTACAGCTCATCAGTCAAGGTCGTTCTAGGTTTAAGTCTTTAACTTAACGAACCTAAGGTTCTTGATAAAGTTCTTTTAGATGCAAATGGGCGTCGGCCATTTTATTCCCTCGAGCAAATTAATAGAAAACCGAGTCATTACCAAGCAGGCAAAGCCATTGGCACCCAAGGCACGCCCTGTGCTAGGGATTACTGGGAGGGATGAAATAATGGAATGCTTTTAAATAAAAGAACAAAAAACAACATGTATCAGGAGTATGGAGTTGTCCATGACGATACACAAAGTTCGAGGTTAGAACCAAAATTGAAAGTAAAAGAAAACTGCTCTAGTTTCAAAACTTATTTACGGATTAGACACCTTAATGTTATTTTTGTATTAAATTTCTTTTTGGAAGAAAAGGGTGGATTCACCTTGACATGATAGAGAGGGATCTTACTTTTATGATGCAGTCAATGTCTTGTTAATTGAAGTTACCTCCATTTATGGATATATGTCCTCTTATTAAAGGATAAATATTTTATTATTATGCACAATGTTGTTAACAAAATCTTTTACGTATGTATCGATTGTGTTTCAGTTTAAGAAATTTAATAGAAGTTTTAACAAGTATGAGTATTTTTTTTCCTGGCTTGTAGTAAATGAACGAATCGTTACCCATGAGGTATTAATTTTGTAATATACATTTGAAATGCACAAATTAATTGATAATTTGTAGCATATTTATCCATATTTATTGAGTCATAATTATATTTCGAACTAAATACTGATAAATATGCGAATAAATTTTGGAAACTTTGCTTCAAATTTGATTAAATTCGCATCATGAATTTCTATTGATAACTTTCTTATTTTATTTTCTTGATATGTATGGTAAACATTAAAAAATATAAAAAGCTTAAATAGATGTATATTTATTTTCTCAAGATGTTTATCTTTTCAAGCCAAAATGGTTAATAAAATTACAAAATGTTGGAGATTCGATGATAAAATTAATTCTTTTAATTTAGAGAACAGAATGAAATCAAAAAATAAGTATAAGTACATAAAAAGTAATAGCATGAAACTGTTTATAAATTTTAAAAATTTTATAACAATAACTCTCTTTTTTTCAATAACAATAAACTTAAGAACTAATAAATGTGTAAGAAAAAGACTTAGGTTTATGAATTTGAAATAAAAACATTTAATTTTAGAGCTGAAAACATTTTAGTTTCTGTATTTGCAACATTTATTTAGAAAGTGTTTCAAATGTGTAAAAATAATATATTATCCCTTTGCTAATAAAAATATATGTGACTTTTTTTTATCTAGAGTACAAGAAGTATAAAATATTACGAAAGCTTTCGAAACTAATCGCATATTAGATAAAAATAATATACTTGACTTGTCTATTCAAACAAGTTTTTCATCTCAATTTACTGAAAAGAATAAAATCATGATTTATTAATGAAAATAAAACATTAATATAAAAATATTTTAAAAATACGCAAGGTGTTAAATATTAGCCAACCTATAAAATTATGAAAGGAGGAAACTTATATAGAATAATTACCATACTTAAGTAGATGTTAAGAATGAAACAATAGGATGCCCCTGCATATGCATTGAGTATGAATTGAACTGATTAATGAAATAATAGACGAAATTCATCCGAATCTATTTTTTTTATTAAGAACACCAACAAATCCCCGTGCACCACAAGTATTGCAAGGGGCTTACAGAGGTAAGAAAACTCATTAAAAAGGAATTCAAAAGGAATCGAATTGGCGAATGAAATATAAGACGATTTAAAGACGAATTGAACAGACGAATGAAGTATTAAAATTCTAAATTCATAATGCTCTATATGAAAAAGATTTCTTGAATATAAAATTATACTAAGGTTATTATGGATATGGTTTATAAATAATCTATTAGAGCTACATATATATGAATTACAACGTAGAGTTATAGCATATAATTAAATTTACAATCATAACAGCTAAATTCATTATCAGGAATTTACATTTTTATTTCTTTACATTTGTACTTTGTTTTACTTACACGCTAATAAAGTCTGTTCTTAAAAAATCATGCAAACTTAAGTCGTATCACATAAGATAAGTATTATATGAAGAAAAGATGATTGGTTCTTTAATTTTTAGAAACATTTCAATGGTTATCCTTATTCAATTTATTTTTGAAAATGAAGAAATAATTAAAATGTTCTTTACAAATAAAAAAGAATTAAAATCAATAACAAATTAATACTAATCCGTACTTGTAAAAAAAAAACCTTTAATAACTATCAAAACAATTGCGATTAAAAAATAGAAGTAAATATCTGCTTTTACATTCATTCGGAACCTTAAAAAGCTAGAATTTTTCTTTTCTTTGTTTATGCAGGAGTAACGTATCAATCCGAATCACTGACAGACAATTCATCAATATTTCTCGCAGGAACTGCTTCACTAATTGAGATAACTGCTTCACTACTTTCTGCTCCGTTAAACATGTTCATTTACTTTTGGAGAATACATTTTGGATATAAGCAATAATATAATGCTATATGTATGGATATAAGCAACAGTCAGGTATTTCGGAAGTAAGCAAATATCACATGTATATGATACTCATTTAATTTATAAATGATATAATGCAAAACAATTAAAATAGAACCTAATTTTCGCCATTTAAAACCCAAGTAAAAGCGGAACGGTAAAAATTAAACATCGTTCAAAATAAAGGATGGGAGTATTGTAATAAATAGACAGAAATGTGTGTGTGTGTGTGTGAAATGTGTGCAATATAAATGTAGTACTCAAGGGTACCGCTAATGGAATCCTCTCCTTCTTCCGTTCTATGAAAGAAATGTAGAGTATATATAATCGGCCCTTGGAAAAATAGTTACTTAAGTCAGTAATTAAAACCTCATGGTTCGCTGCAAAGTATAAAATTTGTGGGTTATAATGTGCGAGTATTTTTAATAAGGATGAATCAGATAATGAGTTATAAGAAAATTAACATAATGATAACGAAACGCAAGTTATCATAATATGTAGCTGATATATAATGTTATCTTCAATTACAGCCATTCATTTTTTATTGGGAAAAATATCCAAATTGTTCGGTTCTACTCGAAGCATTTCCTGTAGCTTTTAATGAACTGATTCTTTGCTTTCTACAAGCTGACGTCATCGTCCTTCGCAAGGGTGAATTTTTAAAATAAAATTAAACAATCCAGCTCGTACGCAAAATTTTTTAAAAAATAAAGTGAATAAATCTAAAGATCTTCAATCAACTCCGTGAAGAAAAAATTATTGGAAGCAAATAGATCATGACTCATATGACGTAATATGCGTCAGATATGCATAGCTCAAAGATAATTTTCCATAGCGGAGGAAAAATCGTTTCACTGATTGTACGGTTGAGAAGTAATATAATTTTTTTTTAAAGTCAATTCCTACTTAAGTCAACAAAGAAATTTTTTATTTTAATAACTTTTTATTAAATAATTACAATTAATATAAATATTTATATGTATATGACAGAATGACAATATCTTAAGTGGGAAAAGAAATTTTTTTCCAGTGATCTACACGCATCGTCACTGACGGTATTTATTCCTAAATTTATATCCTGCTAAATATCTTAAGAGAATTTTTTCTTCTTCCATATAAACTAAAATTAATTATTTGAAAACCAAATAAAAAAAAATTATGCTTCGACGAGATTCGATCCGTAGGCATGAAGATTCTACGCCGATGCTCTACCAAATTTGCCATTGCAAGACAAATGACATAGTAGAAGCATTGACTTGTTTCTAAATTCATCCGGTAAATTAAATGGATGGTATGAAGTTTAGCCCAACCACCCTTGGTGACAAGAATTATTTGGCGGTATTTTGCCAAATGTGGCTACCCTGGTTCGATTCGCCGGCTTAACATTCAGCCAAAAGAAATTGCCAAGTTTGGCAATTTTTGAAATCGCATCAAGTGGTTTGGCTAAACTGCTTTTTCACCAATTAAATTTAAATAAATGAATTAATATTTGAAAAAAATGTATTAACATCAAGTGTCATCCACTACAAGTTTAAAAAAACGTATTTGAACTTGAGTGGATGAATAAAAAATAATTTATTAACGATTGAAAATTTGAACAAGATATATATAGAATGTGAGCTAATAGTAGGAATTTAAAAATATGTATAAAGTCAACAAATCGATATTTTGCTCCCATTATTTTTTCAAAGAAGTTCAAATAACCATGTTATTTAGATAATTAGATTTCTGAATTAAATTATTTAAAAATAAAAAAAAATCGAAAATAAATTTTTTCCTAAGTTATTTTCTAAAATTTGGCAAAAATTGGCTAGTTAATTTGCACGCCCAAGACAAAGTCAATCTTCTTTAAAAAACAGTTTCGATGTCTCAGATGGTGAGAATATCGGAACCTTGCGACGTTTCATTCGAAAGCTAGACTTCAAAGAATACAAAAAATAAATTAACATCGTATAAAACAATTTAAAGTGAATTTAAAAAAAATTAGTTTCAAGTTGCTCAATATTATCACTCATGGCTCAACGTAATTAATTTCATGCGTCTGGATTTTTTCGTCTATGGACAACGCCACCCCCTTCGCTCAAGCCCTTTCATTAATGTAGATTATTTCGTTCTGCATTCCTTATGCATTATAATCATTGAATGTATTTCAAAAATATTCTTGAATTTCATAATGCATTTCACTATCCATTCAAAAGTAGTGTCATAATAAAAATGAGAAGAATATTCTAAGCATTTGTAATAGCTACTTGTCAAAGAACTTTCAAGGAAAAAGTAATTAAATTCCGAGTATCTTTTTTTTGTTAACAAACTGAAAAGGTTTTATAAACACACGTGTATAATGTTTTTTACAGTTAATGTAAATACGTACATAGTAAATTTAATCTAAACACTAAGAAATAATTACAGACATTATTTATCAATTTGGTCGTTCATGCTTTAGATGATTCGCTTTTATTCAAAGTTAACATATATTATATTTCGTTGAAATTGGTTTTCTCCAAACACTTTTGTAATTTGGTTTTGTTAAATGCATTTTCCTCAATACATTGAACGAAACAATTTCTGCAAAATATCTCACATTAAAGCTTCTAAAGTATGATTCAAGCTCGCTCTGTTTGCTGGATTGGCTTGAAGTATTTAATAAATATTAGTTACCATAGATTATGCATTAAAAATGTAGAATTTTGCGCTAATATCATCGTTAAAATATTGATTACACAAAATTTAATTTTGAATTCGTGTTTGTTAAAATTTAGAAAGCGTTTATTTGAAATTGAAATACACAATGAAAATAATCATCTCAAAATAAAATATACTACTAATAATACAAAAATAATTTGATAAAAAATTTACGACTTTATAACGCAAAATAGATAGATATACGAATAAAATTGCTTTGAGAAGGACGATGAATTTGTTTGCAGTACAAATAATTCGAAATATATATCATCCTCATTATTAGATATTTAATTTTTTCTTACACTTAAGTAACGCTTTACTCAAAGAAAAAATCAATGGAAAGCTATTTCTTTTAAGGAAAATTTAGGATTTCTCTTCCTATCCACACTTTAAGGACTCATTTTAATAACAAGATGCTCTTTCTTTATAAATCCTAGTAGTGCAGGGTCTCCTCGATTTATTTCTAAATTCCGTTCAGGTTAGTAGTCGCAAGTCGGATTTAAATTTTCAGCATTATTTTCATTCAAACGGATTACGAATTACTGATTGATTATTTTGTTAACTTCAGATCTAGATGCATCATTAAGGTTAATGGCAATGGATCTCGGAATTTTGAGCCTATGTACGCAACGAGACCGACACCTGAGTTGGACTCCCCTTCCAAACTTCCACACAACTCCAGGGGGAGGACTTGGGCCCTCGACAGATTTAATGTGCATCAGACCTACTTGGTTGCGGGTCTTCAGTTGCATAAAGCTCGAACTCCTGAACAGTGGCATAAAGCCGGAAACAACGCCGGCTGAGAGGACGAGACCATGACCAATAAGTTACAGAGGCCACTCAAATAGATCATAAAAATTATACATGAAATATAAAAATTATGTTTATACAAATATAACTACTGCACATAATGTGAAAAAATATGCATTTTATGTACTCTATTTACGTACAGTAAACAAAAACACAACCTGAACTACGTATTATTAAAATAGTAAATAAAACAAATGAAGATGGTCATACGTCAAGGAGAAGGTATATTACTTGATCCTCCCAAGAAAATGTCAATTTAGGTTTTACTCAAAGCTTTTTAAATCAGGATTAGGGAGTTATAAAGCATTTTTAAAAATATATTTAGAAAGAAATTTAGTTTTCTTTTTCTGTTGAAATATCGATCTACGCATAATAAGCTGAGAAATTATTGATTTAAAGAGCAACGACATAGCAAAAATCGAAGGTGAGTCAAATATAATTCAAACTTTTAAAATTTTTATATATTTTATCACAGCAATCATGATAAGTTATTTAAAGTTTAAATAACCGTTTGGTCTCATTTTATTCTTTATATATTCATTTAATTAATGACTTGTCGAGGTTTTTTTTCAAAGCACCGATTTCTTTTTCGTCATTTTATTAGTTTAAACATTAATTTTTTTTAATAATTTTAAAATATTAGATCAAATATTGTTCAAATAAATGTTAGAAAATGTTATCACATTAAAGATAAGACTTTAAATAAGGTACATGAGGGTAATACGGCCAGTGCAGGTAATATGGCCACTCGGTGTTTAGGGTTAATTTTCAAATTTCACCATCATATGACTCTACTGCTTTGAAAAAGAAGCTAAAAACTAACTACAGCAATTCAGTGAGCAGGATTTATTAAATGACCTTTCCTGAATAAAAGATTATTATGCTGCTTGCGTGGCTTTTCGAATCGGTCGTCGTCATTCTGATCCGGTAAATTTGCCTTTAGTTTAATTAGATAGTCAAGTAATGGAATAAATGAAATAACGGTTACACTTCTGTTAAGTATTTGAATGTTCTTCAATAATATGTGTTTAATTTTCTCAAATTTATTATGATTCATGAAAGAAACACTGTGTTTTTGGAAACTTATAAGTGCAGGTTATACTACCACTAATGACTGTATTAACTTCAGTAGTGCTTTAATACCCGCAAGCGAACTACTTTGTTTCATATGCATATATTAATTAATATACTATGATTATTCTGCTCTTCTTTATTATGTATTTTTCTTTTTTTTAATCTGATGAACATATAATCAAACAGACATAGGATAAGGGGTAATTCGACTCAAGAAAATATGAAATTAACTCTTTTTCTTATTTACAATCAATTCATTAAGAAAAAGAATGAAGTACTGTTTACAAAAATAATAACATTGAGTCTTTTTCATTGTCTCTTTTGCTTAAGTGAAGTTAAAACTGAGTAGAATTGGATTCACCGCGAAAAACAGAGAAGTTACTTTATTATTTTCACCAGGTACATTACTCGTAAAAAGAGGTGTTTTGTAAAATATTAAATTTGATATTGGAAATCTAAAGTTAAAATAAATTTCTTTCAAAATTTTAAAGTAGAAAGATGGTAAAACTATACACGCGTTTTTTCATTTTTTTAAACTCCATTGTAACCATCATAATTTCAATTTCAAATAAGAGTGAATGTATTACTCTAAGATGCTTTATGTGAACTTAGCTTTTCCAATTTATGAACATAAGTTGTTATATTATACGAAGTTCAATCAAATATAAACGAGACTTTTTAATAAAGGCAGACGACTTTTACATATTTTGTCATAGTAACCATAAAATATTATTTTAAGTTTAAATAATCGTTTGACATCGTTTTATTCTTTTAATTTTAGTTTATTCAGTCATTTTAGCATCCTGAAACAGAGCGGTCTTGTACGGAATGCACTCAAAAAATGTTCCAACTTGCACTCAAAAAATGTTCCAACTTACATCATAGATAACTCGGTTAATTGCGAAAAAATTTCGCTTATAAATTTTTGGAATTCGCAAGATATCCAATATGTCGATTTTTTTTCATGACAGATTTACAATGAATGCAGTATACTGCTGCGAAATTTTAGAGAAAGTCTAATTAGCATATCAAATCAAGACGTTTCATTGCAATCCGCAATGTTCTCTTGGGCAGTGCAAGACCCCACCTTTATATAGTTGCTGCCAGTCAAGAAAAGTTTTAAAAAAACTTATTGTACTACACTCGAACGCCTTCCCTATAGTCTGAACTTAGTATCTTCGGAATACCATTTATTTTGATCCCTCAAAGAAGAATGAATAAGTAGAATTTGAGCACAATCAAAACTCTGTACCACGTCTAACTTCTATATGCATCACATAGAAATTTTAAAGACTCTTCCAATACTTTGGAAAAAATGCTTATGTCATAAAGAAGGATGTTCGTAAACAACATTTCGTTGTAATTTTGGAAAGTTGTATTTCAGAAAACATCTGTTAAAAAAGTCTCATTTATATTTGATTCTCATCCACGTAAAATAACAAAATAAAAATAAATTTTTTTGAAGTAATTGAAAGCACAATAAAAATTAATAGACATTTGTGATTATGGAATTTTATTTCGATAGTTACAATAATTGTTTTTTTTCTTTCACATTATTTACAAATCCTTCATTTTAAAGATTTTGTAAGAAGTTTAGTTTTATTTGATTCATTAAACTAATTTTTTTTTAAAAAAAAAGTTTATTCATAAAAAGTAACTTACCTATCAAACGATCTCAACCACTTCAGAATTTTTATGTTTTTAAAATTATTGTTAATGATAAGAATCAAAGACTTTACCACCGTCTGAATTATAAGTTTTGTATAATTATGTTTGGATAATTTTTAGTCATTTCTAAAATATATAAGCAATATTTATAGTTACATTTTCTCTATCACTGTATAAATGTCTATGAGAAACAATTAAAATTTGAAGGTTATGTATTTTTAAATATATTTTGAATTTCTTAATACAGAAAACCCATTCTATCCTTCTCTTCTATTTTTATATTAAATTCTTCATTATATTTTAATTTTAAAGCCTGGTTTAAATTTTAAAAGAAAATCAAAATTACTATTAAATTTATTTAATTACGAATGAATGCATAAGAAAGTTTACTTTTTATGACTTGAATGAAGTATACATTATAATGCAAAATTTGCATTAATGATTTTTTTAGTAATCGGAAGTCGATATAGTATTACTTCCTTACCTCTTTAAAGTCCATAACAGAAAGAACGTAAAACGATCTAGGATATTTAAATAAATGTTAACATAGTTACAAGGAAGAAGAAGGACTTAGATTTACAATTCCTGTGAATTGCTACCTATCGTTCATGCAATGCTTTCATATTTCCCCCTATATTTGGGGGTGAAGCCTACCAGGCTGACCTGAATTCCATTTCTCCTCTATTTGATTAAGTTTAACTCTCAAAATTTCGTTTTCACTACTCTACAGTTTGTCCTAAAACAGCTAGATTTAAAAGAGATTAAAAAGGATTATTTTAGAATTATTTATACATAAATTTTTGATAGAATAAAAATTTACTTATACTTTTATGAACACAATTCATTTTCTACCGAAAGTTTTTATATCGGCAATTAAATATTTGAGCTGAATATTTTATGATCTTACAATATTCAATAATATTAAATATATTAACTTAAATATAAGAAAATAACGATCAAAATAAAATCAGAAGTGGTGCAATATAAGTACTCATAACAAAAATAAGATTTAAAAATTATTAAACGCTTATAATATAATTAGTTCTGTAAGATTCAATGAAGTATTTTCATGAAATTATAATTAATTATTTCTTCTAAATTTATCGTGAAATGTTCTAAGATATATTCACATTTTTTTCTTTATATAAAGCAAAAAGAATCTCATAATTAAAATAAATAATTCATTTAACAATTGAATTTAAGATGTTATGAATAATTTTAAAAAGATCTAAAATTTATTTGCGTGATATAAACTATTATTTATTTTCTTTCTTACACGAGATTTATACACTATTTTGATTTCCCTTCTGAAAAGGGATTAAAAATTTCTTTTTAATCCTTTCGGTAAAGTTCCAAGAATGACTCTTTGTCATATTTAAGAAGATCAAGAATTAAATCCTTAAAATTATTATGTTAAATAATAATCAAGAATTAAATCAAGTATTAAATCCTTAAAAGAATTGAATCCTTATAATTATTAAGTTAAACTGTGCCATCAATTTAAATGCATAGTTTATTTAATGTTTAACATTTGTATAACATATGAATTAGTGTAAAAATAGCTAGATAAATTTATGTTTAATTATGAAAGTATTTTTATGTGAATTTAAATTAAATGTTTTTAGACTTAATTAGGAAAATAGTAATCTAAAAGGTAAGTGTTAAGTCAAAAGGAAAATTAAAGCTAATATATGAAATGATCAGATACTTATTTGACAAATGAGCGAAAAAACTATAAACAAATAAAGTTAGAAACTAGTTAAAATATTAATTGTTTGTTCATTTGTTTAAATACTGCCAAAATATTACAAAACGCTTTTATCTATTCAAGTATTTTTTGATTTATTATAGGTAATTATGCTTTCAAGCAATGCTCTTGAAAATCTTACTTTATATTAGAGATTCATGTTTTTACATTTTAAAAGGATATAGAAATACTTTTGTAAACCCTTACAAAATGTATTATTTATTATTCGTGACAAACATTTTCTCCAGTATGTAGGTGTTTTAAAAAATTTCTAACCATGCATTACTTTTAAAAACTTAAGTATAAAACAATCATTTTAAGCATATATACGAGTAACATATAAATATTAAGTATTCATAAATACGAATACCTTTAAATGAAAAGAATATATAAACATTCCAATAAACATCTAAAATACAAATTTCATTCATTCATTCTCATTTATAATACTTATACATTATTAAATATTTAGAAATCGTAGAATAATACCTTATATATGTTAAATATAAAGTATGAAAATCTTAAATGTAACTTATGTCTTAAACGTGTAATAATTTCAAACTTGACGTGATTTTAATTTACAAAGAATTAAAAAATACAGAGGTAATATAAACAATAGCTATTCACCAAAATCATAATTATATAGTATTTCATGTCTCATTATTATGAAGTTCCTAGTTATTTTAAATAGCCTAATAAGAACTTGAGTTCGTGCTGTTGCCATTGGTTTCGCTATTCTCACTATTGCCATTATTGTTTGTTCCGTTGTTAACTGTTTGTGCTACAAGATGATGAATTACCCTCATGGCCTTAGGATTCATTTGTATAACTACAACTGTGTACGTTACCAATGCGGCACTAACATTCAGTATGAATCCTTTATTTATGGTAAAAAAGTTCCATCCACTTAGACCTACTGTCGGTGAAGTTAAGCGATTGAGAAAGAACTGAACTTGCAACTTCGTATCCAAATCCATCCTGTTTGTTCGAAGTGTCAGAGCATGAACTGTTGGAAGCGAGTCGTGAGCTTGCTGTGAAACATTGGCAGCTGTAGCACAAGTGCCCAGAAAAGATAAAACAGAATAGATGACCTTGAGGCTGAAGAAGAATACGTCATCTTGAGTCTTATTCTTTAATAGAGTATCATCAGTAAATAACTGTGTTATGTCCATGCAAACAGTGACAACGAGAAAAAGAAACCAAAAGAAAATTACTTTCCCGAAAATAGAATCCATGTACGTCACTAAAGAACAAAGTTTCTCATGAAACGATCGTACTCTGTTGAATTCCGTACCTAAATCTTCTGTGGGTCCTACAAGGTTCACAATGACTCTGTTGTGTTCCGCATAAGCTTCGGCAAGTATCATACACACTGACATAAATAAAACTGGCGTGAATATCAAAGCTCCCTGAATGAAAAATACTTCTAAACTTGCCACCAAGGCTACACATACATACGAAGCTATATCACTGTAATGATCCGGAGGCTTTCTATAAAAAATGCTCTGGAACTGTTGCTGAGCAGGCGCATTGTCCACAACACAAATCGCTGCAATGAGACGAAGTATTAAATATGTCCACCCAATGAGCGTGAGTCCAACAATCCTTCTAAAGCAACTCTTAAGAGAACCTTTGCCGGCGGGTAATTGCTTGATTGTGAAGTCCAGTTTCTCAACTGCTTTTCTTAATTCTGCACTACTGAAATTTAATAAACTGGATGCTAGTAGCGAACTTACTGTCGTGAGAACCACGGAAATATATTCGAAAGCAAAACTATTATTCATAACCATGTTGCTAATACAGGATCCGAGATAAAGTAATCGAAAAAGTGTAACGCTCATGGCCCAAATTCGACAACCAAGACTTGGAAGAACACACACTCCAACTATTCTCAATGTTGCAATAACGGGTCGCAGAACTGCAGAACAACTATATTGTTTACCACGTTCCTGCCTTGTTGATCCCCTATTTTTCATTCCTATTTGAGGAGAGATTCGTTGCATTGCCCGTCCACACAATTTGCACCGCGAAGAGCCCCGATAGCGATGTTCGATGCCGAGCAAATGGTGCATGACTGTTTTGGTCATTTGTCCACGTCAAAATGGACGTTAGACCTTTACTTCCCTCCACACCGTTCGTCCCCCTCCCATCACATAAGAAGCCATTTATGCTGATCGCTAGATTTGCGAATCTTCCGTGTTCTGAACTATTGACACAAAGATGTCAATAGAAGTGCTTCTTAAGAGCATTACTTTTCGCTAAAAGTAGTGCTTTATTCTCGTCAAACGAACGGATGGGGAGGATTTTATAAACACTCACATTCTTTACCGCCAAACTAGGGCTTGTCGTTACGGATGATGTAAGGTTTGTTTTTAAGGGTGACACCATAAAATGCTTAAAAACCATAATTTCGTCTTGTTTTTCGCATCGGTGACAGTAAATCAGATGATGACCAGTATTGATCTCTTGTTTTGGATCAAAAGTACAATGATTTCATTCGTTCTGACATTTAAGTGAAATAACAGGTGAAAAGGTCGAATACCACTTTGTTGTTGTTCGTTTCAGCAAAAATATTTTATTTCTTTAGCATTTATCACTATATTATTCTGGTTTTACTTTATATATTTGAAAGTAAACAAAATAAATGGGAAAATGTATATTAAGGATAGAAAAAAAAATTATTAATTATTTTCTTTTGGTTATAAGTGTTTAAGAAATAGGAGATTACAAATTTGCATGATAAAATTATAACAGTAAAGATCGAAAATTGCTTTTTACGTTAAATTGTGTCACTAAATCCATTCAATGCAGGTGGAAATAGGTACAAATATTTTCCATACAAACATCTGACACTGATGCATTTTTTAGTATATTAATCTTTTTCGTGCCACTAATGTTCGATGTGGGATGTTAACGTAAATAATTCATTATGCTTAGATGAATTCAAAATTAATGCTTAAATGAATAATTTAATATAGAACTGGACCATTGAGGTTTTTCAATGCTTAGTGTTATCGCGAAAGTTCATTTTGTAAGCGGAGGTTAAATCATCAAAATAATATATAAAACAATAATATTTAACGTTCGATTACAAATACTAGGAAAATTAAATTCCATTAACTTTAGATGAGAAAACGCCTTTATAAGAAAATTTCACTTTGGAAAAAAAAGTAAGGAACATATTCGATAATGTTAATTAGTATTTAGTGAACAGGAATAAAAAAAACATATAATTATATAATCTAATGCAGGGGTATTCAATCTTTTAAGCTTTGGGGAACCTTTGGAGCTCACGGTTTTCTTAAAAGGAACCTCTTGATCAAAGAGAAGAAAAAATAGGATATCAAAGTTTTATCCTATTCAAATTTACAAAATTATTATTGCATCTTTATTTTATCACAATAGAAGCTTCCTAATAAGATAATGAATGGTAAGGTAGCTTATGGTTTTTTTTTATTTTCAAAATTTTATTCTATGAATAATAAGCAAAAGTAACAAAATTTTAAATTATAACGAATTAATAAAAAGAAGAATTTCAACAATTATTCCAAGAGTAAAAATGCAAAGCATTTTTACTCTTGGAATAATTGTTGAAATCTATTACCTAATGTCATCTTCAGCATCTAATTTGTTAATGTATTTTGTTTTTGTCGCAGCGTACAAAGAGAATTTTTTTTCGCATATATAGGTTGAAACATATGATATTAGATGTTTCACAGCTCTTTTGTCAATTTCATGGTATTCTTCTGTAATGTTAAAACCAAAAATGCATAATATCAATTTTACTAAAATTTAGCTTCAATTGATAGTCGGTCGTCAAATCAATTCTCTTTCTTTTATTGGAAGTTGAAGATGTCACAGTCTTGAGAAGGTTATGGGATTCAAGATAATTTTTTTTTGTTGAACAGGGAAAACTTCAAGAAATGATTTTTGCAAATTTAATATATGTTGGACCAAACTAATTTTACATATTTATCGGGATTAGCATTACAGTCTGCTAAAATGTTACGAACATTAGGAAAGCTTTCAATATTATCTTCCAAAATGCAATATGTCCAAAATTTCAGTTTTAAAAGAGTGGCATCAATTTTACTTCATACCTTGGAATAGTGAAGTGCATGAGAGATTCTTCACTCGAGCCAAAAATTGGAGACTTATATGTGACCTAATGCGTCTCAATTAATGTATTCGAAGCCCGCGACTTTTAAGAAATTTAAACTTTTATTTTGCTCATAAAATATTTATTTTTAGTTATTTTTACAAACAAACTGCCTTTAAGAATTCGACTTTTTATAAAAATTAAAATTTTACTAAAATTTTGCAAAACACTTCGATTAAGTAAATAGTGATCTCTTGTGGAACCCCTGTCAAAGTTCCAGGGAACCCTAGGGTCCCAGGAACTTTGATAGAGAACCCTTTGAACCCTGACAAGGGTTCCTAGGATTCCGCAAAACCCAGGTTGAAGATCTCTTCTCTAATTTTATAAGAAATAACACAAATGTATGCACTAATATAATAAGAATTAATAGATAAATGTGCATTCTATAAAATTAATTGACATCAGTAGATATAGTTACAGTAAGAAAGGAGTTGCTGATTAGTATTATTAATATAAGATTATTTATATTTAAAAATTAATATTTGGTAATCGATTTGTATATGATTGGTTTTGAATTTAAGATTTATGAAGTTGTAACATTTAATTAAAACTTTTTTTGATTATAATTTTTCTCGGGACAGTCCAACTAATAACAAAATAGATGTAAACTAAATTTATAGTAAATATATAGTTCTATTCTGTCAATTCCTTAAGGACTGTTCCCCTGACATTGATTGCAATGTAACTTGCGCGGTTTTCTGTTACCGCGGTTGCCTAATGGTCGTAAATTTTGCGCTGAGTACTTGAAATGTGATTCATAATATTAATTTACCATAAAATTAACCTCAGTTATTTGATCAGTTAAGTCTGTTCTATGCTTTGAAGTAGAGAGTATGGGAGATTTTTACAAGTCTTTCGTTATTGCCACATATTTGACTATATATCTGATTTCTTATGTTAACGATTTGTTAACATTAAGATCTTGTCTGATACAAGGCACATTCTACAGTTACTGAAAATATATACATTTAAAAAATGAATAATTATTCTACTCTAAATTCAAGCAGAATTAGAGTGTCTCGCATCTGATAATATAATCAAGTCATTAGCTTTGAGAACTCTTATAGGTCTACTGAGTAGTATAGATAAGAGTTGAGAAAATATTTATTGCTTTTTCTTTCATAATAAAAATAAGAATCAGATTATTTTAAAAAAGTTTTCTCTCTGTTTTTGAAGGAAGAATGAAAAAGATTAACACAAAATGGTAATAAATAAAAGTTTTTTTTTAAAGCAAAAGAGCAAAAATTACAAAAACTGTTTCAGAATGATTTCATTTTGAGCAATTAAAATTGTTATCACGGAGTTCCTAATAATCTACATACTACTCGTATGTTTATAAATTAATATGACAGTTAATTTAGATTAATACGGCTTTTATCTTATGTTACGTAAATAAATCTGTAAGTGTAACCATACGAGTACATTGAATTAAGTCTTCAAGTATGATATTCTTTTATATACCTTCTCCGCTTATGCGTCTTACGACAGTAAAAAATAAATTAATTAAAATATTAATTAAAGAAATATTTTTTGTATTTTTGTTTATTGTACGTACTGTAGAGTACGTATTGGTTTTTTTTTCTCTTTATGTGTACTAATGACATGTACTTGGGTTGAATTTTTGTATTCATTGTATGATTTTCAAAAACCTTTTGAATTAAAATAATGTTAAAATGTTTTAATTACGACTAATTCGACTTACAATATATTAATGGAACTCTGTTGTAAATTAAGGAGACCATGTATTCGAAATTATTTTGTAAAACTACAAAAAAGTATTTTTCCAATGCAAAACAAATTATCTGACAAAATGGACTCCTTTCGGCCATATCATAAGAACTTGAATAGAGTTCATTACTGATCTCATTCATTGAAAAGAATTATGCACCTAAATATATCATTCGCAAACCTAGATCCGTATATCATGGCAACTGAGGCAAGATATATACTCGTATCTCTCTCATTCATTCATTTTTCAGATAGGTCTTGCGTGCTCGCTGACCGAGAAGTTCACATGGTAGCCTATTAATCATGCTTAAAAGATGGCACGTGCAAGATGATGATAAGTTTTCAATTTTTGTCTTTCAGCCTGCAAGGAACTTCCTGGTATTCTTCTGAAGCGAAAGTGATATATTAATTGTCTACCTGATAAAAATCTTCTGAATTGATAATCTTCAAGCTTAAACTTGACTGACCTTCATACTTCGTAAAGTGGATTTTGTTAAGCGGCTTAAGATTATAAGAAAAAAGAACTCATGCTTCCTAATTTTCTTATAAAAATAAATTTATTTTTGTAGTTATAAAATTTTGTAACAATTGCACTGCTGAAAACTCTCTTTTAGAACTTCATAATTTATGAAAATGAATTAAGTTATTCGAATTACTGAATACTAAGCCAAGTTGTTGTGAACTTAATGATCGCATTTTTCACTAAATTTATTTAGTGGAATCAGTTTCCTTCCCAGGCGCGATTCAGAATAAAAATAAAAATATCGATTTTACCAATGGCTAACTGGATAGTATAGTGTTAATTAAATATGCCAATGATATTTTTAGAATTGTATGAGCGTTTCCTTTCTATTTTAAATTTATTTAAACATTTTTTTATTAAATATTGTCAATCAGGTATAATGTCTTCCTTTAGATCTCGTCTTCTAATGTTAGAACTGATACACATCAAATCTACCGGTGTACAAGAAAAGATGAAATAAATTATAGATTTTTTAATGTCAAATGTATTAAAACAAAACAAAAATGAAGTGTTAAGAAATGTTTAAAAAGGAAAAGGAAGGTAAAAATTGTGTGAAATCATAAATATAGGGATTGCTATTTTTTTTAACTCATACACTGTAAGAAATTAATATTGCTTGTGCCTCGGATCTCATTATGGTATGAAACTATGGTTACTGTAATAGAAAAAAAAATTCTATCATCTAAATTATAAACTATAAAATAATTCACCAAGTTTAAAATATTGTTTTTTTTTTTATCCAAAAGTATATAATTGATTGACCAATTTTTTTTTTTTTGACAAAAACCGAAATGGATTTTAAAGCACTTTTTTGACATATTTTCGTTGACATTTTGCTCATTAAAATATAAGAGACAAATGCTTCGAATAGCTATTTCCATCATCAGATGCAGGTTTCTTTTATATGTACACGAATCTCTTATTTACGCATTTTAACGTAATAAAAAGTTTAAAAATATTTTCCAGTAAATTTGCCTTCTTTTTTTTTTACCTCAAAACTAATTTTTACTCAAGACTCTAATTCTTTAGAAACGAGAATTAAAATAAAAATTTGCTTATTGTAAATACTGAAAAATTTGAATGCAACAAAATCAAATATAATATTCAATAACAAAAATAAAGAAATTTAAAAGAGCAATGCCTATTTTTTTAAAATTCTTTAGACTCTTTATACGTACTTATTATTTTCATATAACTTTTAGAAATTATAAAGATATATTATTAAAATAACTTAAATAAAAATTTCAATAAATGAAAACATCAAATTGAGATTTCGCATCGTTCAGTTTTTGTTTAGACCGCAAAGTTTCAAAATTTAGAATTTTATTTTATTTGAGTTTCATGAAATTTTTAAGATTTTCATAAATAATATGAAATTTCAATAAAAGTTAGTTGCCACTCAAGGATAAAATACTTATCCAATTTTCTGTAATATTAAGATTTAATAAAAAGGAGTAAAAATTAAAATATTTAAAATAGCTTTAGAAACTTAAAGTACTTTAAGTTTTTAAAGCATATTTTTAAGAGTATTTTTTTTAAAAAAAACGCAATTTATGTCACTTTTGATTATTTTAAATTACATAAAACGTATTAATTATAAATTTTATTAGTGGGGATTACAATAAAATAATGTTGCCTTGATGCTACATATTGCTTAGGTAGGTAAATGAGTACTTCGAATTTTATGAAAAATGTTTAGTAATTTCGTAAATAGAATATTTTTTAAGGTAATGAGTTCTGTATCAAACATTCTAGTTACTATGAAGAGTAGACATAATACAGACTCATATAATTTAAAATAGCACTAATATTTTATGCAATTATAAAATATACTTCGTTTCAAAATGGATTGAATTCTTTTAAAAACATACAAGATGTAGAAAAATGTACTAAATAAAATTTTATTGAAAAAACAAGTAATATTTGCACGTGTATTGTTATCAGAGAAAAATATTTTACCATTAAAGAAAAGATTTATAGTCACATGTAGGTTCTTATCGTTTGAAAAGATTAAAATAATAAATAAACGTTATGCCACCTGTTTATTGATAGAAAAGGATTTCAGATAAAATAAAGAGATGACATAAATGACAAAATGATTTTTTGTAAATAATGTTTAAATTTTTTTAATTAAAATGAATATGAAGACAAAAATTTTAAAAAGAATATTTATTAAAAAGTTATTATTTTACAGAAAAATTTGATGATGAAAATTAAAACGAAATAGGGGTATTATATATTTTATTGCCTAGAAAATACATTTTGTTTGCATTGATATGTTTTTTTTTGTTTTATTCCTTTAATATGGTTTTTTTTTTTTTTTTTGCTTCGATTAACTTTAAATTTAAATTAACATCATGCGTTCCTTTTCCATCACTTTTCGTTACACTTTTACGAAATGTAGCATTTTTTGGAGAATCATATTCAACCAAGCGTATTATGAGTTTAATTCTGTAAAGTTTATATATTTTTTCATCTCGATATATTGAAAACTTACTTTTGATTTTCATTCTTTTTACCTATACCTTTTAGAACTTATCCAATCTTATCACTTTTCACTTTTTCGCTAAACTACTTTTTTCTTCACTTGTAACTTAGTATCACTAATCTGTTTCATAATTTTCCTTAATAAACTTTTTAATTAACAATACCTTCATTGTTATTTACTTTTCTTACTTTAGCTTTTAGTTATTAACTTAGCTTACTTTCACTCTTTTGTCTTATCCTCAAATTTCATGTGATACCAGACACCTTTGTTAAGTAACAACAACAGTTCCTTTATTAATTTTTAAATCCTGTCGCGTTACCTTGGGGATCAGTGCAGATTACTTTAGCAATCACCCCGCTATCCACACACTTTCAAGAGTCAACTCACTTGCTTACATCTGCTCTGCTCTGTTCTGATCTTTTGGGGTTGTGTAACTGATATTTTACACCCACCCTCTTTCAAAAACGTCCTTTACAGATGGACTTTAAACTCTAAAGATAACAGATATGTACGGTTTATATGAAGTATCAAAAAGCTATAGAAGCTTATAAAAGAAAAGTTTTGTTTATTTGGAATATTCGTATATTGCGCTTAATGCATACGCTTGTACAACTTTTTGTTTTTATGTCACATAAGAGCAGCATAATGGTCTATTAGCGACGAACTTTATAATTATAATCCCACTCAAATGACAAAAGAAACAATTTTAGGTGATATATCAGCTTTTCATGTCAATTCAAGCGAGGAGTTAATCCTTCGTAGTCTGTTGAAAAAAGCTACTTTTTGCCTGTATGAGTCTATTAGACCCAGTTTGGTTTATATTTGTAATAGATCATAGCAAATATTTTTATACAGCTTTATTTCGTTTATCTTTGTTTTTAGTAAAATCGAGAGCAGATTTTATATATTTTTTAGTCTCCCTTTCCACCTTTTTTCTTGCATCTGTTATCCCCCCCCCTCTTCCCCGGTAGCGAACGCTTTGTAAGGTCTGAATGTGTAAGATGTTTGCTTACAAAACACCCATGAGAGAAAAAACATTCCAAAGAGAGAGAGGGGGAAGGAGAAATGTGTAAATCCCATTGCAGGTGATGCACGTGTTAAAAGTAAACTGCGGTGCTCACCGATGTAATACACCGAATACATAAAGTCATACACCGAATACGATATAGTCATACGCCGAATAAAGTTAATTGTTATTGTTTACTTTGATCCGTTCATTTGCTGGAAGTTTGAAGAAAAAATGTAATTAATAGTCAAAATAAGGCTAAAAGTTCAGTTATAAGTAAAAGTGAAATGATTAAGTTGGAAGAATGAGAAAGTAGTAGAATAAGAAACTAGAATAATAAAGTGAAAAGAAATTTTACAAATCAGAAGATGAACTGAGATATAAGTAGTAGAGATATAAGTGTTTTCTACACATCTCAACCCCACTAGCCGTTCTATCCCTTGTTTGCATAAACAGTTCTAAATTATTTAAAAATTAGAGGAGTACTAGAATTTTGACTACAAATTTATCAGGTTTTGCATTCATTATTTTTTATATATTTTTTAATGACTAACAAGAATTGCTGTACACATTTACATGCTCTTAGCAACGAAAAGCTAAACATGAAGGGCAATGCGTTTGTGTTTTTCGATTTCTCTTTGAACCACGTTCCTTACACCTTTATCTTTTAACCATTATAATATTTTCTAATTTTTTTTCCTTAAGTAGCTGAAAATTTCTTTTTTATTGTTACTGGGATTTGTTTCATCCTAACATTTCTATGAGCTTTAGTCATCTGTTTTCCTTCAGCTACTTCTTTAAAAAAAAAACTATCTTTTGTATAGCTTGTGTTGATTCCAAGAAGGATTTACATGAATACAAACAACAAACGCATTTATTTCAGCCAGATCAATTAAGTTGTGTGATAAACAAGCAAATTATTTTCTGGTTCCGCAGTACATGAATGCGCAGCCTCTAATTTATTCCTAGAACCTACTTCATCTAGTTTCATTATAATATGGAATTTTATTTGGTTTTTGTTCTTTCTTACCTAAAACTTTAGCTTTAGAGTGCACAGTTGAAAGTACGATTATTGATTTATTCTGTTTCGCCTATATGAAACATAAGTCATACCCGGCGAAAACACAAGTAATGAGTAAAGTGTTTTTCTGTCACATGCAGCTATCGATCATTATTTGTAATGCAGACCCCCCCCCTCCTAAAAAAAGGCTAAATTTATTTTTACATGTATTTCTATGTATGGTGAGGCGATAAGTGAAGTAAAATGTAATTTTCATAATTTGTACAGAAAAAAACCTATTCTACAAGTCTGAAAAGTTTAAAGTTAAAAGACATAACTGTGTTTCAGGAGTACATATAATACAAGATATCATAATTAAAACCCGTGGGAGCTATCATATTATAAAATATAGAAATGGGTCGAATTAGACCCGTTCACTTAGGAAAGGGAAGATTAAGACCTTATTAATTTGGTATGCCGCAGTCCCTAGTATTCAAAAGTGCATTCTTAGGCCAATAAGCGAGTCTATTTTATCCTAAGATTATTAGACTAAGATTGTTATTCGAACAGAAGTTGTGATTAAAATTCTCATCCCACCTAAGACTTATACATCTAGGATAACAAGGTCTATGCGTTCTCATATGATGTGGTGTGGAGGTTAACAGAATGAAGTTCTCTGGTTTAGTTCTCTAATTTCTTTTTTCAGTGAACACTCACGGTATCTGTCCAACGCAATCGTTCCCTAAATTTTTTTAAAATAAAGTTTAATTATTTTGCACCATTGCTAGATGACGAGGTCGACGCCTGAGAGAGCTATGCATTCATTCCAGGGGTAGAGATTGTTGCTTTTTTTTTTTATTTATTTATTTATTTTTTTATACATAACGTACATGTGCTTCGACACGCGTTTTGAGTTACGTTTGCCACGAAGCTATCTAGAGGGATAAATCAGTAAATTAGTGAAAATTAACGGATATTAAAAGTGATTGCCACACTTACATTTTTAAAGCTAACTAAATAAATGCGTGGATTTTTTTTAAAGTTTCCTTCTTACGCCTTGCATATCATTTTAAACGCAGGAATGTTTTATTTATTTATGAACAGTTAAATTCTCTTTTAATCCTTTCGATTTCTTTGAATGTTAAAAAAAACCCCATAATTTTAGCATTTTTTTCTCATTAAAAAGCCAAGTAAAGGTAACTTAATGTTAAATTAAATACGTTAAACGCATTAAAATATTAAGTAAATACAAAATAAAAGAATGTAATGGGAGTGAAACGCGAAATTTTATTACTTCATGTTTTGAATATTCAATGCGGGTCGTTGAATTTTCCCTAACAGTTCTTAAACTAATCGATTAATGGATAACTCTCTTCCAATAAAAATTCGCTAGAAAGAACGCGGAAACGAATAATTAGAGTGACATTCACTTCCCAGCTCATCAATGAGCCATTAAAAGTCTCGAGACTCGTTCGTCTAAATGAATTTATTAGAAAAGCTTCTACTATAATGAAGGAAAAGGCAGAGAACGAAAAAAAATGGTTCTGCCTTATACGGTCGTAAAAGAATTGTGTTCTACGATTGATGATGAAAACCTCAATCGAATTAACTTTTATCCAAGTGATTGAACGCTGTTGCGAGAAATGCGATTCGTAAACTGTCACAAGATTTAATTTAATGACATTGTTCTCTTTAAAAGGGATAAAGTTGATCTTTCTTAAGGAATTTTTCAAAAAACTTTTTCTCGTTAATCTGAAAATTTAAAACTATAGTACGAGTATATTACTGAATAGATATCTCTGGGGAAAATGGCTACTAGCCTCCTTTGAATAGAAGGAAATTTTATGCATGTGATGCGTTGTACTATATAGTTAATACTTTAAAAGAATTCGGTATCGTAAACAACGATTAAAAAAACTAAAGTTATGGTAATAACCAATGAATACTTATTTAATAGTTATAATACCATTACTGCAAAAAGGAATTTCAAAATTATTTCACTTAATTACTTACATTGTCTTTCATTCTAGAAATAATATTTTTTTCGAAATAAAAATCATTATCAATTTAACGTTTTATTTGTAGCACAGAATTTTGTAAAAATACAGTGAACTTTTGTGAATATACAGTGAATATTTT
This sequence comes from Nephila pilipes, assembly GCA_019974015.1. NCBI lineage: Eukaryota > Metazoa > Arthropoda > Arachnida > Araneae > Nephilidae > Nephila > Nephila pilipes. The sequence continues at coordinate 212,347 of BMAW01105433.1, forward strand.
ATTAACGAAATTTAAAGAATAATAAGAAAAAAATATTTTGCTTGTTGTTTTCGTAAATTTTATGAGCAAATTTAAAACAGATAGTTTGCCGGAGATTTAACAATTACTTTCAAAGTAATGAAACATAATGGTAAATGTTTCGACTTTATATTCACAATTTTTTTCGAGTAGTGTTTCTAAATTTGAAAATTAAATGATCAATTATACAGCTTTTTTGCCATTATATCTTACAGAGATCAGAAAAATACATTTACAGGTTAATTATCACCATCCAATTTAATTGCAAATGACTGGAATTTCCTTTTAGAATTTTTCAGCTTCAATTAGCTACGGTTAAAAGAAGGCTGTTTAAATATTTTCTTAATTAACAAAAATTAGCGATAAAGATAGGTTTTTCCCCCAACTGAACGGTTGTCGCACAAATACTGCCGAATCTGGGTGATTTATTATGGGTGTAGGCTCCGACCCCATTCTCCACCCTCGAAAGGACCTCGAAAAACTCAGAAATCTCAAGGTCATTTCATTGCAAAATTCACCGTTTAAAAACGTTGAATAACACCGACATGACAGAGCTCGTTTATATCAGTTAACTGTAATTGATTTCATCTTTTGTAACACATTGTGAATATAGCAAATAATGAATCACAACGGAACGACTATGATGTAGTAATAAAATGAGAATGAAATCTGTGAAGACATTGGAAGATTTATTTTTCAGGCTAGATTTAAGTTTCATGACATAAGAACCGTTTTTAGAATAGTTATGTTTCGAAATGGAAGTAGGTTTTAGTGGTGATTACAATAATTTTGAAAAAAAAGTAGGTGTTGTCGTAATAGTATGCATACGAGTACTAAATGTATTTTTCATGCATTTCATAAATGACCTCCTCTTACAGATTTTACATCGTTTTTTAGAAGGAAAATGAAATTTAATTTTTTTTTCTCTATCTCTGGTCTGTGTTGCACACTTTTGTGGTATTATATGAATTACGATAGTAGCTAGAGGTTCAAGAAGAAATGTACGTCGTATAAAAATGTTATTGAGAAACATTTTATAGATTTAAGGACAATTTTGAACAAAAATGCTTATAATTTTTATTTCTCTTTTATGATATAAAATAGGACAATTTAACTTTTTCATTCTAAAAAGGGAAAGAAATGTTATCAATACAGACAAAACCATATATATATATATATATATATATATATATATATATATATATATATA
>BMAW01105433.1:213584-238731 GCA_019974015.1 Nephila pilipes
CGTATCCGCCTTCTGACATGTGTAGATGTTTTGCACATGAAGACAGTGACCAAAATGTTTTGCACAGAGACAAAATTTAAAATTCGACAGATGATTCTTCTCAAGTTATTTCGAACAAGTTCACTAATGCTAACTGATAATTTTTCACATTTTATGAGTTATGCTTAATTTTTGGACACCAGTGTAGTTCTGTGAGCATTTGTTGCGAACAAGAGATGACGCTTCCCTACAATGGTTCTCTCATGAAGGATAATAATTTTTTTCATAGATGTCATCAGTCAGCCAAAGGAAGTTTAAGCAATTACCTGTTAACTTTGGTGATGGATTTGGCAACCATTTTTGGAGACTTGGCGAGAATCTGCGATTTCTACGACAAAACGAAAGCTCCTCAATAGTTGAAACCCAGGCGAAATATCGACTGGAAAGAAAGTTACAGACTTTTCATGAATTTTGCCATGTGATGTCATATCTAGCCGAAAGAGGTACAAACACGTGAAGAACCTGAGAGAGGGGAAACTAGTCTGTCATTGGAGTTTCTATTGAGGAGATCGATCAGGAAATCGAGAATAGGAAGTAGAGCGTGCCGGATGAATTTGTGGAGAAGCAGCGTATATCTGTTGGGAATTGTCGTAGCCTGCCCTGGAAGTGCAGATTATTACCGTGGTGGTTTGTCCGTAGTAAAAACTAGTAAGCTGGTGAGCTGAACGTTACTGTGATATAACTGTGACGGTCATTAAAAGATTGTGTTTGTTCCTGTATTTGTGTAACTAATCTGTGTAAGCCCTGTATGGTTCTGTTTGTGCTGCTATTTTCCAAACTCTGCTACCTGTGTGTCATCCCGAATAATCGGGAATAACGTATCATTTGTCCTTGTTGGATTGATATCCTTCCCATATATCCAGGAAATTTTTGTAACATATTTTAGCTATGTAATCCTCTGTAATTTTAAAATAGCTATCAATGAAAAGAATGAATATGAATATTCTTACATAATTTTTTGATACATGGAATAAATAATCTCGACAAGAACAATTAAAAAATATTTATCGTAAAGGCGAATGAATGAAAATTACTTTAATGAAATAATACAAATTTGAAGTACAAATATTTTGATACTGTACCTATTTTAGAATTCACCATTTATCATCTTTTCTATAAAATAAAATTGTTATGTGTTTTTAATGATCCTTAATTATTTCTTTAGTAATATTACATTAACATGAAATTATACATTTAATATAAGAATTATCTTATTTTCCTGCGTAACCAGAATAAGAGTTTATTTATCTGCGAACTTAATTCAAATGTCGGTGATAAGTGTTTTTATAAAAAATAAAATTCACCCAAAACTTAAATATCGAATTACTTACATAAATATCTTCCTATTTTAGTTAGTTATTTTAGTTTTAATTCTCATTGTTTTTAGGCTGTCGACGAAACTGATAATTGATTGATTAGAATTGTTTCTTAATTAATAGATTAGAAATGTTGGAATTGTAGTTAAATGTTATATTTTTTTTGTCAAGCTCGACGAAGATAAAAAAAAAAGGGATTAACATTGTGAATCATTCAAATATTTCTTAATTACTGACAGACTTATGTTGCTGATTTCGCTTGTTCTAATTCAGTATTAATGTTAACAGTTTCTTCAATTCAACTAACAATTTAGAGTACACTTCGATACTTAAGTCAAGGCACAATAAAGAAACTTAAAGTTAAAAGCCACGAATGTATTTATGTTCACTCGAGAAAGGGGCAGATACATTGGGGAACAGTGGCGGACGACTCATGTTCACTCATTTTGGTAACTGCGTAAAAAAGGACAGAGAATTGTCCTTGTTTATTTCTCCCGAGAAGTTAAATTTAAGATTATTTAGATTGCACGGTCAAAGATGTAGGGATCCTTAGGTATTTTACAGGAAGTCTTCTTGGCGGGTAGAGTTAGTTCAGCAGTTAGAAGTAGTCCAGAGTTAGTTTATGGGATAACGAAATTATGATAAACGTTATCACATGTCTATTGAAGTATAAGATAAATTAGGAAATTAAATGAAGTTAAGGAAAACATTGCACACACACAAACTCATATATATATATATATATATATATATATATATATATATATATATATGTGTGTGTGTGTGTGTGTGTGTGTGTTTGTTATGCCTTTCTTTTATTATTACTATTTAATTAAAAATCAGTCGAGGCCAAGTTCAGTTTTACTATTGTTTGTTTTATGGTAGCTGAGATAGAGTTTTTTCTACAAGGCTGGAGATACAACTCCACCGTTTGATAAGTAGTACAAAAAGTCAGAAAAGTATGAGAGAGAGAAATTTCTTTTGCTTTGATTTTTATAGCAGGGAATTTTGTAATAAATCACGTGTGATGAAAGGAGGGATTCCCAGGGATTTGAGCGGCAGACAGAAAGTCTAGTGGGGATCATCCCTTACAGGTCTGAAGCCGGGAGAACTGCATTATCAGCGAATTTTTAAGAACGCGTGATGGCATAAATTAAGTTAAAAAGGAATGGTATCAGGAAATAAGGAATACTTTACTTTTAAATGAGAGAATGGGAAAAATTAGGAAATTAAACTATTATTATGAGAAACTAATATAAATTGAAAAGTCAAATCATTACACACATACAACATTTGCCGAAAGGAAGAAAAAAAAAAGCATATCAAATGTGAATAATTTTTACATTTCATTTGAAATATATTATCGAAACAACTTGTACTTCAAATACTTTTAATATGTTTATCAATAACATGCATGATAGATTTTTTAAAATTTGTTTTCAATTTAAATGCAAATTGTCTATAAGAGGAAGAAAATATAATCATCTTCTCATTACAAAGACCATAATAAACACCTCCGATAGATATTTATAGCTTTGATTTCGAACGAATGTAAATAAAAAACTCGTAGATTGTCAAACGGTTTCAAAGCTAAAAATTGACACATTACATGCAAATATAAGTAATTTCTAGACTTCTTTTGCAGATTTTATAAGAATCGTTGTATCTCGAATCATTTTGTGAACAGATATTGTGTTTTCATTTGTACTTATGATTATTTATAATTGTGGCATATTCTAAAAATATCCGGCACTGATAAATGTATTACGATGCGTTTAGCACAATACGATAATGCAGAATCAAACAAAAAGACAGGTTTAAGATAAGACGCCTAAATTTCGTAAACTATGCGTTTTAAGTACAATTTACACTTGTGTTTTTTATACATTGAACTCAGCCTTAAAATAACTACTAAATTTTAGACAACTGTAACATATCCAGTCAATTGTTTCAGTGGTTATTGTTGCTAAATTTGACCACACACTGATTAGTCAAACCGTTCACAATTTAATGAAAAGATGTTGGATAAGAATGAACTCAATTTATTAATAGTCAAGTTATGGATATGCAGTATTACTTTCTCTCTCGATATGTTTTTTGTGTCTAAAAGATTTTCATTAATAGGATTGGGAGAGCTTCAAGATTTTGCAACAGTTTATTGATGATTTGGACATATAGATAAATAATTCAAATCAGAAGGTGGGGGGGGGGAATTATCATTCTAGATAGTAGTTCGAATTCGAAGCATTCACAACATCGTCATGTTCTCAAGTTCTGTTTACTTTCTCCTAATTTGACTGGGGTTGCCAATCACAATTTAACAAAATATTCAAGAATAATTGAACGCTTGCGACAATATTCTACCTCTACGCGTTTGTAATTTAGTTAAACGTCAATATTAAAGACCAATCTTACCGGCGGACTCAAATGCGGGTAAGTTAACTTGTGATGAGAAAGGATTCAAGCTGGTATTCCAAAGTTCGCTTACTCTAGAAGATTCTTCTAAACTATTCGTCAGCTATGGATTCAAGTTTACACACTTCAAGAACGACTACTCGCTATTAATCATTCTTCTTAGTTCTAACTTTCGAACCTCTGGATCATTATTCAATCATTACTAATTTTATATTCAATCCTCTAAAAAGAAATTATATATTTTCTTAAATCCATTAACTATTCTTCTTATTTCTAAATTTGTGTAATCCTGTTTCATTTGGTTGGAAAATAAATAAGAAACATAAAAATAAAATCAGGTGGTAAACCCAGAATGTTTATGGAAGGAAAGATCGCGAATAGCTTAACGTTACAAAACGGTTTCGAAAGCCTATTGAAAATAGATAACTGATAAGTATTTCTACTGTATAATTTTCTAATGAGTAAATTATATAAAAGATGGAACATATGAAAATCATTAATTATGATTCTACTTGCATGTATCTTGATGAAATGCTAGCTCAGATGTCATCTTCGTCGAGAGGTTCAAAATTACGAATTGTTTCTAAATAAACAAACTATAAAAACATGTAATTTTTTGGAAAATATTTAAATTAAGCTGCTAAATTTTAAAAATAAATAAACTTAAAATCGAAATCTTAGGAAATTTAAATTTAATTTTGTGCCTTCTTTAAGAGGAAATAATATTGACTCCCGAACGGTTTTTGAAAGTCAACAAATTTGTACTTGTGTCAGACGTGGGATAAAAAAAATGTACCTCGATACTCGAAACACGAATACCTTAAAACTAATCTAAAATCTATACGAAACGATGTGTAAAACATAGAGACTAAAAGTAAGACAGACAAAAAAGTATTGAGGCGATATGCGATTTCAAAATTTGCTCTATCTTAGCGAATGAAGTGTCATTGAGTTTTAGATAACATAATCAAATACTAGTTCTTTTAAATTACCTGCAGAAACTTTCTTTGAATTAGATTGTAGTTTATGTCTCTGTCTGGAAAAAAATAATCAATTTCTTTCTTTCTTTTTCCAATGCGAATATAACAGAAAAAGATATTTCAGTATTGTCCTTTCTTTAATCAGATCGAGAAAGCTATTGGTTTCACGCAAAGTTCGGACAACTATTCCAGATACACTTATTTCCTTCATTTCCAGCACGCTTTATTGGTATTTCTATGACAATGTCACCAAGTGGGAATCGATATATGGTTTGTGTCTATTTATTAATAACATTATGGTTGATTAAAGGTGGCAGACAGAGAAATCGATTTCCTATCAGAAATGATGCTTGTATTAGTAACGTTGTTTCGTAAAAGCCACTTAAGTAGAGGAGTTATAAATCTAGAATAAATAATAAATGAAGTTTTCATTAAATCAGTTATAAATTCTTTGTCATAAAGAATCAGTTCTTTTTTACATAACTACATAAAGATGTCAAGCGAATATTGAATAAAGCGGAAATTATTATTATTATTATTTTTTTTACATTTACCTTTACATATGGGAAGCTATTTTAAAAAAGTTATATTTACGTAAAAAGTAATTAATTTAAATATCTTAAAATTATTGCAGAAAGAAAGCTATTTTTATTTAAAGAAGTAATCAATATCTAAAAATGATTTAAGTAGGAAAATAATTTTTATGTAAGAAATAAAAAATATTTTATTCTAAGAAGTTGAAGGAAATGTTTCTTATTTTAAATAGTAAAAGAAATTCATTTTAATGTAAAAGCTGAAGTAGCTACAACGTCATAATTTTCGTCTAATTCGGAGGCTTTTACATTTTTTATGACTCTTTCATCTATTGAAACATTAATATCTGTAAAATAAGTTTTTTTTTTATTACTTATGGAATCTGTTAATTTAACTACTTTTTCATTTTTAACGATGATATAAAATCGGAAAATAAAAACGCTCATAACTTTGTTCCTAAGAGGGAAAAAACAGATTTAATTTATATATTTCACACAAAGAAAAATATTAAATTCATAAAAAAATTATAGCTATTAATACCAGTTGTGCAGTTTTCATGTAGGAGGATACATTGTAAAATTACTTTTTTCTAAAGAAAAAACTTTTAAGCTTTTATAAGTAAAGATATAATTTTAAATATAAAATAATTTTTTATCGTCAATAATATTCGTTTCAATGAAGCTATGACGCCTCTGTATAAAACCCTTTTGAGGCAATCACTAATTTTTTCTTCTTTTGTCAATAAGCAATAGTTTGATTAATAGAATTCCTTCAGTAATAATAACCATTTTATACAGGTTATGGATTGTAAAAGTTTTTGCATATGTTATTCCTTATTTTTCTCTCTTTGTGGTAAACTTTCCTAAACACGTCTGAATTATCGTTAATATTAAATTAATCTATTATTTATCTACTCATTCGGGTTCGAGGAAGAAGAATTGGAGATGAGGATTCCAGTTCTTAAGCAAAATTAAACTTTTCTATATAAGATCTGGAAGTTCCTTGAAAAAACTGTCTTTAATGTTTCAGTTATAGATTTAGCTCTAGTAACTAACTTCCCCCATCAACTTCCAACTCTCGAACTCTTATTTTTCATTTATTCGCTGCTTACAAATGTAATTTATCCAGTCCATTCACTACATTTCATAATTTCGATCTAATCTTCTAAAGTCACGTTTCATTTTATTGAGAAAAATTTGGAAATCAAACGCAATCAGAAAGGGACCTAAGCAGTTATTTGAAGGGAAAATTGCGATGGAGCCCAATGTTATAAAGCTACCAAACTCATTGTACATTACAAAGTAATCAATGCATTGAATTGAACTTATAACTTAATTTAAAATTTTTTTTAAAAAAGAACAAAAGGGAGGGTGAAAGGAGGAAAAGATGTAAAGTGGAAAAAATTCAAATTTAAGCAAAAGTTTATAATACTTATGATTTTTCTCCAACTTAAAAAAAAACTTTATAACTTTTACTCTCCATTAACCCAAATACTGAATAATCTGACAGCAGGAACGAATATGACAATTTCGTTAATAAATCCTTTAATATATATAACTGACTGTAATTGGAGAATTTTTGACGTTCGATAAAGGTTTTCCATATTTTATTCATGCTTAAAGACAACCATGCTCTTAAGAAAATTTCTAAAAATACATACGTCGAAACAAAAGAATATTACACATATTTCATGAATTAAAGCATATCGAGAAGTCGCTTTTTATACAGTAAAATTTTATAAATATCATCAAGAGTTAATATTAAATCAAATAAATAAGAAAAATTATTTAAAGAAAGAAAATAAAAATTATTTAACTAAGCAGGTGCTCGGGCATCAATGGTTTGATATGGGTGTGTCAAACCTGATTTTTCAAAATGATTTATTTTGCGTAATTATGACTGATTTGTTCTATTTATTAATACAAGTCAATTAAATGTTACTTAAGATTTCAAACAATAAAAAATAAATGTAAGTTCACATCAAATGAAAAAACAATAAAGTGCACATGTAAAATAATTGCGCAGTTTTCGCAAGTTTATATCACACCCATAATCGATCGATCGGGTCAAAAAGTAAAAGAAACAGACGACTCAAAAAAATATTACGTCTCAGGTAAATAAAAAGTTCAATGAAACTGAACTTTATCACTTAGTAACGCTTCCTCCTAACAACAAAAGACCGATATCAGGTGGATTCTGTCATTTTCTTACGAACCTGGAACTTGATCGGCTTGACCTTGAAATCATTAGAAAAAGAGCGGTTCGCATGAATCCTTCTTCCGTAACTTTTTTTACTGTTCACGTGAATATTGTCAAGTGATATCTTCCACTTTTATAGTCTGTTTGATAAGCTGTCGCTTTGTTCCTATACTGTTTGTATTTTACTCTCAATTCGGAAGGAACAACATAAATCCTAGTTCAAACTTTGAAAAACCCCATTTAACCGGTTTCGACCGACTGAATGCAGATCCAGTACGTCAGATCGAGAATGTAACTCGAGCGCAGCACAAATTTAGTTAAAAGCGGTATAAATTTGTTCGACAGATAAAAAATAATCCTCCCCTTCTTATTAATTACATCATCTTGAAACCATAGCCACCAGAGATAATAGATGGGTATAAGAGGCAATTTTTCAAAAATGGGCATCAAACAAATTTGGAATATTCTTTTTAACGGTATTCCAAAATCGCTGCTTCGAAATGGTTCTGCAGCGAGTAGCTCGGATGGACCAGGGCTATGCCTGGTTGGTGGCCATTGCTTGCTTTATGATAAATTTCATTATGGCAGGCCTAGCAAGAGCTGCTGGAGTTCTCTACGTGGCCGTCATCGAATTGTATGGAGTTAGTAGGGAAACAGCGACTACTCCTTTCAGCATTAGATTTTCGGTTAGAAACATGTCTGGTAAGGCTCTTTCATTATATTCACCTGTAGGTTAAGGCAAGCAGTCTCAGTTAATCATGAATTGAATGACTTCTAATTTTGAAACAAATTGTTTCAAGGCATTTTTATGGCTTATTTCCGTCCATTATTTAATTAAAGAGCATTTGTTTTTGAGCATGAAAAACAGATAGAATTTTGTTTAGCAGCTTGTCTATTTTACTTTGATGCCCAAAATATGTGAAGTTTATTTCGTGTGAGAAAGCAAAAAAAAAAAAAAAAACCAATATGTACAATTTTGAAAAGATAAATAATTCTCCTTTATTTATTCACTTTTTCAAATTACACTTAAACTCCAGATTTCAGAATGGAAAAAGTTGTAATGAAAATGTGTTATCAAATTATTACCAAGTAGTATAATGTCTTACCTTTTGCTGCTTCAGACTTGTATTTTTGAATTTTATCGTTATAAACTTGAAAAATATACAAATACGAATGTACTCGCACAGAAAAAAGGTGCCTTAATGTAGATGTGAGTGGAAAAAAAAGAGTTCGTAGAAATAAGGTTGAACGTAAATTTAAAAAGTTATTTTTATCTCCCCTTTTTTTAAATCCTGATTTCTTGAAGGATTCAATTAATAACAATTAAAAACTTCTCTTTTATTTCTGAATTAAAGATTTGAAAACATCAGTAAGATCATTCAAAGTTTCATCCTTCGAATTCTAAAGGTCGTATATTTGCCAGCCATTTTTTTAAACAATTTTAATACATTTTAATTTTTAAAATTATTTCATATTTGGCAAATGTATTAGCAAATTCTTAGAAAAATGTGAAGTTTCTTACAGAGTGCTTATTTTGCAATTATAATAAATTGCAAAAAAAAAAAAATACAAATTTTTGTAAATAATGTTATTTAAATGAGCATTGCTAATTATTTTAGTGGGGAAAGAATAATTCACCCTAATTGAAAACTGCTTGGCCTCGGCTATAACTGAACTGTTGAGAAACGGTATTCAAACTAATACATTTTGTATTCGTTGAATTTTTTCTTAAAGTGTTTGATAGTTGATTCTGCATCTTTTTTTTCCTTGTATTTCATAACAGAAATTATTGATGCTAACAAAAATGACGCTGTTTTATTTATCTTTTGTTCTCGAGAAAAATAATAAAATACTTAATATAGGAAAATAAAATGTTTCGACATGAAATAACTGTTCAAATGAAATTATTTGGGAAATGAGCTTAAAGAATCATAAGAAAACGTAACATTAGAATGGGGGAAACATAATATTGTTCTTTTCTTTTCAAGAAAACTCTTCTAATATATCTCAGACTGGTCTTTTTATTCAAAGAATATCGAAAAGAAAACAGGAGTAGAATATTAAAAACCGAGGTTTGGGTATGGTATCTCTTTTTCATAAATCAAAAGCTTTACTTTATTTATCCTTTAGAATACACACTATACCAACATCATATTCTTACACCTTAAATCTTTAACTTTATGTTAGAAACAGATTAACCGTAGGTAAAAAGTTTTTAAAAAAAAAAAAAAATCGCACTATGTATTTATACATACTGCACTGTATTCGTATAAAAATTCTTATTTAAAAAAAAGAATAATTTATGTATATTTAATTTTGATATAATACAAACTGAAACAATATTTATTTATGTTCTGTAATGATAAAATTAAGGGAAAAGCTGATAAGTTAACAAAGAATATATTTTCAGGACCTGTGGTAGGTTTATTGGGAAACCGTTTCGGTATTCGTGCCACCGTATTGATGGGCGGTGTTTTGTCTGGCATAGGAGGAATTTTGTGTGTCCTTGCCCCCAATGTGTTCTGGATTACGGTCTTCTGGGGAGGAGTGCATGGTAAGTAATGTCAAGTTCGAAACACTTAATAGATTTGAAAAGATATTTTAACTTACTTGCAATTTATGCAAAACTCTGTGTTTCTACTACAACGTCACTTTACATTAAGGTGACAATTTCCTGAAAATTGGGAGCATGTTCATTTAAATTAAAATTAATAAAAAAATTTATTGTGATAGTAACAGTATTTTTGGTTTGGTTTATGAACTTGCTGCAACTAAATAAAATGGAAATGAAATATTTATAAAACATATATGATAAAGGATAGTATTAAAACAAGTTTAGTATCATAACATCCCACTGACACTTTTAACAATTTTTTGTTTCGAAATCATTTTTGAAGAATGAATTGACTTTAGTAACAACTTAATTGCTGATAAAATTCTGAAGGAGTGGATTAAAGTTTGTTTTTTTCTAAAATCCAATATTTCCCATTGTGATAAGCTAATTTGTTTTTATCTTCCTAAGGCAATATATATTTGTGTACTGATTACATTTTTCAATAAGTCAGAATAAAAGAATGAAAACCAAAACCGTACTGATAAAATCAGTATGGATGGTCACCTTACTTTGCATTATTATTTAAATCCCTTAAACATAAATTTCATTTTCAAATGTAAATGCACAGTAATTCGAGATTTCACGCTACACTTCCTCCCTGCATTACAATTCATCAAGTAATTCTGTTCCACAAAATTTATTAGGCAATATTTAAGTTTGTGAAACAAAAAATCCCATTCCTTTTATTACTCGTAAGTTTAAGGAAATATACGATTTTTAAAATCGTTATGGATTTCATATTATTTAACTGCAGTTTTCCTTATGAATTTGTTTGAAAAAAAAGCTTTTTTTTTTAAGAAAATCATATTTTTAAAACACTGATGCACATGGTTTTAATTTTAAAAGAATATAGTTTTGGTTGCCCTTGTCTATTAGAGACATTTTTATGTAATTTTCAACAAATTTTAATGCCTTTAATTTCCAGGCCACGTTTGCGACTTGCTAATAGTGTAATCATAGTTTTGACCTCTATTCAAGTAAAAATAATTCTGGAAAATAAAAGATTCTGTTACCCGTTGAATATATAAAGGGCCTAAAAGATATGAATTAGGATAAATATGAAGAATATATGAATGAGATGTCAGCTTAACTACATATTACTATCACGTTGTTATAGTCGGAAAAATTTTAAATCCTTCTTACCTCCTACTTGAGTGAACGGAGGTCAGCGTCCAACTGGGTTAAACACTCCACCAAACTTCGATCCCAGAACCAATCACATACAGATGCAAAAAGTGTCTTGCAGAAAAACTATTCTATTTTCGACAGCTAATGGAATTTCCTCTTTCAAAAGATTCATTCAACACGAGAGAAGTATTATTTAAATTTTTCCGAATATAGAAATGTGGTGGCGTTGCAGAACAATACGAGTATCTTGACAACTCATAATTTCATAATAATTAGATTATAATTTGTACATATTTTAATTTGGTTTGAATAAACGTTCTTCAAGTATTACAACAATATTTTTGGCGACGAAATCATAGTTTTTGAATAACAATCGAGAGTTGTGGATAGCCACTCAAGCTGGTTTTTCGCCCTCTTAACTTTCGCACAATATCAAGTTAGGACATAGAAGCCTTGCTGAATAACATAGTTGTTTCAGCCCTCATTATTTTACGCAATAGTCTTTAGTGAAATCATTATTAGAACTCATGATCAACTTCAATATTAAGAGTCATGAAGCGGGGAGCGCCAAACATTGGCTGCTTCATTTGTGTTAATTTTTAATTCTTCAGTTCGCTTAAATTTTTTTTTTATTCATCAAAGAAATTCAATAGCTTGTTGGCAAATTTCGCAATTTTTCATATGCATGAGGATTCTATCTCCATTTCGATATTTCGAACTATTGTAACTGTTATTTATTTTTGTCACATTTGACACCAACCACCATCTTCAGGTAATCAACGCCCTCTCTGTATATGCAGAGTTAGTTTTGTATAATTTATTTGATTATTGAAAACCCCTTGCGTTATTTAATGTTTGCGCATAAGTATATTAAAAAAACAAAATCAAGAAAAACTATGTAATTTTTTTTATTTGATCCAATCTTAAGTTCCCATGTATGCCTCATAAACATAAAATAATTTTTCAACTATTTTATGTTAAATGCATTTGGCAGCATCTCTTTGAATCTTGAGGGAGAAACTAATTTTTATGCTTTTTAGTGATTTACTCATCATTCCGCATCTAATTTTCATTTTATTGCTAGGAAATGTTGACGAATTTAATTCAAATAAAACTTTTTTCTTTTAAATGTGCTATCGCTTACTTAAATTTATTTTCCAAAATTGACCGTGAAAATGACAAATTGCTTATTATTAAATTTAAAAAACTAATTGTAATCGTCCTACAACAAATTATTCTTCTGAGAATTAGATTATTTTCCACTCACATTTGTCAATAATTGGAGAGAAAATTTGTTTGACTTTGTTAGCGTTTGAAACAGAGCAACACGAAGGCTGTTGACGCGAACCTTGTAATTTAGAGCCTTCGCCAAGTGACGAGGAAGACACCTAAATTAGGGCCTCATTCTTCTGATTTCCATTTAAATTCGAGATCCAACTTTATTCGTGACCAAAAAGATGAAAATTTTTGAAAAAATGGATTCGTTCTGCAAAAAGATTTTCGGGGTAGCTCCCTACGTGCCTTTTGCATCTCAGCTAGCACTTTGAATTTCTATTTGTTTATTTACATATCAGCCATTAATTACAAAATGACATTTTCATAATTCGTGAGTAGCTAAAACATCTTTATTTCAAATTCCGTTTCATTAAAATAGGACTCTTTTAAATTACAAAATGCTCTATTTTTCAACTTACGTTCCATATCATTTTCCATACCATAAGTGAATCTCGAAAATTTTTAAGAATTTCATTTAATGTTCATAACTTGATTTGTTTTTTCTTTTCGAAATTCCTCTGGATGATGATTGATATATGACAATAAAACAAGCCTTTAAAAACTCAAACTAATGCTTTCAAAATTGTTTTAAAATGACCTAAAAAGGTTTTAGAAAGGGCGAAAAATATTCGATAGACCCGCATTTTATTGATCTGGATATCATGAACAAAATTCACACGCAAATCAGCAAATCTACCGTGTGTCATTGAAAATTGACGTGTCTTTAAAATCAAGTCAAATTCGAACGAAAACGTATGTACAATACTCTCTTGGTAATGCGGTAGATATTTGACTAAAGCACCGACGAATTACTGGAGAATCACTAATAACAACGCAATTAAGCAACGAAAGCTATGTAATACTGTATAAATTTTCATACAGTACACGCAAATTGTCAAACACACAAAATAACTAAAATTGCATTGCTTTGTATATATATCCTATATATTATTCCGTTGAAATAATTTTGTATTACTTGTTGGTTGATGTAAAAATGTCAAATTAACTGCAGGGGCCGGCTAGTTGAAGTACCGGATTATAAAGGGAATATTATTGTATTACTAATTTTAAATGAGAAACTATGAAATGTTTACCTTATTGTCCCTCTTGAAATTTTTTATCGACGCATTTAAATGCAAATGGAATATAGATACTGTAAAAACCTATTACCAATAAATCAAATCTGATAACTTCTTTTTCTATTGACAGGTTTAGGTTATGGCTTATGCAACATAATACACATTTTACTGCTGAATCAATACTTCGATAAGTACAAAGCAACTGCTATGGGATTTGCCTTTTCGGGAGATTGTTTCGGAACTTTTGCATTTCCCGTAATTCTGGAACTCTTGTTGGAACATTATGGTTTGAATGGAACATTTCTTATTCTCGGAGGAATTGCTCTGAATGTGATTCCTGCTGCAATGTTACTGAAGACACCAGACTGGCTTGAAGGAGATACAAAGGTCATCGTTGATGATCTAGAGAACAAGCAAACAAAGCCGGATTCATACGGATATTTAAACAAGGGATTTATTTCCGAATCATTGCCTAACCTTAATATTTGCCACAAAACATATGTACCATCTTGCTCACCTATAAAAGAAAGTATATCTCTTGATCGAACAAGTTACACTCATACGAACATACGGGCACATGGAAAGAGTTTTACCTGGAATGAAAAATTGAAGAATAGTAATCTTTCCGAAGAACCATCACATTTAATGGCCCTGAAAACAAGATCACTCACTAATTATGAAACACCAGAACTATTTCTCCGAGCTAAAACACTTAACATATATTGTTCTCAAAATCTCTGTAAAAACCCACCATCTTGCGAGCTTTTGAATATGCAAACGAACGAACACTTATTAGGTGACAGAGCTCAGCAAAACATCGTGATTGCTGAAGTTCGGAAGTGTGAAAATTCTGCATCTGAAATACCACAGACTAAGGTTGGAATAAGTCCTGCTGTTTCGGTAATATTTGAAATTAGTCAAGAGAAAACAATGAATGCAAATGTAGACAGCTCAGAAACAGTTGATGTGCAACGAAATCCGTTCATTCAATTCATTGTCACAAATACTCGTCCCATATTTATACTGATCGCCATCACCATGTCATTTTTCGTGTTTTTATTTATTGCACTCATAACTATCATCATTGACTATGCTGCTGATATCAACATTCCAACAGATGTAGCTAAATATTTAATCATTGGCTTTTCCGTGGCTGATCTCATTGGTCGATTAGGGTTCGGTGTTGTCTTGGATAAAGACTGGATAAAGAAGGGGCACTTTGCTGGAGTGACTACAGCCATCATGGGCGCTTCAGTACTGGTCATTCCATTTTTCGAAAATTTCTATTATTTAATGACCTGCATGCTCATTTGTGGTTTTGTGCTTGGAGGAAACTGCATCATGTACCCTATTCTTGTAGAATATTACATGGATAAGAATGAAGAATCAGTGGCTTTAGGATGTCTTCAGTTTTATGGAGGATTGCTAATGCTCCCTTTGCCACCTATGATTGGTAAATATTTTTACAGATTAAGTAATAAGCATGATATATATATATATATATATATATATATATATATATATATAAACTTCATTAACAGTTTTAACATATGAAACTTGTATTAAAGAAACGTAGATTTCAATATAGATTTCTGATTTTTTTTTCTGCTGAAATAATTAAAATTTCTGTTTGTAGTTTGCTTTTCTTTCGGTAAGAGGTCGATGTAGCCTAGTGGTCACGATCGCGGACTAGCAACCAATGTTCTTTCGTCGAATCTTTATTGATGCCACTAAGACCCACTGTGTAGCGGACCTAATGCACGTTAAAGCTGTTCGAGATCCTTCGTTGGTGTGGTGTGGAAGTTTGGAGAGGGAGGTGCCATCTCACCTCCCTCTCCAAATGTCGATCCTCACTTGACTAAGGTTCAAAATTACAAGTCCGTCTCCATAGCATTCTGCCTCTCAGTGCGATGTTAATGAACAATCACATCATATTTCTTTCAATAAAATTAAATTTTAAATTTTGTCAACACGTCAGTGTTTTAAAAGAGTTATATCGAAGCTATTTATGTATTAATCAAGCGTGAAATACTGAGGTTTCATGTGTAGACATATACTTCCATTCTCTTGCATGGAATGATATGTATACCATTTTTTTTATTTTTCTTTATCTAAGTCTTGAAAACAAGTTTTGCCTTTTTCATGGTATTGAGATAAAATAAATGAAATATCCTTCAAACATTGTTGAAGCAATTTATACCTCCCCTGTAAAAAAGACAAACATTCCAAGTAATTGAGAAAGCGAAAAATAATTGCCTATTCTCTTTTTTGAAAACGTTTGCTTAATATTGGCTATTTTTATAATCCTTGTGTTAATAAATACATTTATTGAAGGCAATTATCGGAAGCAAACAGATATTAGTTTCTATTTTATTACCAAAGGTCGATAAAACAAACTTTTTACCTTCTTAACAAAGACTCAATTTATTTCAGATAATCGAGTTTTCTTCTTATATTAAATGACAAATAAAATACAATAAGCGTTTATACAACATTTCGAATTTATCTCCAGATAATCACAGTGAGTAAGTGAGAGAATGATTGTTTTTTATAAACGTTGCACTGAGAAGCAACACGAGAGCTATAGGTGACGGATCTCGTAATTTTGTGTCTCGGTCAAGTGACGAGGACGACACATGAGCTGGCCCCTCCTTCTCCAAACTTCCATACCACGCCATCGGAAGGACTTGGGATCTCGACGGACTTGTAACGTGCATAGGCTCCGGCTATACGGCGAGTATTAAGTGGCATCAAGGCGCGAACCCACGACTCGACGAAAACTGCCCGTCACGAGTCCACGACTATGACCACTAGACTACTGCTGCCACTAGATACTATAGCTATCCTAATGCAGTAGTATTATTCACCTTTATTCATCAACAACACTTTAAAATGCATTTTTGTAGCCAAAAATTCCGAAACAGAAGAAATTTTTATATTTAATGTTTCAAAATAGGAAACATTTTAATGCTTAAATTTCTTTTGAATACATTATATTT
Source organism: Nephila pilipes (assembly GCA_019974015.1). NCBI lineage: Eukaryota > Metazoa > Arthropoda > Arachnida > Araneae > Nephilidae > Nephila > Nephila pilipes. The sequence continues at coordinate 230,163 of BMAW01105433.1, forward strand.
AGAAATTTACACTTAATTTACAATAAAAGTACATTGGAGGAGAAAGGGAAGGACAATAAATTTCAGACAAAGATTTTCATGCAAGCGTTGTGTATAAAACCCCTTAAGGCTCCCGTCTGCCGGCTATTCTCATTCCGTGAACGTAATGTTAATCAGACGGAATTTCTACTACTGTCCTCATATCTATACTATTTTCTATATTTGAATGCAAACATTGTATCCGAAAATGCAAAAAGGAAGAAGGTTTCTGTTGAATTCCTTTTTTCCTCCTGTTTAAAGAAAATATTTCTACCCCTATTTTAATGATTCGTTTGTGTGTTTTCTGGTCTTTAAAAAGTATTTTGTAGGAATTCCATAGGATTAACATTACATTCACGAAATTAAAATGGCAGATAGGTGGGAACCATAAATAGATTAATCAGCAGGGAAGAATATAAAAATTTCTTATACATTTAAATTTTGTGTATTTCGAAAACACGTTCATTGTACATTCAGCCGAATTTTATTCTCCTATACAAGTTATACACTCTTACTAAAATATTCTCGTTCAATAAAAAAATGTTTGCTTTTTTTTCAGGATTTTTCAGGGACACACTGGGTTCATACAATGGCGTATTCTGGACCGTAGGTGGATTATGCCTAGCTTCTGGAATAGCCTGGGTGCTAGAACCCTGTTTGTGGAAGATGCAACAGCGGAAATTAAAGGACTCTACTCATTAAAGGACTATTGAATGAAGGATTTCATATGTATATTATTCATTTGTTATTTTGCATTTAGATACGATGTAAACATGTCGGAAAGTGAAATCGATTGTTAAAGTTAGCTGAATTTCATTAATTTATTATTAAACGGAAAATATACAAGTATATGCTGTTGTATGTGATATAGGGTAGATAAGATTTTCCTGTACCTATGCATTTCAAAACGACAGTAATTTAAGCGTTTGGCATTGATTCAAAAGTTGTACGCGAACTGTGTGACTTGATTATTTTGTACATTTTTCATGAAATGTTTTTGTACATCGAATCTCCGAAAAAGTATGAAATACATGCATTAAAAATAAAATAAATACATTAAAATGAAATAAATACTTTGTTTTGTTTCATAATACATGTAGAAGCACAATTAAGGTATTACACATCAGCAATTTATTTTCAGTCATGTCGAATTCATTTAATAATCTTTTAATAAGATCGAAGTTCATGCATAAAATTGTTGAAATATTTATACATTTAGAATTAATTACTTTCTATCAAGCAATAACATTTACTAACCATTTAAATTCAAATAAAGTGATTTCTTTTTCATTTATACATTTAATCAGCAAGGAATTTTGGTACCCTTTTTTTTCTAAATTTTTTATCTTCTTTCATTTGGTCCTTTTCCATATTTTGATATTCCATAAAATAGAATCAATCGTTAAGATTTTCTGAAATTGTAAACAAACGCTTTTATTATAGAACAGATTGAATAGTTTTCATATCTTTCATTACATGACAGTGACAATTTTTTTCCTAATTATGAGCTTATTATTTCCCTATTACCGTCCTGGTATTCTTTGTGTGTTTTTGTTAGTGTAGAAAATTTTATTAAAAATCGTAACAAGTTGTGCTGTAGTATGAAACTTTAAATATTTACTTTGTAGTTGTTCTATATCATTAGGAATTAACTTTTTTTTTAAAAAAAAAAGATTATGAACTATTTTGTAGCACTCAGTATAATTTTTGAAACTGTTCTTAAACATTTGCGCTATCGAACGACTTCATCCAAGATTTCAATGTCCATTTAAATGCTTGCAATGCTCTTTTTTCAGGGGATGAAGAGAGAATTAAAAAAATATTTTTTAGTTTCTATGAAATGCAATGAAAAATTAATAATATTTACAGTTTTTGGTATAAAGATAAATAATTATACAATGCAAACTGAATCAGTTTTAATACAAAAAAAAAAAAGTATAAGTAACGGTAGTAATATAAAGAGTCTTGAAGGTGTTGAAAGTTTTAAGCCCCATCGGCGATTGATGAGGTTTCCAGATCAAGTATCATCTTTATTCTCTCAGTGCAAGTGAAAATTAAGAATAATAATGCCAATAGTTCATTATGTCGCTGAGGGGTATAGGTTTCTAAATTTGTTAATAGTTCCCTATTTTAACAAGAAAAAATTCTGTCCTCCAATAGGTACCCAATCCAATTTTCCATTAACGACATACTACGCTAAGAACCTTGTTAGACTTTAAAAAGTGTTCAAATACTCACAACAAAAGAAAAGATATCTTTTAAATGCTGAAGACATATTGTATATGTGGTAATCATTGAATTATAAAATACACCCAATTAATTTTCTTAGTCATTTCAAATAAATACAAAATTATCATTTGCTATGTACTGTTGAATAGTTTTTAATGATATTTTTTCTCCGAAAATGAAGCATAATTTTCAGAATTTCAACGTTACAGTGCTATGCAAGTTGCGTGTATTATTATTGTTGCGAATTCGTTATTAAGAAGAGTGATATTTGAAGTTTTTGGACACATCCAACAGGGCGTCGCTACTCACACTTTAAGGCACAGGGCAACGTTTTCAGCAATGGACGAGACTGGAACTCGAGCAATTATTTTTCTCTCAAATGCCATCTTGTTTTAACGAACGCGCAGCACGTACTAGCCCAGATTGTTGAATTGAATTTCGACGAAAAGAAACTCGCACATTTTTTGATAAGTAAACTTTTTGAAACCAAACGAATTAAAAACTTAATCTTGAAGTGTTTGGAATAAATCAAGAATATTACAGCCCTATGGTGACAGCAGTTTTTCTGAAATTTCGCTTTATGCAACATTGATCAAAGAGTGAAAAAAAAATCACGGAATATGACAGTATTTGCCAAATATTAGAAATTGCTTAATTAGAACTGTAATCTCTCCAGAAAAGCAGCATTTTTGATGCGAAATAATTCCAGAGAATCAAGAGCTTGTTTCTCATAGCAAGCTGAGCGAGGTATTTATGTTATATATAAGCACGCTGAAACAGTCTAAACATCGAGCCAATTTAACGAGCATTTCTTTCCTAATTATTTAAATAAGTCAATGATCGAAAGAATAAAAACACGTTTGTGTTATCACATTCTAATAAACATTCTATGAGAGAGTCTATGTTTCTATTAAAAGAGTTAGATATCAAGGTTATACGCTCAGTGAGAAAAAAAGATTGCTTAGTGAAATATAAACTTTGTTTTCCATGAATAGGTTGCCCGATAGATAGATTCCGATTTATTGAAACTATAAATAAATAAAAAAAATACGCGAAATGCCAACGACGGCATTGCGTAATTAAGTTCACTGAAATATATATATATATATATATATCACAGAGAAACAGATACTGAGGTGTCAAACCACAACAAAAACAAGAGCACTAACTGTTAGAAAACAAAACTCATAATAAGAGAGTTCAAAAACATGGAGATGAAGGAAATAAGTGATAATAACCATATGAGATGCTGCTTCGCAGAGTATGTCTGTTTTTCATCACACCACTAATTAATTCTTTTCATCGATGTTCATAATCAAGTTTCATTTTTTCTACATCATGAATTGTTCATACTCGTATTATTTACGAACCTAATAAATTAATTGTGAGTAGAGTTTTTTGGATTAACAGAAAAGAAAAAACAAAGGTAATATCTAATCTTGTTAAAGCATTAATAAAGTTCATTAAGGTAATTAGTTCAATTTGTATACGCTAAAGTTTCCATTTTGTCAGTCTTCTTTTTGAGTTACTTCAAAATTAGTACGAACAGTAATCTCCAAAGATTAAATAACTTTCACATACACACACACAATCGTTCAAACTGTTACAATCATTGGTCTGTTTATTTATTCCAGAACCCAGATTTGAAACCATACACATAATTAAACTATTACTTATTCAGTTAAATTGTTAATCAATCGAAGTCAAAGCCTTGATTCTAAAATAAATTATCTATAAGTTGACTCATCTCTAATACTGCTGATTTGTATCAAAACTCTGATCGTGGTTTTCAGATCAAGGAAATGCATATTTATTTGATCATTGTTTCATCATTTTTTTCTACCATTTATTTTCTCAGGTAATTTTTTTTTTAAAAAAAATATGGTAATAGTTTTGAAAGTTTTTTTTCTACATTTTCAGAAAATATTTAGGTATTTTATATATTTAGGTATCGTTTTTGCAATCGTCCTCGTTCTAGCATCCTTGAATGACTTTTTATACTGCAGAGTTAAAGATATTTAATTATTCTTATCATTAAATTGTTATTAGGAGCATTAATTTATTAATTATTAATTCATGTGTTCATCGGTTATTTAAAGGGATTTTAGTTAATTTTTTTTCAAATTTCTTGGGAATTTTTGCATATTAATTATAATAATTTTTTTTGTTATTTTACTTTAAGTCTTGTCACAAGTATTTAATTCTTATAATTAGAGCGTTAAAATGCCCATTGTTTACAAAACTGTTTTAATTTAATTGGGCGGTAACTTTTCTGGTACACTCATTGCCATAAAAATTTGCGCACCAAGGAAGAGTTGTCAGAATAAAACAGAATTTTACATAGGTAAATACAACTTTAATATAAATAAGTGATTACAAAATCAAAGCAAAATAATCATTTATTGTAGGAAAATTACAAATGAATGGGGATTTAATACCCTGTTGAGCCACCTCTAGCATGAATGCATGATGTGGTATGTTCGGGCATTGAGGAATACAAGTCCCGTATGATGTCCTGTGAAATATCGTTCCACAGTTTCTGTAAAAGAGCCTCAAATTCAACAAAACTCCTAGGCTGTTCCAACTTGCTATTCTAAGTGATTCCAGATATGCTCGATCGGCGAAAAATCTGGGATCGAGCAGGACAGGGAAGGGTGGAAATGTATCGGAGGCAGTCCTGTGAAACCCTTACTGTGTGTGGGCGAGCATTGTCCTGTTGAAAAATGGCTCCTGGGAGCCCTGCCATGAGTGATAACACATGGGGCTGAAGAATGTCACAAACGTACCTTTGGGCTATCATGGTGCCGTGGATCAATATAAAAGGTGACCGTGCGTCGTATGCAATGACACTCCATACTATCACACCAGTTGTGGAAGCGGTGTGCCGCAAAACAGCGAAGAAAGGATTCAGACGTTTATAACGGTGCCTCCCCACACGTACACGATTGTCATCATCTGCCCAAATTGAATCTGGATTCTGATTGTACTGCCCAATTGAATCTGGATTCGTCTCTAAAGAAGATCTGATTTCATTCGGTTGCAGTCCAAACCTTTCAAGCGCGACAACAGTCTAGATGGGGACGTCGGTAAGTTGGTGTAATTTGGTACACGTAATAGGCGCCGCCATAGCAATTGTCCTTCATCCAGGCGCCTTACGATGGTACGGACTGGCATAGAGGCCCATAGTGAAGGTGCTGCCTGTGTATGGATGGTGGACAATGAGACAGTTGGCATCATACGACACGCACGATGTGATGGCTTTTTGAGCCAGGTCTCAGTGTAATAGACCTCTCTCTTGTTTACTGATCCCAACAACTCCTCACAATAAAGTCAGAACGTCTTAGGTGGCGAGCTACTCCCCGAGCTAACCACCTACTTTCCATCATCTCTATGACTTTCCCCCTCTCGAACTCTGACAGCTGCTCATATTGTTTCCGACGTAAAGGCATCTCTAGTTAAAAAGTGTCCCTCTGCAACAGATCAAATACACGCAAACAAGCTCTTCGTACCTGTTTTATAATCCAAGGAGAACGAAGTTCAACACCCTTTGCTGGCATTACCCAATGTGCAATCATGTTGCATTTCTAATCATTTACATATCTGCCAGATATGTACTTTCATGCCAAGTTTCGTAACAATCCTACTTTTACTTCTTGGTGCTCAAATTTTTATGGCAGTGAGTGTATATGCCATGTTCTAATTGGCACGAAATTTAGCTATTCTATTTCAAAGCGAACGTTTTCTTTCCGAAAATGTTGTGCAAGACATTTCTTATTTGCGTACATAACAATAAGAGTTTGATAAAAATTTCTTTAAAATTTTGAAACTCAATTAAAGGAAACTCTTAGATGTTTTTAGGTAATATATAATTTATTATAGATAATCAGATAGCAACCAATTAAATGTGATCTGTTAACATAATGGCTTCCAATTTCTGAACTTATTTTCTTATAAGAAGCTTTGACATAAATTTTTTATTATTTTTTCAAAATTAAAAAAAAAAAGTTTTTAAAAATATTTTAAATAATTTCATTTAGCAAATAAAATCATGTATTAATTTCTGGGGATGAATCTCAATTTCTGGGGTGCGGGATGATAAGTTCCTCCATAAATACCTCCCAAAATGAGAGAATGTTTCTCTTCAGGGCTAATGTTGAAATTCTGTACAACTGCAGTGAAGTAATGAAATATTTCCATCATTGTGAGCATCTCTCCTGGACAAATACGTCTCCCTGTTAAGAGTAAATCATAAAAATATCTTAAATGGAATGATATTTTTCAACCTGTAAGAAATTAATATTCAAAAAAGTTGAATAAAGAAATGAATGCAAGATTATCAGTGCGTGACGTGAGAGAGTAAGGACATGATTTCTACGCTGACCTGGAATTCTGCAGGCTCGTCTGAATTGATCGTAAAGACACAATTGGAATCGGGACTCGTCATATTATTCATCCTTCGTCAACGCAGTTCCGAAAAATAAACGAGTCCTGAACCACTTTTATTGAATCTGACGGCAGGAACGCGAACGTATATTTCTCACTCTCAAACTTCTGATAGTGGACCTGTTGGTAACTTGTGTGTGAATCACACGTCAGCAGATTAATAGTGATGAGTCTGCTGTTGTGACAGTCAATCCGAGAATTTTCCAGTCTTCTCGTTCTTTGTTTAAGTCAACCGTTGCCGCTGTTTTACCAACATAAATGTTCTTCTGCAGATGGTATTCTTAACTATGAATAGTATTTAAGCTCGGAATAATAATTTAATATTTTTTGGAATAACATTTACTTGGTCAGCTAGGTGTCTGATCTCTTTCACATTTGGGACCGGATAGGAAGGACAATCATATCAGAATGTTGCCGATTTAGCCCGACTATTGAAGAAAGTTTTGTAGGAAATCTTGCTAGACACCACCTGGGAATTTCATCTGTCTATGCCATGCCAGGTAGCAGCTTGCATCCTGACCAGAGAGGAGAAATGCCTTATTGATCTTTTATAATATTCATAGTATCATTAAAAATTGGGTAAAACAGGAGATTTTCTTAGCAATGCATGTAAATTTATGTTAGAGATAATGCAATGAAAATACACGTAAAATTGAAATTGAAGGTAATTATAATTGCAACATCGCAATTGATTTTTAAATTTTTTGCCACATTTTTACAAATTTTGCTTCAAGCAATAGAGCTTTAATACAAATACCATTTTACTCACTTTATCCTAGGTTCAGTTCATCTTCAACAGCTATCACATGCTGCTCTAAAGACTGTTTATTTCAAAACAGAACAATCAATGGTTTCCCATAAGTTAAAAAAGTATTAACTTATTTCTGCTAGTTTAAGCCATATACTATACTTCGGTAATTACATAAGAAAAACAGAACTGTTAAAAAACTTTTTCTTAATAAAAAGGAGGATATGTATCTATGATTTCTTTAAACTGTTTTTTACATATAAGCTGGAATGCATGAAGAGATAAGTTTTCCTTGTTGTAAATGGGTGAAAGAAATATTTTCAAAATCTTTTCATAGAAAATCTTAAAATAAAAATTAAATGTTACTCACATAAGACTTCATCAACATATTAGCTCCTTATGTACTTTTGAACAATAGCGTAGTGTTTTTTTTTTTTTTTTTTTTTTTTTATTAAGGAGGGAAAGATGAGCGGAATGTGGGATCTTTGACCTTGTGAAATAGTTAAACCAAGGCAAATATCTTCTATAAACTTTGTTATATTTTAAAGAACATCACACATTCACCAAAATGTGAATTTTATCTCATCCTGTTCTCAACTAAACATTATTATGATCAGAAGTCGTATTTGGAAACAAGAATTATATTTCCTTTAAAAGCTCTTAAAGTTATTTTTTTTTTATTTTCTTGTTACTTCTCCAAATTGTAAGGCATGAGTAAGATTTATATTTTAACTGGTTTTCGAATCTATCTTGTTTCGAAAAATAGTAAATCAGTTTTAATCAACAATTTAATTTAATTTTTATTTTACTTTTTTGATATAATTTTGCATATTTAAACTGACTAAGGAATGAAATTTAAAGACAGCTAAAATATAATTTTTAAGAAATTATCACAGATTGTTCCTTTATTTTATAATAATTTTTATTCTTTGTGATCTTCGTGTGTCGAAAGACAAAATTATGCGTCTATTAACAACATAAATGCTTAAATAATCTGAAATAAATGTTTAAATAATTCAAAATACATGACATCTAATTTACTATCTTATGAATGTTAACAATTGAGGGTACTTAAAAACTGTTATTAATAAGTAATTAAAATGTGATCTTTTAAGTAGGTTTTGGAAGATT
>BMAW01105433.1:238756-279650 GCA_019974015.1 Nephila pilipes
ATTTTTGTTTATTTATATACTATGCAATATAAGCTTGTTATCAATTTTCGTCTAGATTTTTATTATAATTTATTGAAAAGTTTACAAAACCAGTTAAGAAAAACCTGTGATAACAAATAAATCTCTCTCTCTCTGTCTCTGTCTCTCTCTGAGAGAGAGAGAGATATATATATATATATATATATATATATATATATATATATATATATATATATATATAACACATCAATCAATAACTTCCTGAGACTAACATTGAAAACAACATTTTTTTGCAAAATCTTTTATTCATCAACATAACACCTTGTTAATCACCTTTTAGGGTGATACACCTGTTCCAACGCTTTTCCAAATCTTTTTTTTTTTTTTTTTCGCAAGAAATCTTTTTGTTGCGGAGGGGGGGATAAACAGCTTTCGAATCATCGACTCGTTGGTTTTGTTCCATCGAGCAATCGCGGCACCCACCTGGAAAACCTTTTCATGCTCAATTTTTTCATGAAGGATAGTAAATACACTTCCATATGATATCTGTGTCATCCTTCAGCAATCTCACGGAGCTTCACTTTTACGATCTTTCAGACATTATAATTTTTGACACTTCCACTCACTTTTCCGGTGTAACGGCTTCCACAGGTCTACCTGAGCGTTCCGCGTCATTTGTGTCGGTATGACCACGCTTATACTCGGCAAAACCACCGAACGTTGCTTTTGATGGACAAGAGTCCGTAACATTTTTTCAATCCATTGTTTCTGCTTGTACGGTGTTTTACCCATTAAAAAAACAATGCTCTTATCAGAACACGAAACTCGGTTTTTTCCATTTTAAACAAACTGCAAAAAAACGACTTTTACCCAACCTCGATACAACTCAGCTGTTTCTGGTCCGACTTAAAATTTGACACACGTTTCAAGCAAAGGTTAGTACTCTAGAAAGACCTGGTTACTGGTTTACTACGCGAGTGCCATCTCTGGGTTAGTCTCAGTTATTGATGTGTTATATATATATATATATATATATATATATATATATATATATATATATATATATATATATTATGCTGAAAAAGTATTTCCATTAGTTTAAAAGTTAAAATCAGATTTTCATTACTGAAATAATTTTTTTTGAAATAAACATTTTGACATCATTGTTTTCTGGGAATAGTCAAGTCTTCTTACATTTACAATTGACTGAACTAATTTTTCCTTTTGAAAAATGATACAAATATTTTTTTTAGATCACAGCAAATCAAAACTTCGAACTTCATTGAAAATTTGATTTTCAATTGCATAATTATTCTGTGTATGATGCAATGTTTGTTAAAGAGAATATTCCTGTGTACTTATTTCATGTGTGATGCAGGATGATATTTGTTTCCTGTATTGGTTTTACTGAATTATACCTTAGTATTTAAAACCAGCATAGTGGAATTAATTGCGAAGTAGAATTTTCAGGCCATTTCACTATAGACTTTGTAAGAAGGTAACCACATTTTCAAATGACATTTATTTTGAGTCTCTAATTACAAAAAAATGAGTCATTTTAGAAGAAATTAATTCATGTGTACTTCTGAATCAAATCTATGAATATAATTTTCCTTAAGAATATTTTGCTTTCCTTAATTCGTATTTTACAGGATAAAAGACATGTTATAAACATTATCAATGACACTAGGTAAAATTTTGTTGAACAGGTGGGATTATTTATATTAACAGCATAAATGCTTAAATAATCCTGCAAAAAAATAATATTTAAATAATCTCTTTAAACATCTCAAAAAAAAAAAATAAAATTACACCAAATAATATCTTAAATAAATTCGTAAAAATAAGAATTGAAGAAAATACATTCAGGGGAGCTTTTCCTTATTCTCTTTTTCTTATACAGCAAAATTTATTTTTATTTGATTTGAGAGCTACTACAACCATTAAATTAGAAGTATTTTTTTGTGTTAATAGATTTAAACTAATCTCAGTTACATTTCTATTGTGAAGAAAAAAATACTTCCAAGTTACTGGAACCTAAATTTAAACATGACAGGGTATTAGTCAGTTCTACAGCAGAGCCAGTGATTTATTTCAGAAAGAAAAACAGCAGCGGTTAGAAATGCTGTAGGCGAAATAAAATGTTTTATGAGAATTATAAAGACATAACATGTACCATCCTTAAACTAAAAAAAGAAAAACATGAATCTTCATAACATGATTAATAATTCCATTTGTGATGGCATCATAAAGCTGTATGTACTGTCGCTTATTGATAGAAGTCTTCTGAGTAGTGTTGTGTTTCATACGATTTAAGCTTTTTCCTCAAAAACTATCAATCAACCTTGAAATAATTGGTTTGTAAAAAATCAAAAGACAGACAAAGACCTCTAAAGTCATAATCAATAATCTTGTTTTTCAATGCATTACGCATTGACGCCTTTGTTTTATATCATTTTGATACTGGTGGTTTCTCTTAACGATTTATGAGGAAATCGCTATCTCAGGATGCAGGATATCTTCCAAATATCTGATGATAATATTTGTTTGAAATTTCGACATGCAGTCAATGATAAAAGTATTTAATAAGTTTCAGAACGAAAAAAATTTATCTCTCCAACGAATAAATATCCTTCTTTACAGCAATGCCCCGTTTTCAATGCTGATGATGATTGGTCTTCTTCATTGATCGTTGAAGCCATTGCATTTTACATTCCACAAAATGTTTCTGAACTTCAAAGAATGCGGAAGAACAAAGAAACTTATGTCTTTTTCTCAGCAATACAAATAGGGTGAAGAGAAAAATGTTAAGCAGCTAGTGAAATCACTCATTGCCGATGTACTCATCAAAAAATAAGACTTTATTTAATAGCTGTTTTGTTGCAGAAATTTAAACGCTGTAAATGTCACTGCGTCTCTGTTTAGGTTGGAACATTTTCTTAGCAGATCACCTTCACAAATGTAACATGTTATAGAATGCGGTGAAATAAACTGCGTCATTTGAGATTATGCTGAAACCAAACAAAACCCTTTGCACAAGTGTTGCTTTGAACCGAAAGAGACCGAAGCTACATTTTGTACTATCAACATACTCTATGAAAGTATGTGGATTTTTTTCCTATTGGCTATCTATACTGGCTGTAATTCTCACATTTAGTGATTGCTTACAGAATTTTTGCTTATTCATTCTCCTCAACTCCGAGTGGAAATATTGAAAATACTATCTAAAACAACGGAATCTTCAAGTGAATTGGATGCACAATGAAAATGTTTGGTATTGGTGATTGGTTTTAAATTTATTTGTTGTCTAAAAAACGTCGATCCTGAAACATTCGATGTTATTTTGAATTTGGTGAAAATAGTAGATGTATTCGATGATTCTGTTCCATAATATTTTAAGAATTTACTCATATAAATACCATTGTCACTGTTTTTGTTTATTTTGATATTTGTGCTAAATCTTAGGACAGTCCAATAATTTTGTTGCTTACCTGTCTACATTTTCTATGCGTTTTTTTTGTTTCAGTGCTAGTAATAGAGATTATATTGAATTGCATTGAGCCTAAAATGTACAAGATATCTGCTGTGTTCTAAAATGATTTTTTTTTTTTTTTTTTGTATTTCCTTAATTATTAAACATTTTTTTTCATATTATGGGTTTCTGTTAATACTTATTAAACTTATATTATATTACTAGTTAATTACGATAATTTTGTTTGAATTAGTTAAGGAAATGTATTCAGTATGAAAAGAATAGTACATTTTGCACATTATTCTGTATTTAAAACTTCTATGTGTAGAACTAATTGCTTGTTTATTTTTTTTAAAATTTTAATGTTAATCTTATTTTTAATGTTCAACAACTCTAAATATGCTTTTTATTAAATGGAAGAACGTAGTAAATTCATAAAGAATGTTGTTTTGAAAGAAAATGTAATTTTAAATGTTGAAATTATCAAATATTTTATTCTAGCTCGTTCTGATTAACTTTAACAAGACTTTATGTGAATTAAGCATAAATGAAAGTAACATGCGTATATTATAAAAGTAAATCCTGAAAAATATTGTTCTATAAAGGATTCATATTTATGCAGTATCGCAATTATATATTAAATAAGGAAAAATACCCATTGAACATTTTGCATGACGTCATATAAACATAGGTAAATGAAGATAGTGTGGTATGCTTTTATTTTGTATGATAATAATTATTATGATGTGTGTTGCTTTCTTTCCGTAATTTAATCATTCTAATGAAATCTCTTGAGAATTTGAAACGATGTGTAATAAAATGAGAATTTGAAAGATTTAAAGACATGCATTTGTCATTGTAATTAGTACTACACTGGACAATAGAGTGTACTGCATGTTTAAGCAAAATCTGATTTTAAGCATAATTTTCTTGAAATAAAACCTATTAGTTAGATATATTATAATTTGTTGTTAAATTAAAATTATTAATTTCCACGTTTTTAATTTATTAGTTTCTAAGATTGTGGTTAATAATTTCATAATAAATATTTAGCATTTCCTGTGAAAATATTTTATGAAATGGTATTAAAAATACATTTTTTGAAAAAATTATAACACCGTTTTGTAAATGTAGATTCAATTTGCATGTAAACAGACGCCAAAAAATTCCCGCCTTTTAGTTAATTATTCCAAGAAGTAAAAAAAACAAATTAAAATTTAAAGTAATTTCAAACTATTACGAAAATATTTTTACACACACACATTACTAAAAAATCTCGAATCTAATTCCTCTTCTGTAGTCCACCTACAAGAGTTTGAAATTTTCTTAGATCAGAGTAAAACCTAAAGTATCTTCAAATATTGTTTCATCTCTGGTGGGATCATCTCTCATTAGAGGCTTTTAGAATTTCATACTCTGATTTGTTTCCTGCATTATTTTTAATGAAAACTTTCATTGTTGAACGACCGTAAGTTGTGTATTAATTATTTAGACTCGGAGTCTCAAACTTTCCCTGTCATTGATCCCTTTTGAAAATAATTTTCTTATTTATATATATATATATATATATATATATATATGCACTTCAAATTTTTTTTTATTTGTAATATACAAATGTTCAATGCAATCCTAATACTAATAATTGCACAAAAAACTTAAAGAATTTAACTAAGAATATGAATTGTAACTCAAGGATGTAATAATAAATAGCAGGAATTTATGAGCTTATAAAAACTTATTTAACGTTTTAATAACTTGAGAATTCTTAATTATACTATACTATAATTGCTACCAGCAATTAATATTCTACGAGAGCCCTTATGCATAACTTCTTACGCTGTACGAAAGGGGGATTACACGATCGGCGCGTATTGGTACTCAAAAGTTGAAGGCACATTTACTAATGTAACATGACACTTACTTTAAATTCGTGGATCCACGTTTGTTCCTATGCAAATCTATATCATACCAACAATAACATAAAGATATCTTATAATTACAATTCTCAAAATTTAAATAAAATTTTATAACAGAAAAATTGTCATCGACCCAAATAGACCGCACCTTGAATAAAATCTTTTTGAAATTTCTTTTCGACCTCCTAAGGGCTACACCTGTTGAAACCCCAATTTAGACAGTGAAGAGTTACTTAAAAACGCGGTCTAAAATTATTTTATTGAACGTATTTTAAATAATCGAAGTATTTATGTGTATGGACCAAAATAATATTTTAAGTAATTTATCAACAATTAGGAACATATTTTCATATATACATTTATGTATAAGAACCTCCTGTTCTACTCTGTTGACCTCATTCCAATAAAAAAGCTCTAATTTTCATGGATTAGAACTATTTTAATTTACGTTAAATGAAACATTGATCTTTCTATGTTGATCAACAGTAAATTGTAAATTAATTATTTAGACTATGCCACAGCTTCTTTAATTTATGATTTATTTAACTTGAGCTGGTATTTCTATTCTACATCAAGAGAATGATTGGGACCACGATTTTTTTCATCAGTGTTATTTTATTTTTATTCTGACTGAATTTTTTTTTTATATCAGATGTCATATTTTTTTTACGTTAAAAGTTTCTACAATCTTTTTTCTGTGCTTTTTAACTTATTTGGTTGAAAGTAAGTCTACAGCTGATGAAAACAACCGTTGACGTTCTGATCGATTACACAGTTCCATCATGTAAAAAATAATTGAATCAATGTTATTCACGTGTTGTTATTGTTAAAAAACATTAGCTAAGGCATATGGTTCAGAATATTGTGTGGCATTGCAAGAGTTGAGAGTTTTCAATTTTCCTTCAAAATAAGAATTAGAGGTACAATTACACTGATTCCCCCCCCCCTTCCATTTTCAATTGCATGAGAAAATAGGGATTGTACCGATTTTATATGAATAGAATGCAACTTAAAATTGTGTTACAATTATAGTTGCGATTTTGTGTATATTTTGTAAAAAAGATGCAAGGAAATGCAGTGTGAACTGTAATCTGTGCAGTGTTTGTTCTATATGTCCACTTCTTCTTCGTATAGCTAATTTACAGAATTGCTACTCTATTTATCCATTACAATTTAGCGATATTGACAGAATTTATTGATAGCAGTTGTTTAATGACCTCTTTGTAATCGTAGTTAAAAAACTGTAAATAAAGATTTTAATAAGCAAATTTCTATATGAATAGTGAAAATTTAAGATTTTAAATTATCGTCTTCTTCACTGCAATGAATCATGGTATTCGCACAGAATCTAAGATGAAGATGATCGACAGAAAAAAGAGAACTGAATAACTGTCTATTTTGAGATGGATAATTTGAATGAAAGTCTTCAAAAGCTCTAAAAATTATTTAATTGTATTCGAAAAAATGGACTTGTAAATAGAAAATTATCTCAAAATGTATGAAGACGATAATAAAAGTACATTTATTCCTGGTGGACGATGATGATAGCCTTCTTAGCCAGTTAGCAGTGCTTTAAAATGAATCCTTTAGTTAAAATGACGATAAGGATAAAAATCCAGGACCTACTAACTTTCGTTGGGAATGTACCAGATGTTGTGGAACTTGTATTTTTTTATGAGGCTTTAAGATCAAACAAACTGAGAAAAATAAATTAATGATTGGATATTTCATCTGCATTTTGGGAATAAGGTAGACAAATTTCAATGAGCTGTATTTTTTTTTAAAAATAATGTTTAGTAACTAAAAGCTCCACCTGATATCGCATATATGCAATACATTTCACATACTAAATATTTATTACATCTATAAATTAACTGACTTCATAAATCGTTATCTGTTGCGGAAACAGGAAAAGGATATTTTGTTCTACACTAATGGTTCTTTTCATGGTTTTGCCATTAATAAAAATGGAGGATGTGTGATAGCCTGTCAGTGTTCAAGCATAGAGTTGGATTTAAATTTAGACGGAAAATCGAATTTCTAGGAGTTAAGAAGAAAAAAAAAGCCAATTTGACTTTGAGGAAGTGTTATTAGCAGCACTAGAATATTATATCGCTATAACGGTGGTTACAATTGGCAGTTTAAAGAGTTGATAAGGTTGTTTCGGTGAAAGAATAGGTATGTCATGAATAATAAAAAATAAATTTTATTTTCATTTATGAGTTGTATCTCATAACAATGGTAACTTAATGGATATTGGCTTAGATTGATGTTATTCCAGGTTCTATTTCTGTTACAGGTCTAAAACATCTTTAGGAATGCAACACAAGCTTTAAATTAGGAGGTGGCCAACCTTAACATCGAGGGCGCAGGTGAAAAAATAAGACACTTTTTGTGTGCAAAGCATTCCGTTATTGACGACAAATCCGGTATTGAGTCTGAGCGGCATTTGCCATCCTGTTTCAAAAGGTTGCTTGTGGCCCAAGATAGTGGTCAAGGAAGGAACCTCGTGGGCTGCTTTAATTTCTCGCGGGTTCAAGTCCTGATGTCAGTAAAGAACCACCGTGTGAATTGGGGCTGATATAAGTCAAATCTGTCATGGCTTCAAATCCTCCCCTTGGCGTATGAAAATTTGAGAAGTACCCGCTCAAGTTTCGTTCCTTGTCACTTGACCCAGACTCAAAACTACGGAGGCAATTACCAATAACCCCGTGTTGCTTCTAAGGCAAAATCTATCAGATAATTGCATTTATAAACGAGTAAAATACCAGTATTGATTGGTAAAACACAATTGTTTTAAAATTCATTTCAGAGGTTACATCTCTCGCAAGATTTTTCCTTTCTCCGATGTTAAAATCACCAACTTTAAGGAACATTGTAAAAAATTGACTGGTTGTACAGTAACCAATTTTCGTGAGTTCTTATATTGTAATGTTATCATTATTCTAATGAGGGATTTTGACAAAACATTAACCTCAAAAAAAAGTTACGGATGAAATGTACTTGTTTTGAAATTTTTGCATGTTACTTCATAAACGAATATCTTAATAGCTAATCAAAATTCCCAATAAATTCTCTCACAAAAGAAAATAAGAATAACAGTGCAATAAATGCGCTCTAAATTGAAACTGTGACCAATCGCTTTTAAAAATATTTTACTGATGATATTTATTGGTAAGAAAAATCTGCTTTGATTTGAGCACCTAAAAATTACTTTGAAAAATCTCAAATTCAATGCGATGCATGAATTTAATGACCTTTGCTGGTGTCAAAGCAATATTGAATGAATACACAGTAAAGTTATGCCTTCATCTCTTTATAAATATTTCAAGTCCAGGTTTCTTTGTTTTTATACCGAACATTACTGTCCCGCAAAGATGACTTTAAAAATGTGCAGTGTTTTTAGTTAAATTCGATGGGTTCAACTTGACGATGCAAATCCTATTAGGGCTAACAGTAGGAATATTAATAGCTGGAATATAATATTCCCTTCGTTCTATATGACTTTTCATAGAAAGTAAATGTGGCATACCGCTAACATAAATAAAAAAGAGTCATTCGCGTTTGCTGATTACAATACTATGCAAAAATAGTTTTGCAATTTTATTTATTTTTAATTGAGTATTTGATTTTTTGGCTGAATTCTTGATGAGTGGAATTCTTCATGGAGTACCAGTGTTCTTATACACCACGCATTGAGAGCTACGGTTCTAGGTAGTGGTCATATACCGATATGTGTACGTATGCCACATCTTACAATAAATTTAATTGCTAAACACCCATGATTGTTAATATTTAAAAAAATTTCAAAAAATGTATTTTCATTAAAATCTAGGCAAATATGAATATTTTATCATTGGAAGTAACTCGATATAAACATATCTCATTGAAAATAATTGATGCTGACTCAAAGGCCGAAAAATCCTTTAATTTCATGATTATATAATCTTTGTAAAAAATCTGATAATTAGAACACACTTTAATGAGTGAAGAAATGAGTCTTTAAGGTAGATGTTCATCTAAATGACAAATCTTTTAATGTTGAAATTGTCCTAAAACGTTATGCAGTAACATCAGAATCAGCGTAAATTTTCCTTATCTGTTCAGTGCAATATCCACGGAGTATCAAAGATGAGAAATAATACTACTGAGAAAAAAGTTGAACTGATTTTGAATTCATTAGGTATGAGAAAAGAAAGTTTAATCATAAAATTAGCATTCTTTATCATATAACAAAACATTTAGCAATTTATATTTTTCTTCTTTCGAAATTTTCATTTTCAAATGAATCAAAAAAAAAAAAGAAAAAGTTAACGTCTCCGTTAGCTTGTTATTACACACTATCAAAAAAATAAGTCGAGTGACATATAGATTGCCGAATGCGCTTCTTTTTATTTGTGAATAGATATTTCTGCATCTGTATATTGAAAACGGATTTTCCTGCATATGTACATTATATTAACGAAATGATTTCACACACTATATCAATTCCTATTGGTACCACACCCTCCTTTTTTTACTTCCTTACAATGCAATGTGAAGAATTTGAGGCCCTGTCAAATTCCAGGCGTTGTGGTCTGCCGTATTTTGTACGTTTGTTTTGGTTGAATCTAACCCGGATGCTTACTTATTCGATCAGTGCCAGTAATGGAACTCTCGAGAAACATAGCTATATATTTGTTTCAGTGACCAAATATTAATTCATGCTAAATAGATAATTTTAGTTTAGTTTAGTTTTATTAACGTCGCACTAGGAAGCAAACATTTTATGGGCCATTATGGATCGACCTCGTAATTTTGGAACCACAGTCAAGTGACGAGACGACACCTGAGCTGGCACCCCCTCTCTCCTAACATCCACACCACGCCAACGGGAGACTTTGGGCCCCGAACAGATTTAACTTGCATCAGCCCCGCTACACGGCGGGTCTTTTGGCGGCCATGATCGAACCCGACCGAACGAAACTGCCGGCCACTATCCACGACCTGGACCACTAGCTACCGTGGCCCTAAATAGATAATACTGGTCGTGATTAATTGGCAATTTTTTTCCTGCAACTGAGCGCGATCCAATACACATTGATGAAAACATTATTTGTGAAACATTAATTCGCAGATTGTGACTCAGTAGGCTGCCATGTTAGCTGTTATTTTTCCTCATTATGATAATGGAATATGAATTTTGTTTTTTAAATCGACTGAATATTTAAATATAATTTCAGTAAGAGGAATGACGGTTGAGGTAGCGGATTGGTCGCATATCCAGCTCGCGATTGTCGAGAGGCTCAGCCGAACCACAATCTTCGAGTCCAAATTATACAAAAGACCCATCGTGTAGAGGGGCATGTAAAATCTTTAGAGGCACTATTCA
Organism: Nephila pilipes; assembly: GCA_019974015.1. Taxonomy (NCBI): domain Eukaryota; kingdom Metazoa; phylum Arthropoda; class Arachnida; order Araneae; family Nephilidae; genus Nephila; species Nephila pilipes. The sequence continues at coordinate 249,495 of BMAW01105433.1, forward strand.
CTTTGTCTTGGCGTGATTTACAGTGGTGCACCAACTCAGATAACGATCTAACAGTGGTTCAAAATTACTACAGATAAAAAAATTGGTGACTGAAAAAAATATTCTTCCAGATGTTTAACGATAGTTCTCTGAAAATAATAATATAATGAAAATGGATTAAAAATTCTCTTGAATAAAGTTAAATGTAAAAGAATGTCTTTACCTGAGAATGGTGCATAGCTACTAGTTCCGCATTATTGACCCGTGTAGAAACCTTTTCGGGTTTGAAAGTTCCGATCTTTCCAATATTTGGGATCGTTATGAAGCGCATAGGATGTTAGCCATAACATTTGTATCTTTTGGTATATAATAACCTCCAATCTTTGTGTCTTCACTAGTCCTGAACAAAATAAAAGGTGGATTATAATATTTCAATAATTACTCATGAAAATAAATTTTAAAGAACATGTTTTTTATTAATGAAATCCAAAAGAGTAATGAATAATTATTTAATCAAATAGAGTTCGAAACAAAATTTCAGAAGAATGTATAGAAAGTAAACTGTAAGATTATTAAATTAAGCCTTAAAAGAATACTGTAAAAAGGAAATCTTTAAGTATTCATTAAAAATTAAAATACGTGAATACGATTTAAATTCCCAATTTATTTAGAGTGTCTCACATATTTTTCTTAACTTCCTTCCTTTAATTCATATTTATATTCAAGATTTTTTTGTAATGGACAAATGTTAAGATTTAACCACTCCACGATCTATTGGTATGTATTATAATGATTGAATCTCGAGTGTAAATGTTATATATGATAAACTTGTATGTGATGTAAGGGTAAACATATGTAATGATAAATATATTTCTTCTATTTTTTATATTCAGTGAAGCTAACTATCGATAGTCTTGCGGTTGGTTTATTTTGAAAAATCAATGTCTTATTGTACCTATGTGCGACTCCTAAGGGCACTATAGTTTTCCACCAAAGCTTCCAGCATTGTATGTAAGTATATGGTAGTTTCTGTTGTTCTTTGGGACCAGTTTAACCGACCATCTTTACCCAAAACAGCATCGATCTCTCTCTCGAATTTTCTTCTGATTTCTGACAATTTGACGTAGACAAGAAGAGCCATTCCAGAGCTATTCGAGAAGGCTCGCTACCTCCGATTACCAACGTTTGAGCTAAAGCTTATCAAATTCTTTAGAATTAATAAAGGAAACATTATCACTTAGAATGTCTGTATGAAGTTACTGTGAAACGTATTAGATCATTAAAAAGGAAATTTCTAAGTATTCATTAAAAAATTAAACGAAGTGAAAACGTGATTTAAATTCTTATTTATTTAAAAGTATCATTAAACAAGAAATCATTTTATATTCTTTAAACAAAGAAATTAATAAAAAATACAAACTCTTTAAATGCTAATTTGAAATTATGTAACCAATAACTGTACGTAACTATGGAGGGATTAATCTTAAAATTATATATCGATTGATTGGTAACAAACTACATAAGAAAAATAATCAACAAATATTTTCCAATATTTATCTACAAATTTTTTCTAAAGATAGGCACTTCTTTAAAATATTGTACATCAAAATTCATGATTATGCTTTAATTTTACAATCGTTCAATTTTTGATGATAAGAAATGTCCATGATTTGCTTTTAAATATTTTACAGATATAATACTATTTTGAATGTTATTGAAACAATTAGTTACTTAGATGATATATTAATTATACAATCAAAGCATGTCAAAAAATTGTAAATCCTATCTTAAAATTAATTAAATTATTTTAATTTCACTTCGAATATTTATTAAAGTTAGTTTCTAAGCAAATGATAAATGTATTACCATTAAAATAAGTTTGATGCCTCTTTCAAATTTCTGCATTTTTTGAAGATATCCACAATGAATACTTCTTCATTTTAAGTCTATATCTGTGGAATTTCATGACATTTTATTTCATTTCTGATGGTAACAATTAATGTTTATTAAAGGAATAATATTTACTGAAATTAAAAGTAGTATCAGACAAAAAAAATTATCCTTATTAAATGTTTTAAGAGGGACGTAGGATAATATGTAGTGGCTAGTTAGGAGGCAGAATTTTTTTTAAAAAAACTATGTTGTTACCTATTACTACCAACAAAAAAGTATTCAAATTGAATTATTTTTCAGTCATCTAGAATAATTAACAAGTTTTAAAAGGTCAACTTTCAGATTTTCTGATACAAATTTTTAAGTCAAATACACATTTTCGAAATAAAAAAGAAATAAATAATTTTAAAAAATCTAATTCTAACAATTTGAGGAACGGAGAAATATTCTGATAATTTAGGACTGTACTGGAAATTTATCTCAACTTCATATTGGTGGTGTTATATTCCTTATATAGTTAAAATAAAAAAGTATTCCGTATAAAATGTATATTGACTTGAATCAACGAGTTTAACTAGAATATATTTATTGTAATAAATTATTTAAATGGCAAAATGATCCATATATATGGTACCTTATAAACTTATTGAAACAACATCTTATGGAAATCCTCAGCGAAAGATGATGACAATCCAAGACCGAAGCGACAAATCAAAGCGAATTCTTGGAAAAAAATGTAAACTCAGGCCTGAGAAAGTACGTGTGACAGCTTGGACACCATTGTCAACAATGGTTCTTCGAGGGATCTTCTTTGAGGAGAGACGTTTTCCCAAAATCAAGCTCGTCATGTTATTACGCTAGCAGCAGAGGATCCGTCACTTCAATCGGCTGGCTTAATTCCCTTCTTTTAAGAATCCGGAATAAACTGTCTACTTCAGCCTAAAAAATGAAATTGTTCACGACGATTGATCGCTTCTTAACGTCATACTAAGAAGCAACACGAGTCCTGTTGACGACGGACTTCACAATTTCGAACATTGGTTATTGGCGATTTTCTCTTCACCAACCTCGGGGACGTTATAGTAGAAATTTGAATTGCATATAAAATTACAATTTTTTCCCAACTGAAATGTGTGATTAGGCCAACTAAGCGATAAGGAGTGCAGTGAATTGGAATCCGATATATGAATATATAAATGGACTGAATTGAAAAAAAATGAAGATTAATCTGTATGAACGGCAAGCTGTTAGTGAATTGACCAAAGTGACTTCTTTTAGTCTAAAGTTGGTAAGAAGTGTTTGAATCAGAGTTGAATGAATCGGCTAGCTAAAACTTCATTAGTTGATCCTAACTCTAAAAATTGACGAATCTAGTCGTGAAAGTGAACGACCCATCCATCTAAATGGGCTTTGATAGCATAGTGAAACACGGTCACGGACTTGTGACCGTCGTTGTTTTTTCATTCAGCTGTAGGCTCGAGCCCCAATGCCTGAATGTAGCTGTGTAGCGGAGCTGATGCACCAAATCTATCGAGGGTCAAAGTCCTCCCATTGGAGAGGTGAGGAAGTTCGAGAGGAAAGTGCTAAGTGTTGTCCATTTCACTTGACCGAGGCTCAAAATTACGAGGTCCAATACCAAAAGCTCTCGTGTTATTTCTAGTGGGATGTTAATAAAACCAAACCAATCTTTAGTGATTAATTATTTGTTTTGTCCTACCTTATGTATCTTCAGTCGAGTCTCGTTATCACTGGACTATTTTAGTTAGTAGGAGTTTTGGCAGTGGAATAACAAGAAGGTTTCAGAAGTTTTAGTTTTTATTAACGTCGCACAGAAGCAACTCTAGAGCCATTGGCGACGGACCTCGTAAATTTTAACCACGGTCAAGGACGAGGACGACACCTGAGCTAACATCCCCCCTCCTAACTTCCGCACCACGCCCATGGGAAGACTTTTGGGCCCCGGACAGATTTAACGCATCAGCCTTGCCACTGGCGGGTCTTTTGCGCTGCTCAAACCCGCTACTGAACGAAACCGGCCGGTCACGAATCCGAAACCATGACCAATAGGGGCTACCACCGCCACTAAATAAAGAAGGAAAGGGTGATAACGGGACGAAAACTTCCATTCCACGTCAACGTAAGTGACTTGCAGGATCACCACTCTCAACAAACATAAGTCCTGCTGCATGAAGTCTTTCGTGGCAGCAGGGTTCGAACCTAATGATTCGACAAAAAATAACCCGGACCACGAGTTCGCAACCATGACAACTTGGTTCCTGCTGCCAAGTGTTGTTCATGATAAACCAGTGGAATTAATTGTACTTACTCAATATTTACTTGATTATAGATACAACATTTTTGAAATGAACTATTTTAAGATGTATTTGAAAGAGAAATGAGGACCATATAAGAATCTGTTTTAAACTCTGATACCAAGGTTAGATAACCTTATGTCTTTTAGATAGTTAAGTATACGTTATGTATGGCTATTATTTTGAAAAATATTTTACTATTACTCTTAATAAAGTTTATAATTTTAAATTCTCTAAACGTTAAAAAGCAATAAGTCAAACACACATTATATTTAGCACAGAATTTACATGCAAATATGGAACGAAGCTAATTTCGAAACATCTTGGTTTTATTGTACCAAATTAAGGGTAGCAAATCAAGTGGAGAAATTATTCTGTTGTGAATGAAAAATGAATGCACATTACTGATAAATCTTTTTTTAGGACAAAATTAATACTAAATATACAATTTTTTTTTCTAGCCAAGAAATTTTTAAAATGACTGTACAACCTATGTATCTTGATAGATCAATTATCGCCACTTAACCGAAATTTAAGATTTTGAGGTCCGTCACCCATTGCGTTTGTGCGTTTTCTTGTATAAAGTTAATAAATAATCAAACGAATGGATTTTGATGTAAGCAAAGAAATGATGTATTCACAAAATAAAAAAGATTGAATAGAATAAAGATATTAAATTGATCTAAAGATACAATTAGCATAAACAATGCACCCAAATTAATAATATTTTCTGAACGAAGTACTCCACCGACAAATCGTTGCTTTTGATGGACAAGAGTCCGGGTAACATTTTTCAATCCATTGTTTCGCTTGCACGGTGTTTTTACCCATTAAAAACAATGTTTTATCAGAACACGAAACTCGGTTTTTTCCATTTTTTAAACAAACTACAAAGCGACTTTACTCCAACCTCGATAACTCAGCTGTTTCTGGTCCGATCGACTTAAAATTTTGACACGTTTCAAGCAAAGGTTAGTACTCTAGAAAGACCTGGTTACTGGTTTACTACGAGCGCCATCTCTGGGTTAGTCTCGGAAGTTATTGATTGATGTGTTATATATATATATATATATATATATACTGAAAATTTAAGAAAGAATAATTTAAAATAATTAAAAAGACAAAAAACCAAAAAGAAATGTAACAATGAAAGAAAAATAAAAGAAAATATGGAACCCAGCAAGTCAAAAAGCAATATCGGGCTGAGGACCGATTAAGCGGGGTTAAACTAGTTTAATGGTACCAACCTTCCCCCTTTGCGACCTGGTAGGCTGAATTAGGAAATCCAAATTGCAAAAAAGTTCATGATTAAAAGATGCAAACAAATTCAGAGATAAAATCTACAAAAATAAAATCTATAATTCCTGGTAGGCTGAATTGGGAAATCCAAATTACAAAATAGTTCAATGATTAAAAAAATGCAAAAATTTTTTTCAACGATAAAATTTACAAAATAAAATCTATCATTCTAAAAATTATCAACAGATCAAAATATAAAAATTACTTACAAAATTCAAAGAAATGAAGATTCAAATATGTGAGTAGTAAGACGGAATTTTCTTTAAGCTTCAAGATGTATATCACATACTCAAAATGAAAAAATATAACACATCATCACCATATAAGTTGAAAAAAGATTTAAATCATTGTTTGATTGGTAATAAAATGTAAAAGGATGCAAACAATTGGTTGGTAATAAGTTGTATGGTAAAGGAGTATAACGGTCCAGAGAGTGCGTAAAAATGTAAGCTGTGTAAATGTAAATAAATAGATTCTTCACGGCTAGACCACTAACAAGCCGACTTTGTGGACCTATTGTTGTGTGGTGGATTTGAAATTGGATCACGATTCGCAAAGATGTTTAATATATTTGTGATGTATATAAGTATTTAAGAAATTTATTGGATAATCATGATCCAAACAGTTGTTGAAGAATTTTTTAATGTTATTAAATTTGTCTATTTTATGTGTGGTTAATTTGTTATTACGTAATAAAAAGCCCAATAAAATATTCCTATAAGTGGATCTGTGTAGATTACTGTTCCAAAAAGGTATTTTAATTACATTGAATTTGAATCTCTCTCTTTTATCAAAAATATTACTAATAAGTCTATTGTCAACTATTTGCAAATCGAGATCTAAAAATTCTACTGTATTTGAATTAAGATTAGTTTTTAATAATTTGAGGTAATTAGGGTAAAATGAAATATTTGGTTTGAAATCCTCGGTTTTACCTAAAATAATTAGATCATCTATGTAACGAAAAAGAAAGTAAGAATCATTATCAATCTGTTTTAATTCATAAAAATGTAAATAAAAATTGGCCAGACAATTACTAGCTGGACCTCCCTGAGGGAGACCCTGAATTTGTTTATAGAGATTCTGACCAAAAATTATAAAATTCTCTTGTAATACAGTTTAACGAGAGTATTGAATTTTTCCTGTTTTATTGTTTGATTTAAATGATATTTATTGTATAAAATTGCAAGAACCTTAATTAAATCTTGAATATCTATTGAGTTAAAAAGGTCTTCAAAATCATATCCATGTATAGAGAATACCTCTTGTTCCTTCATGTTTTTAACAATTTCAAAACTATTTTTAATAATAGCGGTATTTTCAATATTTTCAATAGATTTTTGAAGAATGGATTGAAGAAGTTTGCCAGATTTAGTGATATAGGTGTTATATCCATTCGTAATACTTCGAAATTTTACATGATTTTTGTGAAATTTTGGCGTTAAGAAAATGTAAGGAAATTTAATGTTTGTAAGGTGTAAACCCATCTTCTTATTGAATGCCAAAAGACGATTATTTATTTCTCTGTTACTATATTTGGATAACTGGAAAGTATTATTATTCATTACATATATATATATATATATTATGCTGAAAAAGTATTTCCATTAGTTTACAAGTTAAAATCAGATTTTCATTACTGAAATAATTTTTTGAAATAAACATTTTGACATCATTGTTTTCTGGGAATAGTCAAGTCTCCTTACATTTACAATTGACTGAACCACTTTTCATCTTTTTTGAAAATGATACAAATATTTTTTTTTAGATCACAGCAAATCAAAAACTTCGAACTTCATTGAAATTTGATTTTCAATTGCATAATTATTTGTGTATGATGCAGACAATGTTTGTTAAAGAGAATATTCCTGTGTACTTATTTATGTGTGATGCAGATATATTTGTTTCGTATTGGTTTTACTGAATTATACCTTAGTATTTAAACCAGCACAGCGGAATTAATTGCGAAGTAGAATTTTCAGGCCATTTCACTATAGACTTTGTAAGAAGGTAACCACATTTTCAAATGACATTTATTTTGAGTCTCTAAACTAATTACAAAAAAATGAGTCATTTTAGAAGAAATTAACTCATGCGTACTTCGGAATCAAATCTATGAATATAATTTTTCCTTAAGAATATTTTGCTTTCCAAAATTAATTCGTATTTCATAGGATAAAAAGACATGTTATAAACATTATCAATGACACTAGGTAAAATTTTGTTGAACCAGGTGGGATTATTTATATTAACAGCATAAATGCTTAAATAATCTCGTAAAAAATAATATTTAAATAATCTCTTAAACATCTCGTAAAAAAATAAAATTAAAAATTAAATAATCTCTTAAATAAATTCGTAAAAAATAAGAATTAAAAAGAAGAAAAATACATTCAGGGGGGGCTTCTCTTTTCCCTTATTCTCTTTTTCTTTATACAGCAAAATATATTTTTTATTTGATTTGAGAGCTACTACAACCATTAAATTTCGAAGTATTTTTTGTAAGCATAAATTTAAACTAATTAGTTACACTTCTACAAAGAAAAAATACTTCTAAGTTACTGGAACCTTAAATTCTAAACATGACAGATTCTAAACAGTCAGTTCTACAGCAGAGCCAGTGATTCATTTCAGAAAGAAAAAACAGCAGCGGTTAGAAATGCTGCGTAGGCGAAATAAAATGTTTTATGAGAATTATAAAAACATAACAACATGTACCATCCTTAAACTAAAAAAAAAACATGAATCTTCATAACATGATTAATTCCATTTCTGATGGCATCATATAAGCTGTATACAGCTCTCGTCGCTTTATTGATAGAAATCTTCTGAGTAGTGTTGTGTTTCATACGATTTAAGTTTTTTCCCCTCAAAAAAACTATCAATCAACCTTTGGAAATAATTAAGTTTGTAAAAAATCAAAACAAGATGACAAAGACCTCTAAAGTCATAATCAATAATCTTGTTTTTGGAATGCATTACGCATTGACGCTTTTGTTTTATATCATTTTGATACTGGTGGTTTCTTTCAATCAGATTTATGAGGAAATCGTGCGATCTCAGGATGGTGATACTCCTTCCAAATATCTGGATGATATTTGTTTGAAATTTCGGACATGCAGTCACGATAAAGTATTTACGAAGTTTCAGAACGAAAAAAAATTTATCTCTCCAACGAATAAATATCCTTCTTACAGCAATGCCCCCGTTTTCAATGCTGATGATGATTGGCTCCTCTTCATATTGATCGTTGAAGCCATTGTATTTTACATTCCAAAATGTTTCTGGAACTTCAAAGAATACGGAAGAACAAAGAAACTTATGTCTTTTCTCAGCAATACAAATAGGGTGAAGACAGAAAATGTTAAGCAGCTAGTGAAATCACTCATTGCCGATACCAATAAAAATAAGACTTTATTTACTAGCTGTTTTGTTGCAGAAATTCTAAACGCTGTAAATGTCACTGCGTCTCTGTTTATATTGGAACATTTTCTTAGCAGATCACCTTCGTCAAATGGTATCGATGTTATAGAATGTGGAGAAATAAACTCTTGCGTCATTTGGAGATTATGCTGCAGTTCAAACAAAACTCCCTTGCACAAGTGTTGCTTTAGAACTGTGAAAGAGACCGAAGCCATGGCATTTTTGCCTATCAACATACTCTATGAAAATGTATGTGGATTTTTCTCTTATTGGTTAATTATACTGGCTGTACTCTCATATTTAGTGATTGCTTACAGAATTTTGCTTATTCATTCTCCTCAACTCCGAGTGGAAATATTGAAAATACTATCTAAAACAACGGAATCTGCGGATTTGGATGTAATAATGAAAATGTTTGGTATTGGTGATTGGTTTTTAATTTATTTGTTGTCAAAAAACGTCGATCCTGAAACATTTTCCGATGTTATTTCGAATTTGGTGAAAATAGTAGATGTGAAGCTCGATGATTCTGTTCCATAATATTTAAGAATTTAATCATATAAATACCATTGTCACTGTTTTTATTATTTGATATTTGTGCTAAATCTTAGGACAGTCCAATAATTTTGTTGCTTACCTGTCTACATTTTCTATGTTTTTTTTGTTTCAGTGCTAGTAATAGAGATTATATTGAATTGCATTGGAGCTCCTAAATGTACAAGATATCTGCTGTGTTCTAAACATTTTTTTTTGTATTTCCTTAATTATTAAACATTTTTTTCATATTATGGGTTTCGTTAATACTTATTAAACTTGTGTTTATTATATTACTAGTTAATTACGATAATTTTGTTTTGAATTAGTTATGGAAATGTATTCAGTATGAAAAGAATATGCAATATTTTGCACATTATTCTGTATTTAAAACTTCTATGTGTAGAACTAATTGCTTGTTTATTTTTTTAAAATTTTAATGTTAATCTTATTTTTAATGTTCGTCAACTTCTAAATATGCTTTTTATTAAATGGAAGAACGTAGTAGATTTATAAAAGAATGTTGTTTGAAAAAAATGTAATTTTAAATGTTGAAATTATCAAATATTTTATTCTAGCTCGTTCTGATTAACTTCTTAACAAGACTTTTTTTATGTGAATTAAGCATAAATGCAAACATGCGTATATTATAAAAGTAAATCTCGAAAATATTGTTCTATAAAGGATTCATATTTATGCAGTATCGCAATTATATATTAAATAAGGAAAATTACCCATTGGAATATTTTGCATGACGCTATATAAACATAGGTAAATGAAGATAGTGTGGTATGCTTTGTTTTGTATGATATTAAGTAATTATTATGATGTGTGTTGCTTTCTTTCCGTAATTTAATTCATTCTTAATGAAATCTCTTGAGAATTTGAAACAATGTGTAATAAAATGAGAATTTGAAAGATTTAAAACAATGACATGCATTTGTCATTGTAATTAGTAATACACTGGACAATAGGAGTGTACTGCATGTTTAAGTAAAATCTGATATTTTAAGCATAATTTTCTTTGAAATAAAACCTATTAGTTAGATATATATAATTTGTTGTTAAATTAAAATTATTAATTTTTAATGTTTTTAATTTATTAATTTCTAAGATTGCGGTTAATAATTTCATAATAAATATTTAGCATTTCCTCTGTGAAAATTATTTTTATGAAATGGTATTAAAAATACATTTTTGGTGGGAAAAATTATAATACCGTTTTTGTAAATGTAGATTCAATTTGCATAAACAGACGCTAAAATTCCTGCCTTTTTGTTAAATTATTTCAAGAAGTAAAAAAAATTAAAATTTAAAGAAATTTTCAAACTATTACGAAAATATTTTTACACACACATTACTAAAAATCTCCGAATTTTACTCCTCTTCTGTAGTCCACTCTTACAAGAGTTTGAAATTTTCTTAGATCAGAGTAAAATGAAAAATTTAAGTATCTTCAAATATTGTTTCACCTCTGTGGATCATTCTCATTAGAGGCTTTTAATTTTCATACCCCTGATTTGTTTCGCATTATTTTTAATGAAAAATTGACCTTTCATTGTTGAACGACTGTAAGTTGTGTATTAATTATTTAGATCAGGAGTTCCCAAACTTTCCCTGTCATTGATCCCTTTTGAAAATAATTTTCTTCATTTATATATATATATATTCACCTCAAATTTTTTATTTGTAATATACAACGTTCAATGCAATCCTAATACTAATAATTGCACAAAAAACTTAAAGAAAACAATTTAACTAAGAATATGAATTGTAATTCAAGGATGTAATAATAAATAGCAGGAATTTATGAGCTTTTATAAAACTTTATTTAACGTTTTAATAACTTGAGAATTCTTAATTATACTATACTAATTATAATTGCTACCGGCGATTAATATTCTAAGAGAGCCCTTATGCATAACTTTTAGGCTGTACGAAAAGGGGGATTACACGATCGGCGCGTGTTGGTACTCAAATGAAAGTTGAAGGCACATTTACTAATGTAACATGACACTTTACTTTAAATTCGTGGACCACGCTTGTTCCTATGCAAATCTATATCATACCAACAATAACATAAAAGATATCTTATAATTACAATTCTCAAAATTTAAATAAAATTTTATAACAGAAAAAATTGTCATCGACCCAAATAGACCGCACCCCGAATAAAATAGATCTTTTTTTAAATTTCTTTCGACCTCCTAAGTGGCCACCTGTTGAAACCCTTAATTTAGACAGTGAAGAGTTACTTAAAAATCGCGGTCTAAAATTATTTTATTGAACGTATTTAAATAATCGTGAAGTATTTATGTATATGGACCAAAATAATATTTTAAGTAATTTATCAACAATTAGGAACATATTTTCATATACATTATTTAAGAACCTCCAAAATTTGTTCTACTTCTGTTGACCATTCCAATAAAAAGCTCTAATTTTCATGGATTAGAACTATTTTAATTTACATTAAATGAAACATTGATCTTTCTATGTTGATCAACAGTAAATTGTAAATTATTTATTTAGACTATGCCGCACAGCTTTAATTTATGATTTATTTAACTTGAGCTGGTAATTCTATTCTACACTAAGAATTAAAGATTGGGACCACGATTTTTCATCAGTGTTATTTTATTTTTATTCTGATCAATTTTTTTATATCAGATGTCATATTTTTTTACGTTAAAAGTTTGCAATTTTTTCAATGTGCTTAACTTATTTGAATTGAAAGCAAGTCTTACAGTTGATGAAAACAACTGTTGACGTTCTGATCGATTAGCTTGAAGTGCCACTTCATGTATAAAATAATTGAATCGTAACGTTATTCACGTGTTGTTATTGTTAAAAACATTAGCTAAGACATATGGTTCAGGAATATTGTGTGGCATTGCAAGAGTTGAGAGTTTCTCAATTTTTCCCTTTCAAAATAAGAATTAGAAGTACAATTACACTGATTCCCCCCCTTCCATTTTTCACGCATGAGAAAATAGGGATTGTACCGATTTTATATGAATAAAGAATGCAACTTAAATTGTGTTACAATTATAGTTGCGATTTTGTGTATATTTTGTAAAGATGCAAGGAAATGCAGTGTGTGAACTGTGAATTTCAGCAGTGTTTGTTCTATATGTCCATTCTCTTCGTATAGCTAATTTACAGAATTTCCACTCTATTTATGCATTACTATTTAGCGATATTGACGATATAAATTCTTTATTGATAGCAGTGCTGTTTAATGACCTCTTTGTAATCGTAGTTAAAAACTGTAAATAAGATTTTAATAAGCAAATTTCTATATGAATAGTGAAAATTTAAGATTTTAAATTATCAGTTCTCTTCACTGTTGCAATGAATCATGGTATTCGCACAGAATCTAAGATGAAGATGATCGACAGAAAAAGAGAACTGAATAACTGTTCATTTTGAGATGGATAATTTGAATGAAAGTCTTCAAAAGCTCTAAAATTATTTAATTGTATTCGAAAAATGGATCCTTAGAATAGAAAATTATCTCAAAATGTATGAAGACGATGTAATAAAAGTACATTTATTTAACCTGCGGACGATGATGATAGCCTCTTAGCTAGTTAGCAGTGCTTTAAATGAATCCTTTTAGTTAAATGACGATATGATAAAATCCAGACCTAATAACTTTGTACGTTGGGAATGTACCAGATGTTGTGAACTTGTATTTTTTTTATGAGGCTTTAAGATCAAACAAATCCGAGAAAAATAAATTAATGATTGGATATTTCATCTGCATTGGGAATAGTTGGGTAGACAAATTTCAATGAGCTGTATTTTTTTAAAAAATAATGTTTAGTAACTAAAAGTCTACCTGATATCGCATATGCAATACATTTCACATACTAAATATTTATTACATCTATAAATTAACTGACTTCATAAATCGTTATCTGTTATGGAAAACAGGAAAAGGATATTTTTGTGCTACACTAATGGTTCTTTTATGGTTTTTATTGGTTAATAAAAATGGAGGGGGGAGGTGATAGCTCTGTCAGTGTTCACATGAGTTGGATTTAAATTTAGACGGAAAATCGAATTTCTAGGAGTTAAGAAGAAAAAGCCAATTTTGACTTTGAGGAAGTGTTATTAGCAGCACTAGAATATTGTATTTTAAGCACGGTATTACAATTGGCGGTTTAAAGAGTTGATAAGGTTGTTTCGGTGAAAGAATAGGTATGTCATGAACAATACGCAAAAAATAAATTTTTATTTTTATTTATGAGTTGTGTATCTCATAACAATGGTAACTTAATGGATATTGGCTTAGATTGATGTTATTCCAGGTTCTTATTTCTGTTACAGGTCTATAACACTTAGAATCCAACACAAGCTTTAAATTAGAGGTGGCCAACCTTTTTAACATCGAGGGCGCAGGTGAAAAAATAAGACACTTTTTGTGTGCAAAGTTATCTCCGTTATTGACGAGAAAATAAATCCGGTATTGAGTCTGGAGCGTATGGTTTGCCATCCTTGCTTCAAAAGGTTGCTTGTGGCCCAAGTACCATAGTGGTCAAGGAAGCGAACTCGTGGGCTGCTTTAATTTCTCGCGGGTTCGAGTCCCGATGTCAGTAAAGAACCACCGTGAATTGGGGCTGATATAAGTCAAATCTGTCATGGCCATCAAATCCTCCCCTTGGCGTGGTATGAAAATTTGGAGAGAGAAGTACCCGCTCAAGTTTCGTTCCTTGTCACTTGACCCAGACTCAAAACTACGGAGGCAATTACCAATAACCCCCGTGTTGCTTCTAAGGCAAAATCTATCAGATAGTTGCATTTATAAACGAATAAAATACCAGTATTGATTGGTAAAAACACAATTGTTTTTAAAATTCATTTCAGAGGTTAACTTCTCGCAGCATTTTTCCTTTCTCCGTGATGTTAAAAATCACCAACTTTAAGGAACATTGTAAAAAATTGACTGCTTGTACAGCAACAAATTTTCGTGAGTTCCTATATTGTAATGTTATCATTATTCTAACGAGGGATTTTGACAAAACATTAACTCAAAAAAAGTTACGGATGAAAATATACTTGTTTTGAAATTTTTTGCATGTTACTTCATAAACGAATATCTTAAAAAATAGCTAATCAAAATTCCAATAAATTCTCGCACAAAAATAAGAATAACAGTGCAATAAATGCGCTCGAAAATTGGAAACTGTGACCAATCAAACTTTTAAAAATATTTCTTAAACTTGATGATATTTAATTGGTAAGAAAAAATCTGCTTGATTTGAGCACCTAAAAATTACTTAAAAAAATCTCAAATTCAATGCGATGCATGAATTTAATGACCTTTGCTGGTGTCAGCAATATTGGAATGAATACACAGTAAAGTTATGCTCATCTTCTTTTATAAATATTTCAAGCCCTTGCGTTTCTTTGTTTTTATACCGAACATTACTGTCCCGCAAAGATGTGACTTAAAAAAATGTGCAGTGTTTTTTAATTTAAATTCGAGTATGGGTTCCTAACCCCAGACAATTATAATGATGCAACTTGCTAGGCTTTTCAATAGAAGGGAATATTTTCAATAGGAAGGGAATATAATATTCCCTTCGTTCTAGTATATGACTTTTCATAGAAAGTAAATGTGGCATACCGCTAACATAAATAAAAAGAGTCATTCGCGTTTGCTGATTACAATACTATGCAAAAATTGTTTTACACTTTATTTATTTTTAACTGAGTATTTGATTTTTGGCTGAATTCTTGATGAGTGGAATTCTTCATGGAGTACCAGTGTTCCTATGACCACGGATTGAGAGCTACGGTTCTAGGGTAGTGGTCATATACCGATATGTGTACGTATGCCACATCTTACAATAAATTTAATTGCTAAACACCCTTGATTGTTAATATTTAAAAAATTTCAAAATGTATTTTCATTAAAATCTATAAATATGAATATTTTATCATTGGAAGTAATCGATATAAACATATCTCATTGAAAATAATTAATGCTGACTTCAAAGGCCGAAAAATATCTTTTAATTTCATGATTATATAATCTTTTGTAAAATCTGGATAATTAGAACACATATGTTCTTTAATGGAGTGAAGAAATGGAGTCTTTAAGTAGTAGATGTCCATCTAAATGGACAAATTTTTAATGTTGAGATTCGTCCTAAAACGATATGCAGTAACATCAGAATCAAAGGAAAATTTTCCTTATTCGTTCAGTGCACATCCACGGGAGTATCCAGATGAGTAGAAATAATACTACTGAGAAAAAAAAGTTGAACCGACTTTTGAATTATTAGTATGAGAAAAGAAAGTTTTTAATCTATATAAAAATTAGCATTCTTTATCATATAACAAAACATTTAGCAATTTATATTTTCTTCTTTCGAAATTTTCATTTTCAAATGAATCAAAAAAAAGAAAAAAAGTTGTAACGTCTCCGTTAGCTTGTTATTAACAATAATTATCAAAAATAAGTCGAGTGACATAGATTGCCGAATGCGCTTCTTTTTTATTTGTGAATAGATATTTCTGCATCTGTATATTGGAAAACGGATTTTCCTGCATATGTACATATATTAACGAAATGATTTCACAATACACAAATCACTCCTATTTGTAGGTACCACACCCTCCTTACTTCCTTACAATGCAATGTGAAGAATTTGAGGCCCTGTCAAATTTGTGTTGTGGTCTGCTGTATTTTGTATGTTTGTTTTTGGTTGAATCTAACTCCGGAGCGGATGCTTACTATTTGATCAGTGCCAGTAATGGAACTCGAGAAACATAGCTATATATTTGTTTCAGTGACCAAATATTAATTCATGCTAAATAGGATAATTTTAGTTTAGTTTTTATTAACGTCGCACTAGAAGCAACACGAGGGCTATTGGCGACGGACCTCGTAATTTTGAACCACGGTCAAGTGACGAGGACGACACCCGAGCTGGCTCCCCCTCTCCTAACATCCACACCACGCCAACGGGAGGACTTTGGGTCCCGAACAGATTTAACTTGCATCAGCCCC
Organism: Nephila pilipes; assembly: GCA_019974015.1. NCBI lineage: Eukaryota > Metazoa > Arthropoda > Arachnida > Araneae > Nephilidae > Nephila > Nephila pilipes. Next base: position 265,959 of record BMAW01105433.1, read on the forward strand.
GGCTACACGGCGGGTTTTTGGCGGCCAAGGATCGAACCCGCGACTGAACGAAAACCGCCGGCCGCTAGTCCACGACCTTGACCACTATGCTACCGCGGCCCTAAATAGGATAATACTGGTCGTGATTAATTGGCAATTTTTTTCCCCTGCAACGGAGCGCGTGATCCACATTGATGAAACATTATTTGTGATAAAACATTAATTCGTACAGATTGTGATCAGTAGGCTGCCATGTTAGCTGTTATTTTTTTTCCTCATTATGATAATGGAATATGAATTTTGTTTTTAAATCGACTGAATATTTAAATATAATTTCAGTAAGAGTGAATGACGGTTGAGGTAGCGGATTGGTCATGATATCCAGCTCGCGATTGTCGAGGTTTCAGTCGAACCACACCTTCGAGTCCAAATTATACAAAAGACCCATCGTGTAGAGGGGCATGTAAAATCTTTAGAGGCTCAAAGTATTCACTTTGTCTTGGCGTAGATTTAGACAGTGGTGCACCAACTCAGATAACGATCTCGTTATCTAACAGTGGTTCAAAATTACTACAGATAAAAATTGAGACTCGAAAAATATTCTCACACCTTAGATGTTTAACGATAGTTCTCTGAAAATAATAATATAATGAAAATGGATTAAAAAATCCTCTTGAATAGTTAAATGTAAAAGAATGTCTTTACCTACGGAGAATGGTGCATAGCTGTCTAGTCTCCGCATTATTGAACTACCATCTTCGTGTAGAAACCTTTCGGGTTTGAAAGTCTCCGGATCTTTCCAATATTTAGGATCGTTATGGAGCGCATAGATGTTAGCCATAACATTTGTATCTTTTGGTATATGATAACCTCCAATCTTTGTATCTTCACTAGTCCTGAACAAAAAAAGGAGGATTATAATATTTCAATAATTACTCATGAAAATAACTTAAAGAACATGTTTTTATTAATGAACTAAAGAGTAATGAATAATTATTTAATCAAATATTTGGAGTTCGAAACAAAATTTGTGAAGAATGTATAGAAAGTAAACTGTAAGATTATTAAATTAAGCCTTAAAAGAATACTGTAAAAGGGAAATTCCTAAGTATTCATTAAAAATTAAAATACGTGAATACGATTTAAATTCTTATTTATTTAGAGTGTCTCACATATTTTTCTTAATTTTCCTTCCTTTTATATTCAAGATTTTTTTGTAATGGACAAATGTTAAGATTTAACCACTCCACGATCTATTGGTATGTATTATAATGATCAATCTCGAGCGTAAATGTTATATATGATAAACTTGTATGTGATGTAAGGGTAAACATATGTAATGATAAATATATTTCTTCTATTTTATATTCAGTGAAGCTAACTATCGATAGTCTTGCGGTTGGTTTATTTTGAAAAAATCAATGTCTTACTGTACCTATGTGCGACTCCTAAGGGCACTATAGTTTTCCACCTTAGAGCTTCCAGCATTGTAGCGTAAGTATATGGTAGTTTCGTTCTTTGGGACCAGTTTAACCGACCATCTTTACCCAAAACAGCATCGATCTCTCTCTGAATTTTCTTCTGGATTTCTGGATAATTTGACGTAGACAAGAAGAGCCATTCCAGAGCTATTCGAGAAGGCTCGCTACCTCCGATTACCAACGTTTGAGCTGTGCTTATCAAATTCTTTTCTAGAATTAATAAAGGAAACATTATCACTTAGAATGTCTGTATGAAGTTACTGTGAAACGTATTAGATCATTAAAAAGGAAATTTCTAAGTATTCATTAAAAATTAAACGATATTATGAAAACGATTTAAATTCTTATTTATTTAAAGTATCATTAAACAAGGAAATCATTTCATATTCTTTAAACAAAGAAATTAATAAAAATACAAATCCTTAAATGCTAATTTGAAATTATGTAACCAATAACTGCTCGTACGTAACTATGATTAATCTTAAAAATTATATATTTGATTGATTGGTAAATGTTCGTTATAAGAAAAAAATAATCAACAAATATTTTCCAATATTTATCTACAAATGTTTTTCTAAAGATAGGCACTTTAAAATATTGTACATCAAAATTCATGATTATGCTTAATTTTAATAATCATTCAATTTTTTTATGATAAGAAATGTCCATGATTTGCTTTTAAATATTTTACAGATATAATACTATTTCGAATGTTATTGAAACACTAGTTACTTAGATGATATATTAATTTACAATCAAAGCATGTCAAAAAAATTGCATCTTCTATCTGAGAAATTAATTAAATTATTTTAATTTCACTTCGAATATTTATTAAAGTTAGTTTCTAAGCAAATGATAAAATGTATTACCATTAAAATAAGTTCTGATGCCTCTTTCTTTAAATTTCTGCATTTTTTGAAGATATCCGTCAATGAATATTTCTTCATTTTGCTCATCTGGTGGAATTTCTTTGCGACATTTTATTTCATTTCTGATGGTAAAAATAATTAATGTTTATTAAAGGAATAATATTTTACTGAAATTAAAAGTAGTATCAGACAAAAAAAATTATCCTTATTAAATGTTTTAAGAGGACGCAGGATACGTAGTGGCTACATTTAGGGGAGGCAGAATTTTTTAAAAAAAACTATAAGCAGCTACCTATTACTACCAACAAAAAGTATTCAAATTGAATTATTTTTCAGTCATCTAGAATAATTAACAAATTTTTTCAAAAGGTCAACTTTCAGATTTTCTGGATACAAATTTTTAAGTCAAATACACATTTTCGAAATAAAAAAGAAATAAATAATTTTAAAAATCTAATTCTACGAATAATTTTGAGGAACGGAGAAATATTCTGATAATTTAGGACTGTACTGGAAATTTATTCAACTTGCATATTGGTGGTGTTATATTCCTTATATAGTTGAAGTTAAAATAAAAAATATTCCGTATAAAATGCATATTGACTTGAATCAACGAATATTTAACTAGAATATATTTATTGTAATAAATTATTTAAATGGCAAAAATGATCCATATATATGGTACCTTATAAACTTATTGAAAGTCAACATCTTATGGAAATCCTCAGCGAAAGATGACAATCCAAGACCGGCGACAAACTGCATGAATTTTGGAAAAAATGTAACCAAACTCAGGCCTGAGAAAGTACGTGTGACAGCTTTGACACCATTGTCAACAATGGTTCTTCGAGGATCTTCTTTGAGGAGACGTTTTCCCAAAATCAAGCTCGTCATGTTATTGGATACGCTAGCAGAAAGAGGATCCGTCACTTCAATCGGCTGGCCACCTCTTTCTTTAAGAATCCGAATAAAATCGTCTACTTCAGCCTAAAAATGAACGTATTGTTCACGATCGATTGATCGCTTCTTAACGTCATACTAAGAAGCAACACGAGTCCTGTTGACGACGGACTTCACAATTTCGAACATTGGTTATTCGCGATTTTCTCTTCACCAACCTCGGGGACGTTATAGAAATTTGAATTGCATATAAAATTACAATTTTTTCCCAATTGAAATGTGATTAGGTCAACTAAGCGAAGATAAGGAGTGCAGTGAATTGAATCCGATATATGAATATATAAATGGGATCGAATTGAAAAAAAAATGAAGATTAATTCAGAAGAACGGCAAGCTGTTAGTGAATTGGACTGAAGTGATTCTTTAGTCTAAAGTTGGTAAGAAGTGTTTGAATCAGAGCGAATGAATCGGCTAGCTAAAACTTCATTAGTTGATCCTAACCTAAAATTGACGAATCTAGCGGAATTTGAAAGTGAACGACCTTATCTATTCTTAAATGGCTTTGATAGCATAGTGGTCATTGTCACGGACTTGTGACCGTCGTTGTTTTCATTCAGCTGTAGGCTCGAGCCCTAATGCCTCTGAATGCAGCTGTGTAGCGGAGCTGATGCACCTTAAATCTATCGAGGGTCAAAGTCCTCCCATTGGAGAGGTGAGGAAGTTCGGAGAGGAAAGTGCTTGCTCAAGTGTTGTCCATTTCACTTGACCGAGGCTCAAAATTACGAGGTCCGTCACCAAAAGCTCTCGTGTTATTTCTAGTGGGACGTTAATAAAACCAAACCAATCTTTAGTGATTAATTATTTGTTTTGTCCTACTCTTATGTATCTTCAGTCGGAGTCTCGTTATCACTGACTATTTAGTTAGTAGGAGTTTTGGCAGTGGAATAAATAAGAAGGTTTCAGTTTAGTTTTAGTGTTTATTAACGTCACACTAGAAGCAACTCTAGAGCTATTGGCGACGGACCTCGTAAATTTTAACCACGATCAAGTGACGAGGACGACACCTGAGCTAACACCCCCTCTCCTAACTTCCGCACCACGCCCATGGGAAGACTTTGGGCCCCGACAGATTTAACGTGCATCAGCCCCGGCTACACGGCGGGTCTTTTGCGGCCAAGGCTCAAACCCGCTACTGAACGAAAACCGCCGGTCACGAATCCGAAACCATGACCAATAGGCTACCACTGCCACTAAATAAAGAAGGAAAGGGTGTCATAACGGGACGACGAGGACACCTGAGCTAGTACTTTCTTCTCCAAACTTCCATTCCACGTCAACGTAAGGACTTGCAGGATCGACGATTTCAACGAACATAAGTCCCGCTGCATGGCATGTCTTTCGTGGCAGCAGGGTTCGAACCCACGATTCGACAAAAACAACTCCGACCACGAGTTCGCAACCATGACAACTTGGTTCCTGTTGCCAAGTGTTGTTCATGGAGAGATAAACTAGTGGAATTAATTGCACTTAATTAATATTTACTGATTATAGATAATAAATATTTTTGAAATGAACTATTTTAAGATGTATTTGAAAGAGATATGAGGAAATAATCATATAAGAATCTGTTTTAAACTCTGATACCAAGGTTAGATAACCTTATGTCTTTTAGATAGTTGCTATACGTTATGTAAGGTTATTATTTTGAAAATATTTTACTATTACTCTTAATAAAGTTTATAATTTTTAAATTCTCCTAAACGTTAAAAGCAATAAGTCAAACACACATTATATTTAGCACAGAATTTAAGTATGCAAATATGGAACGAAGCTAATTTCGAAACATCTTGGTTTTATTAAAATTGTAATTGCTGTAGCAAATCAAGTGAGAAATTATTCTGTTAATGAATGAAAAATGAATGCACATACGATAAATCTTTTTTTTGTGACAAAATTAATACTAAATAAGCATAATTTTTTTTTCTAGCCAAGAAATTTTAAAATGACTGTACAACCTATGTACGATCTTTAGATAGATCACTCATCGCCACTTAACCGAAATTTAAAATTTCGAGGTCCGTCGTCTATTGCGTTTGTGTTGCTTCTTTGTATAAAGTTAATAAACAATCAAACGAATGGATTTTGATGTAAGCATAGAATGATGTATTCACAAAATAAAAGATTGAATAGAATAAAGATATTAAATTGATCTAAAGATACAACAGTTAGCAACAATGCACCAAATTAATAACAATATTTTCATAATGAAGAATCAATTTTTTTATTAGATCAATATCAGCAAAATATGCTTAAATATATCATAAGGCCCTAAATTTAATGAAATGTAATCTTTTGATTAATATATGGTGGACATTGTTAGTACCAGCAAAAAACTTGATTATGATTCCCATATTACAGTGGTGATACCCATAATATTAATGTTTCAAAATTCTTTATGTTTAACTAATTTTTTTAAAATTTATTTTTAATTATATTTCTTAATTTTAATTTTTTCCCCAGAAAACAACATTTTACGCTATTGTTTTAGTGTATTAAGTTACTTAATTTCAGAAATATTCAGTATTTTTAATTTCATTCCGAAATTATGTTCCTTTATTAATTTTTTTATAAGAATAGCTGTTTATGAACAGAGTATAATATTCTAAAATTTGCTAAAAATTTTTACTTTGTTTCTCTAATAATTATTCAAATGCAATTTTGGAAAAAAATTCTAGTCACTATAAAACTTACTTCTAAGTTGCTTTCCCATGGAATTTTATCCGTTCCAATGTCTCTTAAAATTTTCATGGCATGACGTCGCTGTTCAATCCATTCAAATCCATTGTATCCTGCAAATCCTGAAGAAATTGGTTCAGATATTATTCTTAACTATTGTAATTTCTAGAGGAAATGCATATGTTACATAAATTTAAATAACACTTATAATTATCTAATACTTTATTTCAGAAAATTTTTATTTGCACTCAGAAATTAACAAAGTTCAAATTGTATAAGTACTTTTTCTTAAAAATTTTGAATCAGTTATTCTATAATGTTCATATCATATCAGTTTTAAATTTTATGGTGCTTTTTTTCTCTCAAAATGATAGAATTGCTATGAAATAATAGCATAAAATCAAAGTATCATGTGGAAGGGCATAGTATGGTTAAAAAGTTCCTGGAATGGTAGCCAACAGTCAAAAAGTGTCTTTTGGTGGGAAAAGTTCTCTTACTGAGGTTGCCAGTGCTACAAGGGAATCGAGCCATTCGTCAATTATTTTTGCTATGTATTCTCAACAAAAACTGTAGATTGTTCTGACAAAACTGAATTCTTATTCTTTGGATTTTAAAATATTATCTTCAGAGCAGCGAGCCAACATCGAATTTTGTGTTTTGCTGGAAAAATCCTCATCTGAAACCCTTGAGATGTTGGTGAAACTGTACAGGAATAATACGATTTAAAAAACGACAGTATGCATGTGGCATAAGCTTTTTCATCGAGATCTCACAAGCATCGAAGATAATCTTCAGAGAATGGGCTCCCCTCCTCTTCCATTGCAGACGAGAGTTTTGAGAAAGTACGACAAATTATGAGAAAGAGGTCAGACGAAACTATTTTCAACACATAACTTTACGTAGAAATCCTTAGATGGTTACGAAATGAAATCAGACAAAAATTACATGTAAAATGAGCAGGAAATGATTGATTTTTGTTGCTTCACAATGTCCCAGAACATCGCTCTCAGAATGAGAAACAATACCTAAAAGGGCCCAATGTAATTCTCTAGAAACCTTCCATATCCCCGTCCTAACAATATTGGATATTTACCCGTTTCCATAGCAGGAATAAGATTGAAGAGACACTATTTCCTGGTTCGGAGAGGTGATGGAACATACGGCGAATCAGCTGAAGGCGCTTTCCGAAAATGGTTTTCAGGAGTGTTTTGAACACTTGTGTAAGCAATGGAACAAGTGTGTAAATGTAAGAAGATTATTTCGAAGGAACACAAAGTAAAAATATTTTATATATTTCCAACAAATTGTCATTGACCAATTCCAAGAATTTTTTGACTCAACCATGTGCAACGATTTTTGATAAGATCGATTTCATATAGTTTGCTATTGTTAGATTAGATCTGAGTAACCAACACTCTTTTGAGATAAATTAGTTTCCAAAGCTTTAATTATTTTCTAAGAACCAGCATTTGAAAATAGCATACAGCTGTGCGTTGTATGTATGTATGTTCTCTTTAATTCGGGCTGTTTTGCCGGATTATGGAGCATCAGTATACTTTAACGGGAAATTTATCTAGCTTGAATCTAAACCATTAAAAAATCTATTTAATGAGTTTAAGTACATTCTGACTCTGTGCAAATGATTTAAATATCCGACAAAATATTTCATCATTTTGTCAATTATCAAATGAAATTCAAACGTCGGATATTAATTTAATTAAATATTCTTGTACTGATAAAAAGCACATCACAAAAGAAAAATTAATACAGCGTAATGATAATTAAAACAAGCTGTGATGAATTGCTCTAGTCACATATTTACACTTTTTTTTTGTTTTATTAGCATTTGAAGAACATTTTTTGGGCTTCTAGAACATTTTACTTCATAATACATTGTATGTACACACTTGTAATACTGAGCTAACGTGTGATTGAGAGATATATAATTTTCTAGAAAACAACAAACACTGTACTGAAATGAGAAATGGTTGAGAAATTTAACTGAGCGCCTAGGTCTTGGAGTGTCTTTCAAGCTCGTATGTGATAAATTTATACAGATTCTGCGTGAAATGGATTTTTACATGCTGTAATAGGCTTCGAATTACTTATTGGTTGTTCCATGGAGGAGGCAGGTGGGAGCTATACTCTGCAGATGGAGTTAGCGGTTAAATTGGCTCTCGCATGAATGCTCTAATTATTTCATTTTCATGGGAAATTATTTGCTTGGAATTTTTTTTAAATTTTAAGTTGAATAAATATGAGAAGATTCTTAAGTGGGTATCAGCAATTTAACACAGGATTTCTATTTCATTTTGTTCATCTGTTTGATCGTAGATCAGAGTATCAATTTTTTCTTCTTGTGTCCTTGCGTGTCGTATGCGGGAGATATACTTGAGGATTCCTGGCATTCGTACTGAAATAAAAACTGACATTTATGATGAATACTGTTCTAAATGCAAGCAATGCTGTGTCGAGACATGCAGGGATCCAGTAAATTGATTTTATCTTTATACGACCCAGTGTGATGTGTAATTTCGATCGTTTTATTTTTACCAAATACTTACACGTAATTTTTTAGAATTTATCTGTACTAAATGTTAAAAATTATAAAAATTATTTAAGTTTGAGAAAATTGAACTTACCTAGACCATCGGGATGAAAATCAAATATATTCGGAGGTCTGTCCAGAATTACTGGATTGTTGTATGTTTCCTTGACGGATTCAAAATCATTTAAGATTATTGTCAAACTCCCGCCAAAGTTTATACTAAAACGGAGGCATAGAATAAGAATAATGCAATCAGTTTTTCTATCTTAAGATTCTTTTGTTGATTGTGGTAAATTTTTCGTTTTTCATTTTATAAATTTGTCAAGATTTCCTTCAGAGTCATTTTGTTGTAATATCATAATAATAACATCTTGTAACATTATTATTAATAATAATTCGTTATAGTTTTGGTGATAATAATATCTTAAAGCATTGGTGATAATAACATCTGATAGCATTGGTGATTGTAACTTCTTATACCATGGGGGATAACATCTTATGATATAAAGTGTATAACAATATCTTAATAGTCAACATTCATTATAATAATATCTTACATTAATTAAAAGAAAAAATAACAAAAACCCCAGACATTTATTTTATTACTACAAGAGAATTTTTAAACAAATAGAATTTTATGTTATTAGAATTGGGAAAGGTACTCGTATTTAATTAATTAGGGAAAAGTATGATTTAGAATAATTAATACAGAAAGCATATTTGAAGTAATATATTCAGAAATTAGAAAAAAAAATGTATCACATATCTCTTTCATTAGTTATTTAAGCCTTAAAATTTTGGCTGAATGAAAATTTATTTTCAAACTCTAGATCCATGTGTATTTCAGATTAAATATTTTTCTTAAAAAGTAAACTAATTTTTTTTCTTTGAAGAAAGCTTCTTAAGAACTTTCTACCGTTTTTTTTAAATAATCATCTCTTTCGAAATGTCCTTAAGGTCCCCCCTCTCGTTAAATATAACTTCAACATGAGTGTTTGTGAAAAGTTGGATAAAAAAAAAGTAGACAGCTATATATCCTTAATTTTATTTTGATATAAAATGAATAAATATTTTTGAGGTATAAAATAAAACAATATATATACAAATGTCGTTAATTTGTATCTTTTTCATTAAACATAATTATGAGATATGCTAAAAATAAATAACATGAATGAAACGTTTTTGTTGCAAATTTTTAACATCTAATAACAGAACATTGTCTCTTTTACTATTTTTATGGTTAATAATGCTCTAGCAACCATTTTCTTTTATAAAATCATCTTTAATAATTTCGCCATCAATTTAAAAATAGTATTTAGAACAAGTAAAAAAAAAAAAATGGAAATACATAAACGGGATGTAGTAACTTAATAAATTATTAAACATCATTATTCGCTTAGATAAAATCGGATAAATTTCTGGTAACATCTAATAGGACGAATAAATTAATGAAGTAAAACGTTTTCTATTTCTTTCATTGTGAAATGGAATTAGAACATAAACTAACAAATATATTTAAGTTAATTTGATTTAATCTTATATCTGAATTAATCGTATATGAATGTGTCATAACAACAACTTGAAAAGAAAGACACTGAGCTGAAATCAAAGTTTAAATCATTAATTCGTTAATCATTACTATGTGAAAAAAGAATTTGATTTTTTACACAGAATATAAAGCAAGAATAAAAAGACAGATGAAAAATAGGTTTTTATGAATTTTATCGGTATCGATAAACCATTTCGAAATCATATAATTTTTTTTAAAAACGTTAATCAAAAGACTTTAGATCACTAAATTAATCAGGAAAGGAATAAATTAATTAAAATCTCTAATAAAAATGCTTCTTGAAGCAAAAAATATATATATATGAAGCTGACATAATACAGACTGTTAATAAAATACTTTAATGCAAAACCAATCGGTTAATTTATGTATAATCGCTTACGAAAATTATTCACATCATGGTTTTACAAACAGGTTAGATACAATTATTTTAAATAATAAATATTTTAAAATCAATGCATTTAATTCAAGATTATTTATTTCAGTTTAATAATAATCCTTTTAATGTTGACTCACCTGAATACTTTCCCATACTTTTCAGACAATTTTATAAGAGTTTTAAAAGGTTCATCTCCAAGAAATGGCACATAACCTATAATAGGAACACCCCATGGACCGGGTGGAAGTTTATATCTTCGCTCACTGTACCACCAATATAAAGACAACGTTAGTACCAAGCATCCTATAATTATGCTTAGCATGTCCCAATTATAAAACATGTAACAAAAGTTCAAACGTCTTGAATTAACTTGCCCAAAGCTTTTTGAAATTTACCTTTCCTATTATTTATTTGAGATGATTACACCCGTAATTGAGATTAATATATGTAAATAATTATTTGTTATTTATGAAACACGGAGAGTACCTGGAGTTTAAACTTTCTCTATTAAGATACTCAAATATTATCTAGAATTTAGAGATAAAATTCTTATCTGAATATTTTTTTACCAAGAGTTCGTACTCTAAAGTGCTTACATGATTGAATGAAACGTTTTGACGTCTACCACGTTTCGTACCAATATTTATCAATGGTTTGAAAATATGTATTTATTTTTCAAAGTTGTCATATTCATTCAGTATTGAATTTTCTCTTTTAGTTGTCTCTTTAGTGGTGAAATTTCTTTCTTTTCTTTGTAACAATATTTGTTTTTTATAAATAATCATACTTTCGATTACTTTTAGAATAACTCAAGCTTTAAAATAATTTTTAGCACATTTATCACATTTCACTCGCAATTTGTAAGCCATTGTGAACTTAGATTTCTTGACAAAAATCTATATCCAGTCTTCTTCAATTAAAATAATTTTAAAATTGATCGTTATTTGTTTCACACTTCTTAGAAAATTTAATTCAACAAAAATAATTTAAAACTTAGTTTTTTTTTATCTTGTATATATATATGTGTGTGTGTGTAATGATTTAACTTAATTCCTATTAATTTCTCACAATACTAAGTTATTTTTCTAAAATTTTCCCATTCTCTCCTTTAAAAGATAGTGTTCATTCTTATTTCCTGATAAGATTCTTTTTTCTTTTTAATTTATGCAATCACGCGTTCTTAAAAATTCGCAGAATAAGCAAATCTCACGTCTCCAGACCAGTAGGGATGATCCCTACTAGACTTTAAGTCTACACTTAGATTCCCTTGAAATCCCTGCATCCATATCACATGATCTCTGACGTTTAAAGTGAAATTTTCTTGATATATAAATCAGAACACAGTGATAGGCGCCCATCGAACTTCAACGTGAAAGCGTTCTCTTGCTCACTCTTGCTGTTATAGTCATGCAGTCATAATCTGTATCCAATGGCGGAGTTGTGTAATTCCCGCCGTGTGAAAATGGTCTCTCTCTCTCCACTAAAATAAAATAGTTCTATGAAACTGAAATTGTCTTCGACTGTTATTTTATAAAAATTAATTAAATAGTAATAGTTAAAAGTTAATTACTTTACACACACACACACATATATATATATATATAACTGTGTGTGTATAATATAATACAATACAAAGTTATGGATCAGAAGAGTAGAAAATAAACAAAATGTATGAAGAAATTTTTTAAAAAATTTTAAATTTAAAAAAAAAACCTTAAATTTTTTTTAAAAAAATGTAAGAATTGAGAATAATATATTTAATGTTGCAACAGGCTTAAGAATATTAATCTTGCTTTATTTCAGAATTATAGTTCTAACTATCCCCATCAACAAAATATATTAAAAAAGGGTTGCAACACCAAAAATAAAAAAATTGAAAATTTAATTCCAAAAATAAAATAAAAATAAAAACACAGAAAACGGAAAACATCTTTAAATATGTGCTCTAGTACGAACTTTTGGAGCCTGGTACAATTGTAACTTCTGAACGCTACTAGCAACAACTGCTGCCACTAACCAGGAAATCAATGGAAAACGTCCGTTTTCTTTTGGAACACCCGGTCCGATATAGAATCCTCAGACTACCATTTATTTCGATCAAATTTTTCACATGATAAGGAGAGTTCTGCAATTATCGAAGAGCCTTTTTTCCGTTTATACATCTTCAACGAATGAAATATTTGCCTAATCATTTCTGGAATTTTCAAAACCTAATCAAGAGAAAGTTCTGGACATTCTCCAAAATTTTAATTGTTTCTCTTCTTTTTCTCGTGAATAAATTCATACTAATTTGTTTAGAAATTTGTTCCAAGGATTTTAAAAATAATATCTTAGCTAGGGTAGCTAATTCATCAACAGGCCGAAACTGTATGATTAACATTCTTTCACTTATGAAACTGTTTCACCATTCACAATTTCTTTTCTAAAAAAAATTGAATATATTTTGTTTTTATATGGATATCACCATAAATTCCAATAATTATTTTGTAGATTTTTCTGGTTAATTTGTACTTCGTTCAGTTGCATTGCTATATCTATAAATTCCACAATGTATTTTTGTAGATTTTTCTTGGTATTTATAATATATACTATATAATATATATATATATATATATATATATATTATATATTGTATATATATGTATATATATATATATATATATATATATATATATATATATATATAAAGCATTCTAATCCTAATTAATTAAAATAATCATGACTTAATACAGTTTTTAGAAGAGTTCTTAAACGTTTTGTAATTAAGTTCAAGATTTCCAGTAGTACTTACGTATTTTAAATCAAATTAAAATAAACAATGAATAGAAAATCTGATATTATACATATAAATTACTATTTATTTAAATTTCGAATAATATTAGCTTGGACAGCCTTAATTTATTTTCCCAAAACGACGGTTATTCAGCTGAAACTATATGATGAAAACGAATTTTTAGATTTATAGTACTTATTTTAGTACATCAAGATTATTTTTGTTCTACCTTCTCTTCTTATTGTTATTTTTCCAAATATCTTAAAAAATAAGGAATAGTATATTCTAATGAAGATTATATCAACTTTAAAAAATATAAATAATTTGTATATAACTTAAGACGTAAACAGAAAGAGTGGTTATATATATTTTTATGATATATAAATTTAATTACCAGTGTGTATCGATCGAAATATTGATAGAGTGATCAACAAATGCCTTCTTTTTTTATTATCAAAAC
>BMAW01105433.1:279675-300872 GCA_019974015.1 Nephila pilipes
TGGTATTTAATATATATATACATATATACATATATATATATATATATATATATATATATATATATATATATTATATATATATATATATATATGTATATATATATATATATATATATATATATATAGCATTCTAATCTAATTAATTAAAATAATCATGACTTAATACAGTTTTTAGACATGAGTTCTTAAACGTTTTTGTAATTAAGTTCAAAGATTTCCAGTTAATTACGTTTTTAAATCAAATTAAAATAAACACAATATAGAAAATCTAATATTATACATATAACTTACTATTTATTTAAATTTGCGAATAATATTAGCTGGACAGCCTTAATTTGATTTTCCCCCCAAGAACGACGTTATTCAGCTGAAACTATATGATGAAGAAAATTTTTAGATTTATAGCACTTTTTTAGTTACCATAATTATTTTTTGTCTGCCTTCTCCATCAGTTTATTGTTATTTTTCCAAATATCTTAAAATAAGGAATAGATATATCTTAATGAAGATTATATAACTTTAAAATAAAACTTTTTTCCCTCACTAAATAGTCCTTTCTCTGAAATGACCGCATGAAACAAATGGCTTTTTCGCGGGCGATCGACATTGTTTATCAATTGCCATGACAATGTCAACTCGTCACGTGATGAAGTCCTTACTTTTTTTTTTCAACAACGAATTAATAATCGTGGATCAGGAAAAACAGATCATTGCATGTTTATGATGAAACTGGACAACCTAATTTGAAAATTTTCTTCTTTATGGAAAAATGTGAAAAATATAAGTAGAATGGCAGTGGAATCAGAAAAAAATGTTCATCTTGCTGGTTAATATTTTCGACCTGTATCTGAAATTCATTAAGAAGTTTTTGGTAAGTTGATGAGTAAATTTTAGAAATATTTCTTATTCAATAAAACAAAAGCTTTTATGATAATAGTAAAGAAAATTAAAAAGAAAATAGTTTACATTAATTTAAGAATTAATTTTGGCATAAGCGATTATATTTGTTAACATATAGAAAAAAATTCTTTTATTTATGTAATTTCAAAATTCCACGTTCAGACATTATATTGAAAAAGTGTTCAAATGTTTGAAGATCGAATCCTTAAAATTAATTTAAAGTATTAAAATTAATTTGGTTCTGAAATTAAAGTGAATCAAAAATATAATATCTAAAATACAGCATTTAAACTGTAATTTCTTCAACGAGATTTGAATTAAATTATTCATCTAATGTAACTTCCATTACACTCCTTAACTAAGCATTGCCCAATTGCCTAAAGATATATATAGAATGAAACATATAGCACGACAATTTTTGTAAAAAGATGTTTTGAATTTGCAGCGGAGTGATTAATTTATTAATTTTGATGACTTCATGTAAACTTGAAATCTCCATTATATATTCCGAATTATTAGTAGTTTTAGGTACAAGAGCGTATATATGTTAGTAGTTTTACGCTCTTATCCTAAAACTACAAATAATTCGGAGTATATAATGTATATATGCGTGTGTGTATAAATAATTATTTATGCTGATTAGACATATTTTTAATTATGCAAGATCACATTAAAATACAGATCAAAATCTTTTAAAAAATTTATTAAATTAAAAACCTACAAATATTACAGGATTAAATGAAAAATTCAATACATTATCAAAATAACAATACAACACAATTTAAAATGTTATTACAAATTAAAATCGTACAAAATTTCATAATGAAATGAATCATAAGTTTACTGAAATACAAATTATACTTAATAATTTAAATTAAAAATCATTAATTAAAAATTACAACTTAATTAAATACAAAACTATTCAAAGCATATAATACCTCAAGAGAAAAGAAAATAATTAATTAAAACAATATATATATTTGAATGCAAAAGGAATTATCTTCAGAGAAAGGAATGTAGTCAAACCGAAGAATCATAGTGAGGATGAGAAGAATTATCAAAGCTCTTTATTGATAATGAAAAAGAATTAGATTACTGATAATAATTTGAAATAAATAATGTTTGTTACTAGTGATAAATATTTGCTTGCAGTAATTTTTTCAATCCAATATTTTTTGTTAATTAAGCAGTTTTTTTTTAGTTTTAAGACCTTAAATCTGTGCTTCTTATTCAAAGTTTTAAATTTATTATTGAAAGTTTGAGCTCAAAATTTAATTTTTTTAAAGTAATATCTGTAAATGTTTTTTTAATTAAATCTTTCCTTCCTTCTGAAAGTAAGTTGTGTTACTTTCAATTAATGACATATTACAATGTTATAACATAACGTTTCACGAAACTTATCAGCCATTATTAGGCCTCCTTTAAATTATTTATTAGATTTGATTCCATTTGCATGAATACAATACTACAAATTAAAATTTTTACTTAGTCAAAAGTGTCAAGTTTGAAAATTCAAATTTGAAGCAATCTGTTTGTAATTACATGCTTCATAAAGATACAAAAAATATCTGTATTATATTAACAATTATAATTATTATTATTGTAAGATAAATAATATATTCTTTAAAATTTTATAAGCATAATACACAATAACACTTTATTTATTTGGAAAACATATTCGATAAAATGTTTTTATTCCTTTTTAAATTCGCAAGACAGTCAGCCAAATTTTATGCTGTGTAATCTGTAAATAATAACAAATTTCATACTTACATAATTAAACATTTATATTTGAAGAGATGTTGAAAATGTTATAGATTTATAAACATTTAAACATTTCAAAGAATGTTCTTTCAAAGGTAAATTTTCAAGCTCTGGAAATGTATTTTGCGCCGAATCCAACCAAGAAAACTTTTTATACGTTTGGATAACTTTAAAAAGAAGATTACGTTCTAATATAATTTTGTAATGTTTAACTTCAGGTTAGAATATTTAACTTTACATTAATAAACGTAAGTATTTAAAATCTTATTGTGAGATCAAAAATTTTAAACATTTTTATAGTTATTAAGTTGAGAGAAAAGTTATTTATGAAAATGTTAAATGGTAAAAGCAAAAATTTATGTGATCACGTTTTACTTTTCTTTTAAACTCATGTAGTTTTATTTATAAATTAAAGTAGTTTTTTTATATCGTTTAATATTTTTATGAACTATATTTTGCATTAAATATTACTTAATAAGTAGCATTTGAATATAGGAATGAAGGAATATGAAAACGTTTTAGAGTATAAAAGAAAATTCATAAAAATTTCTTTACATTTAAAATGTATCATTTAATAATACAGTGGCTGATTTTCAGATTAAAAGAAATATTCACTATTCCATTTCTGGAGGAATTAAATCCAGTGTCATGAAACAATTATGAAAACAAAGAAACCAAAAATATTGTATATGTAGTAACTTATTACAATCTTTTCATCCTATAGTAATACTAACTACATAAATCAATTCCTGCAATTTAAAACTAAAGAGTTAACATACAGTTCAATAAATTTATTCCTAATTACAAGTATTATATAATTCCTTATGTAACACGTAAGAAATTAAAGTTTACTAAAGACTATGCAGATAATTTTTTCCTCATTTTTTATAAAAGTTTCTTGAATTCTTGGAACATCGCATTTTACAATTTTTAGGATACTTTGAAAAAGTAATTAATATTATCATATTTCTTTCATGCAAATATAATAAACTGTTGATATAATAGACGTGTTATATACGTGTTTGATTACTTATCTCATATCTGTTTATATTACCGTTATTATGAATCATTTTTTTACCATCTGTTATGTATAAATAAGATATTACAATTCCCTGACAAGAGGGGAATCTGGATTTATCTGACAGCGTAAACTCCATTAAACTTTTACTTAAATAGCCCAGAGTGCGAGGCAGAACGGGAGTGGCTAATTTAAAGAAGTTGAAATGGCTTTCTTTGTTCATATTCACCAACAGTGAATACCTTCTTACCAATCTTAATTTTCTTCACCAACAGTGGACTTATCAGGCACCTAGACTGTAGACACTTTGGATGAAAGGGATGCGTATGAAATGTCGATTTCACTAGTCCCTCTGACGTTTGTGGAACTGATACAAAATTTAAATGTAAAGACAGATACACATGGACCACCCCGTAAGTGAACCAGTGATATCATGGTAATTGTCTGGGAGATGATTCGCTTTTTCAAAGTATTTAGACATACTCAAATAGAACTAAGTGTTTTCTAACATGTACCAAGATTTGACCGATGCAACCGTCAGTCAAGCCTCTTGACCATATATTCGATTGCTTGGGATTTTCTCTACATGATCCACTAGCGAATCCATTTATGGTTTTGAATTTTATTTCTCAGAGTATACAATATCTTAACTTGGTCTAGTCTTGCCGGTCTCTGCAAATTACCAGCAGTAATAGTAACAGATATAGCAATAAAAAATTCGAAATAATCGATGTTGAAAAAGCAAATAATTTTATTAGTTAAAATGTATAACTTTATGTATTTTCTATATAATATATGCATTTAATTGAAGCTAAAATTCACAAAGGATGAAAAAAAAGTACTATAGAAATACTTTAAGTAAACATTAAACATAATTATCATTGAACGATTACTTATAAAATTGCTTTGAGCTTCTAAGAGAGATATATCTCTTTACTAGAGATTAAAAATTCATTTCTGTTTTAGATTTTTTTCTCAGGAAGAAAATTATACATCATACGGGAAAAGAAAATTTTTTCTCGTGAGTCATAAAATTAAAATCTATGAAATACACTCATTTTTAAAATAAAAGTTGCAAGAAATAATTAAAAGCCGAGAGCGAATATCACACAATTTACTGTTCAAAATATAAAATTATTACAACTTTCATTAGGATATTGGGACACCATTATTCCTAATGCATTCTGCCACTAGTCATGGCATGGAGTCGTAGACCTCTTAACGATATCCTGACTCAATTCATCCCGTGCAGATTAAGTTTTAGAAAGTAGATCTTACAAATTTAAGATAATGGTTTATAGCATCCTAGATTTTCTATGGGTGACAAATCCAGCTGTGCCGCTAACTGCAGCACAGTGTTTATTGTTACGAGGCTAATTCTAGAGATGACAGCAGTATGAACACGAATTTTGTTTAGTTAAAATTGAAGATTAGGACGAGCATTTACGAAAGGAATGATCATTGGTTGAAGGAGATCGCTAACGTACCTTTGAGCTATCGAAGTGGCTCTGATGAAGACCAGCTGTGATTGGACATCGTACGAAACCGTACCATATTCCATTCCACTATAATGAACGAATGTGTGCCGAGTGGCAACAAATCGTCCATCGTGGTACTGATTGTGTTGCCTCCACACAGGTGGCGGTTATCATTTTCATCAAGACGAAAAATCATCAAAGTTCAGACTAATCATTAAAGTTGACTCCCTGCCATTCCGCATGGATCCATACTGCTCATTCTTAACACCATTTTAGTCTCTGGAAATCTTGCTGTAGTGTCTGTGATAAACTTCGTAATGATCCCACTTAAACAATCCAGATGCATCAAGTTATCTATTAATGGTACTGACACTTAGGATGATGCATAGAGGGCATCACTTGTTCGCTTAACATTTGGAATTGTTACAAACTGTGTACCTCGTAATTGCTGATATTCATTCGAACTTTTTTATTCAAAATACTTGTAGCTCTTCCTGAACTTAGTTGTCGTGAACGATAACTTCGTTGTACTCAATTCCGCCAACAGCTTGAAATTTTAATATCTGCTTGTTCAATATGGCCTGCAATTTGACCAAATAACCATCCACCTTCATGCAATCCTACGATGCCACCATTCACAAAGACGTCCAACTATTGGAAATGGCTGCCGTTTTCTTCTCAAAGGCATTCTAAACTTCACAGCGATAAATTAAACCCAGGCACACTGTTTAGAATCAAAAATTACGCACTTTGGGAAAACCTTTTAAGGGGTCCTTAGTGGATGGATGTTTGCTGACATCATTAGCACCGACATGGCTGACATTTTAATCATTTGCATTTCTAACAGAGATGAAATAATATCTTAATTTGCCTTTATGTGTCTTACATTCTTCTGGGTGTAACTGTTTTCTTCGATAAGTGTATTTCATTTACTAATTCATCATTCGTTTTCGGAAAATGTATCCTATTACTAATAGTAAATGATTAATGTTTATACTTTCTCAAAGGATGAATAAACTTTCATTAATCAAAATACGTTTCCTCTTACTATTTTACAAATTTTTTCTTTTACTATTTCATAAAATATTTTTCACATTATTATTCGTTTCAAGAAATAAGGAATTATTTCGAAAACTAACGTTATATGGACTGTATAGATCTGGTAGTTAACATAAATGGATAGCGAAGAGAAGTAAATCTTTATCTGTACCTCAATAATCGTTTTTATTGATATTTCAGGTAATTTATCCAAAATGTTTACCTTCAAGCTCATTGGAACACATTTGCTAAAGTAATTCTAGATACACTTAAAAACTATAGGAATTTTTAATTTCGAATTATGTTCATTTGCATTCAACTTTTGTAAAGAATTCATACATGAAAAGGGAATAAACAAGAAACAAAAAGCAATAAATATAATTTGAAAGAATTTATATATTTTTTCATAAAATATTATATAACTATAACTAAAATGTCAAAAAATAGATTTACTGTCTTCAGACATTTCATGAACAACATTGGAATTCTACTGGAATGACTGCTGTTTTTTTTTTTTTTTTTTTTTAATAATCAATACAAAAGAAAGTTATATAAATATTTTATGTTCAGTCGGATAAATTTAATTAAGTTCATCATGCAAATCCAATAATTATATAAATTGGTGTACGGAAAATTATGGATATTTGACTAAGGAGAGAAGACTTGAGCATCTCGAATATCTTTTCAGCTTTTAAATAGTAGTTATTCTCCAAAAATGTTCATATTTGTACCCTCCTCCACTTATTGGTAAGAACATTACATCTGGGAAAGGGATTTTGCTAAAATGGAGAAAAACATTTTTGCAAACTGGCAATAAAAAATGTTTTTCCCGTTATATCGTTACATTTTTAGTATAATAGATATTTCTATCGATATTAATCATTTTTCTAATGTATCTAAATTTGTAATTTTGCTTCTAATGTATTCATTGATAATTTTTCTAATATATCTAACTCAAAATTTCATCATTAGTTTCCCTTTTCACCCCGGAAAAATCGAGAATGCTAGGGAGGAAGAGACTTAAATCTTCTTTTGAAGGAAGACTTGAACAAGGGCCAATTTTTTTATAAATGAAGAAATAATACCGATATTTCCTTTATGCATTAATGATATTATATTATTATTACATATTAATGGATTTTAGATTTGATGTCAGAAGATAAAATTAAATGTAAATCAATATATAGAAAAAATAATTATCTTTAATAATTCAAAAAAGTTTTCTCCTCCATTACTTTATAAAAATAAGCAATTCAGAGCACAAAAACTCTTGTAATTAATAATAAGAGGTTAAAATATGTTATAAGCATTTAAAATGTTTTTATTATTATAATTCTCCAAAAAAATAATATTTTTAGCATCAATTTTCTCCGGATATTTTTTCCAACTTAATAATGTAGTGAAATTTTTTTAAAAAAATATTAAAAAGTAAAAAGAAGTAGACGAAAATAATTTTATTCTGTACAAAAATCTAAAAATACAAAAGAAAAGAAAATTTTGATTTCTCATTTCATATGTTTCACTAAGTGAATGAAATTGAATCAAATTAGAGCTTACTAGAATCGAAAATATTTCAAATTCTAGTAAACAAGTTATTACAAATGATTCTTAAAATTAAAATTAGACTATCTTTTTAATGCATTATTAAAATTTCGATTTTTGAAATAGTTTTTCGTTACTTCATTTTACTTTTGATTTAGAGTCCAAAAAAAATCAAAATTGTCTTATATTTAGCCAGATAAAAACATGTTCTGTATAGATATTGACAGCATTTCCTTAAATTAATAACAAAAGGGTTTAACTAATTTTTTAAAAAGTTTTGTAAGAGTGTCCTGGATTCTCCTTACGTGTATCCTAAAATTTTTAAACATATCTTAAATCTAAATCTCAAAATCTAGAATTTAATTCTTGTATCGAAAAATAGCAATCTTAATTATTTGAAATAATATAGATTGAAATCAAGTTTCTAATAATATAGTATTCTATATTATTGTTATGTTTAAGTGTAAGATTTTTTTGTTTTTGAATAATTTTTCATGATCCAAGTTAAAGCGATTTTAAAATATAAAAATGTATACTTTTATTTTTCTGATTCATCTTAAAAACCAATAATTGTTCAACATCAAGCAGAATGATTTTTTTTACTTTCGTAGAAGAAATTTAATTAAAAAAAATGTTGATGTGCCTTAAATTATTTTCCGATATCTTCTCATTCCATAACTCAACAAAAAAATATCTGTGTTTCGTGAATATTCTTCTAAAAAATTTTAGAAAATACAAGAAAAAACTTTAATACATTGCGTATAGTAAATTAATTCAATGACATTTTTTCAAGAAAATAAGAAGAATAAAAAAAATCTAATTTTAATTTAACTCTTAATATGCAATGAAAATTTCATAAAATATGTGATTTTTAATTTTTGCTTTATAGATTAAATATACGTATTCTTACGTATACGTGCTTATAAGTAAATTTTAAGCTGATGATTTTCATACCATAGGGATGTTTTCGAAAAACTATTTTGGGATTATTTAATTTGTATTTTGATTTATGTTTAGAATGCAACATAAAAAATAATTTTGAGAAGAGTAAACTTTTTGGAGAAGATTAAAAAAAATAAATTACGGTAGTTCACTTTTTTTTTATATAGATACGTCAGTCCCTTCTTAAAATTATACATATTTAATTTTTCATGCAGTTTCTTTGTTTAAATCGTCTGCTATCAAAATTAGTGGTTCTGTACAGACACTGCTAATGCTAACGGAAGCAACCGCGATAGTCTATTATTCATGATTGAGAACTCGTGGTCGACGTTATTTGCGTCGAGTCGTGGGTTCGAGTCCTGATACCACCAAAGGATCGCCATGTAGCAGGGCTAATGCACGTTAAATCTGGTCAAGGTCGCAAGCCCTCCATTGTGGAAGTTTAGAGAGTGAGGTGACAATTCTGGTGTCGTCCTCGTCACTTCACTGAGGTTCAAAACTGTGAGGTCCATCACCAATGATCCTTGTGTTGCTTCTAAGAGCAACGAAAAAGACAATCAATCAATGAAATGTTTATAGAAGTTATAGAACACTTAGACGAATTTAGATACGTTGTGTCTCATTAATAGCTGCCGCTTTTACACAAAGGAAAAAAACTATCTGACAGTGTTTTACCTTGACATAAATTTTATTTCTGTTCGAAAAAAAAAAATGTAACGTTTATAAGTTTATATGAGGCAGAAGAATATAGAAAATCCTTTACAAAATAATTAAGGAAATAATGTGTTTTTTTAAAAAAAATTAATATCACCTTAGAACAATAAAATGTTATTTGAGAACAACCTTTGAATCACATTCAATATATTGGGATTACACCCGAACTAATATCATGTTCTTTTAACTTCCTCAGAGCAAGCACCACGAAAGAAGACTTTGTTAAAGTGTAGCATTCTTACTGGTTGTCTGTGTCAAGTCCTGGATCGATCATTGGTAGATCCAGGACTTATCTGATTTCCACCAGCCACGAGTTCGCAACCATGACCAGTGAGCTAATATGGCTCATCAATTTAGATTGATGATCTATGGCCAGTGTTTTAAACTTGAGAATATTGGATTGGTAATCTCCTGGACCATTAATTCCGGGGTGATGAATGAGGCAGGATTTACAGAATAAACCTTATCAATATAATTTTAACTCATCATTAAAAAATAATTCACATCTTTCAGCTACAATTAAAATTTTAGCTAGGCTTCAGTATTTACTCTGATGTTTACAAGTGATGCTCTGTTAATCTTTTCTACTATCGCATTATTTCTTGGACTCAGTTTTAACATATCTGTTTGACTAGATTTTCTTTTTTCTAACGAAACAATTAAGATATTACGAAGAATAATAGTAAATCATTTTAAACAAAAGACGTTTCTTAAGTGCTTTCGATGTGCTTAATAGATGTACTTACTTGAATGCAGGCTTTGTTAGATTTATAAACAATGTAATCACACATTTAAATATGATCTTCATCCGTGGTTTAAATCATCCATTTTCACTACAATGGCGAGTCGAGAAATTTTATCTTTTATTATCTGAACGTTTCATTATTAATATGGTGAAAGGAAATATACAAAATAAATTAAATAACTGTACATGAGATAAATCTCGTAATCAATTTATTCAAGAACAATGTATATTTAATATAATTTAATACTGCTACATTAATCTGTATTATTATGTAACAAGTTAAGAAAGATTAAATACAGTTTAGTAATACATTTATGCGTAAATATATTTTGCAATATAGATAATTCTCAAATTTTCTGTAGAATAAAAATGTTCGATTTGCCCCAGGAATAGTTAATGTAAATTAATTAAAGTCTTTGAATTTAAGAATTCAAAATAAGTTTTAATTGTATTGACTTTAGAAATTTGAAGCAGATTCATTATCTGAATTAATAAATGGTTTTGACTATTTCATCTATTTAAGTATCAAAGTTACAGTACACGTTGAAGCAATAATTCCTATTTATTTGATATTTCCATTTGAAGTTTTAATATCAAGATTTTATAATACTTTCATTTTAGCTTTGTTCATTTGAATCATTGTTTAAAATTTTTCTTTGAATATTTATTCATTCTTTTAGTAAAAATGAATCATCTGATATTTAACGAGAAATTAGAAGTTACTTTGCATGTCTGAAAGATCGATGTAAAAAGACCTTCACTTGTTTACCTTCTAGAACGTGAACGATATTCCTTTTATTCTCCATTCCTTTTCTGACGTTTCAGATCTATTCTGATGATCGATTACTGTCCCAACTGTCACTAAAACCATTAGTGTTTGTTTGTAAGGTTCTAAGATTTTCGTCGCATTCCTTTTATGACAGGAAAGATCGATGATTTCATGGAAATGTTCGAATGTTACCGCGTGGTTACCATGCAAATCTTTTTCTAATGACACATAAAAATGCAAACGAATATAAAAGGTTATAGGACTGAGAAAAGGGTACACAGGATTGGTGTGAAATAGCTGTCATGTGATTTAAGGAAATTTGCGAAGCGTTAGAGAGCCTTTTTTTTTTGCACATCTAATGATCAAAATTTGTTTCTTTTTGAAATTTGCTGGAATGTAACAAAGCTTTTGTTAAAATGCTTAAAACATTTTTAACTCAAGAAGATTCTGGCAATTTTTTTTATATTGTAATTTTAAATAGAGAGCGATTTAAGTCAAGCGTGTGAAAAATTAGAGTGTGTATCATATTTAGGTCTAACTGATGCAATACGATGAGTTATTAGAGACGGACTTCGTAATTTTGAGTCTTAGATGACGAGAACGAGAGTTGAGGTGGAACATCAATATCTTAACTTCCACAATGCTCACTTAATCAATAATTTGATTTTAAACACGTATAGGATAATTCGAACAGGAAAATTCCGAATTTGGAAACATATTAGTTTGAATTTCCTCGAATTTTAATTACTGTAGGAAAGTAAAAGATTTATTTTGTTTGAAGGAAATATATCTAACTCCCAGCAATTGTGATTGTTTATTAACATCGCACTGAGAAGCAATACGAGTGCTGTTGATGATGAACCTCGTAATTTTGAAGTCGGGTCAAGTGACGAAGACGACACCTAATGTGACACCTCCCTCTCCAAATTTCCGAACCACGCCAATGGGGGAAGATTCGGGATCAGATTTAACATGCATCAACAGCGCAGAAAAGGGGGTCTTTAGTGGCATCAGGACTCGAACGCACGACTCGACAAAAACAACACCGGCCGCCAGTCCATGAATCATTACCAAAAGGCCAACGTTGCTACATCTAACGCCCAGAATTAGATCTTATGTTATACAATCTTTAATTTAAATTTCACAATTATAATTGATTCGTACTTAATTCCAGTTCCTCGTGAGAGTTACATTTTCTTTTACAAAGTTCTAGAGACAGTCGGCTAGAAATCGCAGAAATTCGAACCATAATCAGATGACAAGCAATAGCATGGCAAAGGGAGGGACCTCTTTGGACATTGAAAAAAAAACCCGGACTTGTTTTAAAAAAAGAAGGACTCTGTATTCTGGGAGAATGATTGCGTATAAATGTGCCATGTTCATGTTTTGAAATGTTGAAATTTATTTTTGAAGATCTGATACTTTACTTTCATAAGAAAAGTCAAAGCTCGCGAAAAAAACCAACCGATTTTGGGCTATTTTTTAGCAACAGTAAATTTAAAAACTTTTTTATAGATCAAAAATGACAGATTTATTACCTTTTTTAAATATGTGTTTCTCTGCTAAATGTAAGTTATTTTTTTAGTCTTAAGATTTTTTTGTTTTCAAAATCACATTAATTATTTAATTAAACTAAATAAAAACTGATTATATATTTGTACAGAAATCATTACAATAAAGGGGATGGCAGAGAGATTCCCGTCTTTAATTTTCGATAGCGGTATGTTCCCCATTAATGATAATACCATAAACTGGTATTCACATTCCTAATTGCTGTATCACCTCACTTAAGGACAATGTGAATCAATTTGAAATTACGTACAGCCACTGAAGTTCATTTCACTCAATAGTGGTGAAGTATCATAAGTGGTTTTGAAGCGAAGGTTCGATTCTTACATCACCGTACACGAAGCTCATAGCTAAAGTTATCACGGCTTTTCAGAATTTTATGCGAAAACTGAAAAAAAGAATTAATTAAATAATAATAAATAAATGATGTAAGGAGATGTTTTAATAGCGTATTATACATTAATACGAAACAGATTATTTGAAGGTCTTATGAGCCAGCAATCTTTAACAGTAACATTCAAAATGTACTTAAAATTCGAGATTGAAAAAATTCACAAGGATAAACAAATTTCAATATTATTAAGTGATTCTTCCATTAAGATATATATTTTATATTACTGTATAAAATATGTAGTACATTTGTGTGTGTGTTTTTTTATCACATATTGGAATTAAATTTAGATGCACTACGTTAATGCACATAACATTTTTTCCCCTATGAAATATACTTTTGCTTGAGTTAAATATTTACGCACACAAAACTTAAAGATGCATTTGTTTTGAATTTATTATATTATTCTGCTCAATTTATGAAAGTATCCTTTTTCGGGGAAAATCAATCATGCGAAATTAACTGTTATTTATGGTTATATTAATATTTTATATAAGATTAAAACAAAAATGTTTAAATTCAATTACACAACACTAAGTTGTAAGGCTTTCTGATAATTAGATAAATATTTAACTCTGCTGTTGAACTATATGCGATTTTCCAATCACTACTCGTAATGTATTTTATCAAACAACAAATGTAATAACGCAGTTACACAGAATCACTAAAATGTATCTTCGAACATTCTGTCGTAAATAATTACGCAGTCAACAATAAACATTTCCTCTTTTAATCATAAATAACAAAATTCAAAATGTACAAGGATGCTACATTATTTATGAAAGCTATTTACAATATAATAATTAGTTGACTCAAACTTAATTAATGTAACTAGTATAACGGCTGCGAATACTATTCATCCTCTTTCTATTTATAGTTAATCATTGCCTATAAATGACGTCTGAGCCAGATTATGAATTATTCGGATCATAAAATTCTTATTAGTTCTCGTCTATATTCACTGTATTACCTAAAATATTTTTTTACTTAAATGGGTAATATGTTCTCCGATACTTATGTATCTATCGGCGAGGATGATCGTTAATATTTCTCATTTACTCTATTCCAGGGCCACTTCCTCTCCATTAAATTCTGAACTATGATTTATATTTAAATTAGGAATTTCCTTCTTCTTTTTTTTATCAAAAATGGGAGATATTTTTGACATTATTAATGATGTATGATTGATATTATGCACTGCACTATATCTGCACTTTTCTTTTTATTTCTGGACAAAGAAAAATGAGGTAATATGATGAATATAATTCTACGATTGCTTTTCACACAAAAAGTATACTATGAATTTTTTGATAAAGTTATACCGATTGACATACAAAAATCAACAGCTGCAATGATTGCATGAATTATGATGCTGATAATAAAATTTGAACGTTTTTGAACGTGTGCATTCAGAAATACTTTCAACAGGAATTGGTGCACACATTTTATAGCGTATTTTTATATTCTGAACGTTCCGTGTTTTTTTTATATAAACTTGTCAAGTTTAGAGAGATGAAAAATAATTTTAAAATATATTTCCTGTCATACTGACTAAGTTTCTTTCGTAAAAATTGACACATATCTTCAAGAGATAAAAATGAATTACAGATGGTTTTCAATTCAAACATGAAGAATTTATTGTTTTACGAATGCTTTTCGCGATTATTCAATAATTTTACTTTCATTATGTTTTAAGTTATCATGAATCGATTTTTAAGACATTTCTGTTTCATTGCGTTCGAAATAAATTTTTTACTTCATTATAATCCTTTTGATTTTGTTGCGAAGTGAGTAAATAAAATCATAGAGATACATTATAATAATTTATATACATTATGTTATGCATACATTATAATATATTTATGTATAAATAAATAACAATAGCATTATTTTCTTATTTTTTAATATTTAATTCAGAATTAATTTTGAAATAATAAAAAAAAAAAAGAATATAAAATCATTTCTGAAGAATTTGTATTAAGGTATCCGCCTACCTTTAAAACACGATTTTCGGTCAAAAAGTTGATTTTTTTTATATTTACGGTCTATTATAAAAGCCGGATTTCTTAGCTTTCTAGAACAGTTTCAATTGTGTTTCTATCTTACATAGAACTTGAGTTATAAGCATTTTAATAATAGTCTGGGTCAAATTTTAGAACTGGAAGTAGCATTCTGCTACAGGAAATGAAACTTTAATGTTTGTTTTTCATTGATATTTTTGTTTCATGCAAGGAAAAAAATTCTAATACATGAGTATTAATAAGTTATGTGGTCATATTCTTGCAACCATACAAACTTCTCATTCATTTTTTATTGGCTTATCTATTGTTCTCAAGCTTTATGTACGAGAAATTCTTAATTACATATATCAGATGAGTACTATCATTGTAGAAGGCTGCAAATAATGGAAATAAAAGTAGTAATGGAAATAAAATTAATAGTGGAATTAAAATAATGTAATATGTTAAGTTCAATGTGATTCATGAAGAAATAAAATCTGCAAAACAATTAAATTGAAATTGCGTTTTGTATTTGATACAGATCAATTCATTAATAATTAAATTCTCATGTTTTACAA
Organism: Nephila pilipes; assembly: GCA_019974015.1. Taxonomy (NCBI): domain Eukaryota; kingdom Metazoa; phylum Arthropoda; class Arachnida; order Araneae; family Nephilidae; genus Nephila; species Nephila pilipes. The sequence continues at coordinate 295,124 of BMAW01105433.1, forward strand.
AACACACGAATGCAACTATACGCATTACATAAAAATCAATATTATCTAAAGTCGATCGCTTAAAACTATACATAAAACCAATTGAACTGGAGTATTTTTGCTAAATTAAGTAATCACGTTATTTTTATATTGATCAAGTATATCAATATTTCTCAGAAAAATTAATTTATTCTGGATAATATAAATAATGTATTTTTTATAGTCGTTATAAAAGTCTATGTATTATTTATAATCACAAACAATGAATACATGCTGAATCATCATTAATTTTTTTATGGAAAAATGTTCAATATCAGTTAGCAAATCCTAAGGTTCTAATTATATTTAATATGTAAATAATGCAAAATGAAGCGGATTGTAATTTGCCCAATAAAAAAATCTAATATTCTAGAATGCTCTTTCTTCAATAGTTCAATTTCAGTTTCTTGTGTGTGACGAAGTTATGCGGAATGTCATAAAAACCACGAAAATCGCAAAACATAGGCGGAGATTTTATTTATGTTCAGTAAATTAACTGCCAAAAAATAAAACATCAGCACCTATTTTAATTTAAAAAAAAACAATGGTAAAAGTTTTTTAAAATATTATTTTTAGAAGAATATTCATGCCCGAAGAAGTTTTATGTGAGAGTTTTAATGTATAAATTCCAAACTTTATTTTGGTATTGTACGTGTTACTTATAAACCTTGCCTAAAACCAGTATCATTTCAAATTTAGGTTCAAAAAACTTTTTCTAATTAGAGAATAACCAATGCAAATAGAAAAATTAATAATAAATTTACAGTTTAGTACAAATTTGTGAACAATATCTTTGCAAATATTTTATTTTCAGATATTTAAATTTAAAACAGTGATTCTGACCGCTCAAATTATTAATTTTAAAGTCATTTGTGTATTATCCATTATTTGGTGTAATTTTTAATTTGTAACAAAATATTTATTTAAACAACACTTAATAGTACATAAATAGACTTATATTTCATCAAAAGGTAAAATATTTCTTCAGTAATTCATGACTAACGTGAGCAAGTAGCTCATTTCGTATCCAGATCTTGAAACGTAAAAACATGTTGTCGTGACTTTGACAGCTTATAGTTATATTTTTGTTCTCCATTGCAGCATTTACTCTGATCACTGTCATTTAAAAAGAGGTGACTTATGAAAGGAGTCAAAAGGTCAGTCCATGCTCGGGACCAAAGTAAGCATTTACGTGTACGGTCAACTCATCTGTCTTCTCATCGGGTTCCTGTTGGCCAATGAGCCAAAAAACAGTCAGCATCAAGGACACTCCTTGCAGGTGAAGCAAAAGGAAGAGCGTGACAGAAGCAATTTATTGTGCTCTGTATGGAAAATACTTTGTGGAAAAGAAGGTAAATACACTACGAAGGATATTCATAAGAAGCAAATTTTAGTAATCGATTTCTTGTGAGGGTTGCGAATTATAACAAAAATTAAAAATTTTAATATACTTAAAAATTTATACGTATATATATATATATATATGTGTGTGTGTGTGTGTGTGTAGGGAAATCGTGAAGTCTTAATTAATGCAAGAAATAACCGAGATTTTCCGATAAAACTTATTCTGCGTATCATTTGATCCTTATATACATAATGTTGCTTGATTGTCTTCTTAAAATATTTTATATTGAATCTTCTTAAAATTTTGATACTGTTCAATTAAATCTTTGCAAGATTTTAAAACCGTTTTTTGTTATACATTAGTTAATGGGGCTACTCAGAACAATAATTCTGGAAAACCCCACCCTTTCAGTCTAAAGTCTGTTCAAACATTAATGTATTATACTCTATTCTTTCGTCTTTCTTTACATTTTGGTTTTTTCTTATAGTTTTTCCAAATTATCTATCTAATGATGAGCATTTTTCCAGATGTCAGTTGGATTTTTCATTTAATTTACATTCTATTCGAAATATCTACATTATATAAAGTTTTCTTTTACAGTTAAATTTTCAAATTTATTTTTATTCATTTTTATCTGTTTACAATGTTTTATCTGTTTATATTTATGGAATGGAATATATTTTTTATTCAATAGTGCAGCTATGATCTTTTACATATTGTATTATATTTAAATATCAATATTAAATATTAAACTATTGATATTTAATCACACATAAGTATCAAATTATATTTATGCACACATACACATTGTATATATATATATATATAAATACTCATAATAAATAAAAGCATAATTTGGAAGGGAATCAGGAAATAAGAATGAACTCTTACTTTTGAATTAGGGAATGAGATAGAATAGAAAATTAAATTATTATTAAGAGAAGTTATTAAATTAAAGTTAAAATAACTCAACACTTTATTGAATAAATAAGGTATAATAATAAATTCTTTCTAAAATAATAATCAATTCAATAAAAATTAGCACTATTGTTTTTAAGTTAATTAAAAATAATAAAAAGTGATAACGAGTTTCAAAAATAATATATGAGTGTTCCCTTACATGTTTCTAACATGTTTATATACTTATTCCTATTTCTCTTTTCAGGTACTTCGAAAGTAATTGTTTCCTCGGTTAATACCAAAGTTTCAAATTATACATCAAAAATTTGTTCGCTTCAAAATATATCGAACAGGAAAAATCATAAATCACTTCATTCTAGTATTCATTCTACATTGAAAAAATATTCGAATTCCCATAACCATGGCAACTATATGAAACAATTTGTTAATAATTCAAAGTATAAAGAAGTATTACTAAAAAATTTACAAAATTATCCTGTATTGAAAAAAGTAAATTTTATACCCACTAAGGTTCCTTATTCTACAGATTACGCAAAAATTGATTATTTTTTAAATCGTTTTAAAACAAGAACATTGAAAATGCAACGTAACAATGATCAGAAAAGTAGTGACGTCATTACTGTAAATCCTAATGACAAAAATGATAGAGCAGAATTAATCAACTCTAATACTGCAGGGAATGTAATACTGATAAAAGAAGACAAAAATACTTCATTTAATGTAGGAATTGATCCTGTCAGTAACAATGGAAAAATAATTAAGCCAATTCCATTGAATGAAGCAAACTTTAAGAAAACGGATATCGATACGGAAATCAGAGGGAGTCTGGAAAATGATTCAAAGCAAACCACAGTAAAATTTCAGAATAATAACGAAATCGCTGCCGAATTGTTCAAAGAACAATTACATTTGAAAAGAAACACAACAACTTCGAACCATATCGATATTACTACGCCATCCACTTTACCTACTAACAGTTCGATGATTACTTATACTGTTCCTTTGAAAGGATCCCACGAAGAAACTGTTAATGATAACATAACATCAATATTTAATCCAGTTTTATTGGAGAATCGATTGTCCATTTCACCTAATCACAATAGAAAGAATAATCATTCGGAAAATATTACAGATTTCAAGGAATTAATCCATTACAAGAACTTAAAGAATACAATGAAACCTTTTCTCAACACTTTTGAAGAAGCTAAAAAATCCTTTTTACCGAACACGAGTTCTTATTTAACATCAACAGAAATCTCAAATGAGACAAGCAATTCTCCTTTTAATTTTAATAAAAAAGATTCGTTAGAACTTAGAACTTTTAACTCAACCGTATACAAACTATTTAATAACCAGTCAAATACATATGGCATGTTCATAAGAAACGATACTTTGTCTTCAGAAAATTCTAATAATGTCCGAGCTAAAACGTTCCATAAAGAAAACTCTAGTGAATTATATACAGACACTGAAAACATCGATGTATCAAATGATAAACTTGAGACTTTTTCAGAAGATTTTATTGAAAGAGATAAAAATACTACCATCGATAGAATATTTTTTTATTCTAATTCATCTGAAAATTTGAATATTACTTCAGTGGAATTTGAAAATAGACATAAGTTACATGATTCGCTTGAATTCTTTATTGATAATTTTGAAACTCTCACAGTTGATGAATCAAATGACTTCAATCTGGAGCAATCTGAAGTTCAAAATAGATCGTTAAGCGAGTCAATTCCAAAACAGTCATTAGAAGAAAATAACGGTGTGCAAATTGATACAAACTTAGATGCATCAGACGCATTGAAAGCAATAACAGAGCCCAATTTAAATGAAAGCAACGAGTCCATATCTGTAAGTGAGCGTTTGAACACAACTATAGATATAGGATTTAAGATGTTTGAATCAATCACAATGAATGATTTTTTAAATTTAAATGTTACAGATGAGGGGTCAGACCGAATACTTTATAAAGAGTCAAACAGGCATTATGACGAAAAAAGCTTTTATAATGCTAGCAATTTAAATTTCATAATGGATCGAAAAATAGAACCGGAAGATATTTATGTTACCCAAATTGATATTCCAGTTACTCAGATAACTGATGATGAAAAATTTAATTTATCTGACTCCAGTAATATGATAAAATCAGAAAAAGTTAGAACTGATCCAATGGAAACTACATCTTCCGATCGTGGCTATGGTAATAAATTTAAAGAGCCTAAAAATATGGATTTCTCAAGTAGGAATGGGAACTTTAAGCAGGAAGATATCTATATTTCAACGAATTCTTATAATAAAGAAAATGAACATAAATATTTATTTAAACATAATCTTTCGACTGCTTTAAATTATAACATAGATGCTGATATAAATGTGTCGTTGAAAGATTCCTTTACTTCAGAGGCCTTTTCAACGAGCAAAGCCGAGACAGAGATAAAACAAATTAATAACAAGTCTTTAAACATTACTACAAATCAAAATATTCCATTACAAGCTTTAACTGTTGGTACATTATCTGACAATGAGACGCCTTTTGAAACGAACTCATCGGATATATTGTTTACTGAAGAATTTTTTGAAATTTCGGATTTAAATGGTACACTGCATGATTATGCATATTCTACATCAGAATTCAAAGAAGATTTTAAGAATGTTGGGCAGACTCACAAAATAGACAACGATGCTTTGTCGGTATCGAGTGTATCAAGAGAACAAATGGATCAAGATACTAAACAAATTTATCTTTCTAACACCATTATTAATACTGAAATTATTAAAAATAATACACAAAATGAAAATCAAAACTTTACTTCGATTTCGGAAAATACAATTAACAATATAATAAAATATAGTGATAATGAAACTAAAATAACTGGAAGGAAACGATTTCATAATGGAAGCATTGTGGAAACCTCCGAAAATACTGATAATTTTTTAAATGGAGCATTCAATTTTAAACCTATATTTGAAGATCCAGAAATACTGTCCACAGAAGTTAATAAATATATTAATAATACTTTTACTTGGAATAAGTTTAAAAATGTTACAGTCGCGAACAATCAAACTTTAGAGCTCGAGATGCTTCATAGCAATTATACATTTAAAAAAGATTTTAATTTTACTCATAGTTTAGCTAAAAATAATTCCTTAATAAATTTAGAAGATATAGTAACATCACCTAGTTCATCTACTGTCTCGAACGATAAATCTACTGCATTAAATTCATCAAATGATTTAGAAACTGATTTTTATTTAGTTGCATCAAAAGCTGTGTTACCCTCTACAACTGAAAAATTCCACCAAAACTCAGTAGTTGAATATGAAAAAAATAATGAGATAGAATTCAAAGTTAATGTAAGCAACATGATTACAGAAATCAATGATCTCCAAATACCTACAACGAGCAAAGAAACATATAATGCAAAAACAAATGTCACATCATCAAAAATAAATAATCCT
>BMAW01105433.1:300882-347888 GCA_019974015.1 Nephila pilipes
TTTGTAGAATTGACAACTCATGACTCAGAAAGTACTGATGCGAGTTTCCAAAATAACCCGTCTTTCCATCCTGGAGGGAGAGTAACATCAGAAGACTCAATACCTATTCTTCAAGATGATTCAAAACCGATTTTCTCCATTTCCTCCAAAACAAATAACCCGCCTTCTGTTGCCATTAATCCAACTGCAGAAAAGTTCAGAACTACGCCATTTGCAGAATTGACAACTCAAGGATCAGAAAGAATTTATACGGGTTTTGAAAATAATCTATCTTTCCCACCAGGAAATAGAATAACTCCAAAATACTCAAAGTCTGACTTACAAGAAGATTCAAAAATAATTTCTACTGCCTCTTCAAAAATATTGTATCATTTTTCCTATGCATCCGTCAATCCGATCACAGAAATGTTTGGAACAACTCCATCAGAAGATATCGCAATTAAAACACCGTATCATGAATCCGATGGACCTCAGACGGTTTTCGAAAACAAAATACCTTTATTTCCTGAAAATAAAGTAATAGAAGGTTCAAAATCTGTTCTACAAAATGACTTTAAAGAATCCACTACATTTATGTTTGATTCCTCAATTGATGATGATAAAACTACCTCAGAAATTTATTTTACAGTTAAAAATGATGGTAAAATTAATGCTTCGCCCAAAACTATCAAGGATATGTCTTCTCAAAATCCCCAAACTACAGAAAAAATTTTTTGGAATGTTATATCTTCATCTACTGAAACATCATCAGAATTTCTTAAAAGTTCCAGGAAAGGTCGAATAATGAACGATTCTTTACCTGTATTAAATATCAACACACAAGCTTCTAAAACTATTAATGTGTCACAATCAACGGTTAATTTTTCTTCAGAAATAGCCAACATTTTTTCTACTCAAGAAATAGTAACTGAACCATTTGTTAATATCACAGATTTTCCAAACATAGATTTTCCAAACGACTTATTCACGACGTCAGAAACAATAACTCCCGAAGAACAACAAGAACAGTCTGAGAAATTTTCTTCTGTTAGTGCAGACCCTTTAACAACACTGAATAATATAACACCTTCGCCAAAAAAAATATCGAAACCATTTGATGTTAACGTGAGTGATTTAGAAACAGATTTTCGAAATGATTTGATTTCGACTCCTGTAAACAAAATAAAACCAAAAGATCACATTAACCATTGGCAGCATTCCACAATTGATATTTTTTCTTCAGAAAGAAATGAGAAAAGCTTTTCAGGGTCAAAAATGACAACAGAGATATTTGCTCATAGCTCAAAATTGTCAGAAGAACGGCTTAGAAATGATTTTGTCTCGACTCAACCAAATACGATGGCGTCGCATTCAACAAAAGGCCCTTTTGCAGAGAAGGAAACAAATGACAACACAAAATATTTAGATGCTTCAAAAACGCTTAATTCAAAAGAAACAACATTTTCTCCAGAAATAAAGGAATTTTTGGGAAAGAAATACACAACTTTAGCCTCGGAAACAGTAATTGACAATAATGCAAGAACAGATCTTACTTTAGATAAGTCATTGAAACCATTTCCATTAGATTTCAGTGAAGAAAACGTTTCAGTATACAAAACTGAAACTAATTCAGTGACATTGAAGGTCGTAACAACAGAGGCACTACCGTCTTCATTTGGAACAGATTTAGAGGTATTTCCTCGTGTATCAACAAGTTCAACATACATGACATTAAATGAAAAAAATCCCACACAAAATGTACTAACAGCACAAGAAAATTTTCCAGAATATTTTGAAAACTATGATAGGAATTATTTTACTAATACAAAACAACTCTTTACTACAGAAGATTCTGAAAATAATATTAATTATGTTAACTCTTTAGCTGACACGTCTTCTTCCAATATTTTGAATGTCATTTCATACGAAAATAAATTTAGTGCTGATTCTGTAGATGAACAAAAAATTGATGATTCACTCATTCGTACTGAACGAGACGTTCTAAAACAAACAGAAAATAGTGTTGATGCTGATCAACCTTTAAGTAATATCGATATATTAGGCAACGAAATTATTCGTACAGAAAGAGATTTATCCTTATTTGATAAAGAAAGTACTGATTTTGATTCAATTTCAAATAAAAACAATCATGTCTTGAAAGAGTCTCTGGTTCCTTTACCGGGCCAATTAGATGATATTAATATAAATATAGATAGTAGAAACAATGAGACCGAAATAACAATCAATCCACCAGAATTACTTTCATCCCCAGCATCCTTGGATACTATAAATCAAAGTTTGAATTTAAAACCGAACATTGAGAAAAATACAGGAGACACTGAAGTCAGTTTAAAAATTCCAAAAGAATTTGAATTTCGTCCAGAGCTCGACCTCCCAGGAAATTCTAAAGTCGATGTTAAAGGCACTGTTGGAATCGATAATTCTGGTCGTACAAAAGTTAGTGTTTCAGGTAGTGTTAATACCACAGTTGGTTCAAACATTAATACAACGAGAAATGTAAGTTTTGACAAAACTGAATCTGAAAACAATTTGAAAATCGACGTTTCTGGTAATTTTAATCCACCAGCAGTGCCTGGAAAACGAGATTCTGAAACGAACGACGTTAATTTCAAAGTAAATTTAAGCATTGCGCCATTTCCTTTCAGCAGAAGTTTTACAACAGTTACCGAAAACTTAATGACAAACAGCCATTCAGATGAAAGTTCTGATAACAGTTTGTCACCTCCAACTCCATCACCTAATCTGAATTCGAAATCAGAAGTCGAAGTAGAATATGAAGATGTCGGTGACAATCCTTTATCTCATACAACAGAAACAGCAGAAGAAATGCCTATTACCATATCATATCGAAGTACTGAGGGTCATTTAACAAAGGTAATTTCATCAAATAGCAATAATGATCAACAAGCCACGGATGATACGAATGTTGAGATCGTAATAAAACCCTTAATTACTTCTGTAGAAGGAACTACATTGGTTTCAGAGGTAATAGAAAATACTGCCCCGAATGTATTTGTGTCGCCCGATAGTAAGGATTCTGAAGAATCTGTATCTAAAAAGGAACCGAAAAATTTCTATAGTAGCAGTACACAAACTCAAGTCTCTACAAACAGTCAATATCAGACAACAATTGCTACGACAGAAAGCACCATTATACCATTTCACTTCACAATTGATGCAAATTATGATGAAGTCGTTGGTTCCAGAAAGAAGAAATTCGAAGAACATCTTACAAAGCAGCTTGGAATCGCCATGCGAGTGCCATTGGATTGCATACAAAATTTGCAAGTCAAAAAAGGTGAGAGGAATTTATGCAATGTGAATATCCTATAATAACTTTCAAGGCATTATATTTTAAAGAAACTAGTTTTTTATTTCAGTGTTAGACTAATTAAATAAAACTTTTATAATACTTAATAAAATATATTTAAAACTTTTTTAAATAGCCTTTATTATTTTTACAGCTTTAAGTCTTTCTCTTTATTTTTGCAATTTCATATTCCATTGATTTTTAAAGACTTCTTTATTAAACATAAAAAATGCTCTTAAAGAAAAATAATTAAGGTTTTATTTGATTTATATTCAACACATTCTTATCATAAACATATTTAAACCTATAATATCTCTTCATATTAAAATATTACTGAATATAATTTATTTAACAATGAACTACGTTTTTGAAGAATTAGCAATATAACGGCATATTCTTCTTCTGATGTTCAACAATTATTTTTCAAGAATAGCATATTAACTTAGTAGAATGATTTGTGGTATATTTGTTTGTTTTGTATTGCATGAAAAATAAATAATTTTACTTGTAATTGAACATTAAATACATTTTTATTAGGTAGTATCGAAGTGAACTTTGATCTGGTGCCTAACCCCGACCATGGACATTTGGCAGATGAAAAGGCTTTAAAGGCAGCAGCAGATGAATTGAAACGTATGATTGATAACGGTCAAATAACAATCAACGATATAGACGGAAACACTCTTGTTGTAGTGCCGCTGGATCCTCCAACAGAGCCTCCACCAGGTTTTAATAATTTATTCATCTAAATGGCACCTCCTTTCTCTCTGTATTTAAACAATAATTCTCTTTTCCTATTCTCAAATATAACCATTCCTTTCTGTGCCTTAACAATAAATTTTAGATATCCAAAGGACTATTGTTTTAGACAAAGACAAAATGGTTGTCAAAGCCCTTTCCAAAATAAAGTGCTTTCTGAATATCTCTTGTAGCCAATTCCTAATGAATGAATGAGAGCGAATGAGCGTGTGAGTGAATAAATCACTGAATGAGTAAATGAATGAATGAGAATGAGTGAATGAACAAACGAATCAGTCAATGGGTCATGTTTCCATTCCATTGTCATATTATCGTTTGCTTTAATACTAATATTTAATTGAATAATTTAACAATTACTTTAAAAAAAAAGTTAGCACCTTGGGAACTAAATTTACTCTTTGAGAAGCTTTGCGTGGAACACATTATTATTGTTTTTTATGTATTTAAACTATTCATTTTTTCCTGTATTTTAACAATAATTATATCCCTATAGTTAACTCTTTTTTTTTTTCGGTATTCAAGCAAAAATTCTTTTTCTTTTCTTGCATTCAAACACTAAATTGTTTTTTCCTGCTTTCAAACAGCTATTTGTTTGTATTTAAACAATTTATTTTTATTCAAATAATAACTTTTTTCCCGTATTCAAACAGTAACTATTTATTTAAAATTTTAAGTATAGAATTTTCTCTAATAATATTAGAGAAAACTCATGGTCGCAGTTTTATTTTTATTAGGGAAAGTCAATAAATCGTTGGAAATGAAGAATGAAGTCCTTTTCAATTTGATGAAAAGGCATCTCCTTTCCACCTTTTTTCAACTATTTCTGTTTAAGTCAATAAATTTTAGTAAACTTTTCACTATCGCTGGGATTTGAGTCTCCGTCGTTCCGAATTGCACTAATGAATATTGTTGCGCATTGAATGTATCTGCACTTTTCTGAGTTCTCATGTAGTATGATATGGAAGCTTGGATAATGAATCGCTAGTTCTGGTATTTTCCTTGTATACCAGGATAACAAAATTCTGTGCCAATTGCTAAGTGTTATAGAGTGACATGGGTTAAATCAAATTATAATATCAAATTACGTAGACAAAGACCATTTCTTTCCAAAAAGACATTCCTCTTATCTCTGAATTTATTCTTTGGCAATGATCAAACATGAAATAGATGGGAAAAAAAATTCTGGCTGTACTCCAGTTTTGCATCAACATATGTGTAACAGTTCATATGGTTATTTGGACTCTAAATATATTATTATAAAAGCAATTTAGGAAATATTTTTGAAATTCATAGAATTTTTTTTTTGTTTAAATTAATTATTTCATAGAATGAAAATATACACTCTAAGAAGACAGTTTAAATGTAAAATTAATGGGAAACATTTAGTGAAATGTGTGTCAGTATGCACAAATTAATTTCTAACCTATTTTAAAAATTATTATTTCTTTAAAGTTTTATAAAATTTTGGTACAGTTATTTACATATGTAACTCTTAAAGTGTAAATAAATCAGAGAGAAAATGCAAATGAAAATGTTGTTATACATAACCACTAAAAGGCAAATAATTTTGAAAGAATATTTCTTAGATGAATTGTAATTTTAAAAAAAAATAAATTCATTGAGAAAAAGTATAAATAATATTTTCTTATAAAATCTAGCACTTATTTTTTTTATTTACCAGTTAAATGCTTAAAAAGAGAATAAAATGATAAGAACCACAAACACATTACAAACTTTCAGAAAGAACGCTTAAAACGAGAAAAGGATTTCAGATTATTAATAATGATTTGTAATAATAACTGATTTTCAAAATATATTTATTGTATTCATTTGTTTATTAGTTGAGTGAGTTAATAATTTTAAAAAATTGCTCCAAATTGTATAATTAGATATAAATATTTTTTTCAAACATTTCATTTTTCAGCTAATAAAATGGAACACACCACATTGATTCTTGGTGTAGTGATTGGAGCGTTTATTTTGACAGTCATTACAGTAGCAATAGCTGCCATTGTTGTTAAGAGAAAATCAAATGTTAATCATAGGTTAAGTCCAATTGAAGAGGTATGTATTGTACAACTAAAGCCAAATATTTTCAATTATGCTTTATAAATATATATTTAATTATTTTAAATCTTATGTGCCATCACATTTGAGAAAAAGTACGTATTGTGAATTCAAAAATAATATTTAGAACTAATTAAATGAATCTGAGAAATAAAATATCTAAGTTCTATCTAACAGTTCAGTATTGATTAGTTTCTAGTTTTTTAGTATATATTTGTCTTTTACAACGGAAAGGAGAAATGTTCTAGAAACATCTACCAACGAAAGAAATCGCAAGTCTTATTATTAAAGTCTCATTCACGAACAAAAATTTTTTTCTCGAAGAATCAAAACAGAACATGGACCTTTAATTGCTAGGTTTAATTTTTTGCCGTAAAAAAAGAGAAAACATAATGAAAACTTGTGTTTGCGGTGTTGCAATCATGTAATATCTGAAGAGAAAAATAATCTAAAGTTCTATTGTGTTACGAATTACTAATCATGATATTGAAAAAAGTTTTAGATCTTCCCGCAACACTTTGAATGTTTTCGTTAATGCACTTCAACTAAATTTATTTTTATACGAAATTGAGCATGCATGCTATTTAAAGGGTGTCAAGACTTTAAACTATCATCAGTATATGCGGAGAAAGTCCTTTTTCAATCTATATAATTAACCAATGAAACAAAGCAGAAATTTGAAACTTTTACCCTATAATATGCATATATATTAATATCAATTCTCATATTTTATACAGTTTTAATTTTTTTAAAAAAAGTTTGAAAGAAATAAAAATTAGAAATATTTTCAAAATTACGAAAATCAATATTTTACTGCGAACAGGATTCTGAAATACAGCATTGATAAAAATTTACAAAAGTAATTTCATTTAATAAAAACTTTTAAATATTAATTTTATAACATCGATAATTAATTTTTAATATTAATTTGATTTATTAATAAATATTTAGAAAAAATTTCCGTTTTGAGTATGCATACTTTTTAATCGTTTTAGAGCAAACAAATTTTTTAAATACAATTATTTAGAAAATTGAAAAAATTTACAAAAAATTCCAATTAAAATATATATTATAAGTTTTTTCTGTTAATAATTTGTATAAAAATTGATGTATAAGTCATTAAGAACTTGTTTCAAATCTGTGTATGAAATTTCGCACTAATGTTATAAATAGTTTCCGAGAAATCCTACGCGTAAGCTAAACTTTTTTATTTATTTATTGTTTTAAGAGAAATGAATGAAGTTAAAATTGAAAATAAAAAAAAGTTTAAAATATCTATTTTTTTCTGGATATCTTTGGAAAGTTCGGAAAAAAAAGATTTTTTTTTTCTCTATACCTTTGGAAGGTTTGGTTACACTCTTTGCTCCAAACTATTCAGAAATGATTAGGTTCTAACATGCATTTTTTTTTCAAAAAAAATTGAAAACTTTGAAGTTTAACGGTCATGATACCCCTTAAATAACACGAAATATATTAACAAATATAGCGTGTATAACGAATATCCAAATGAGTAGAATATTTAATATATAATAATTGTATCAAAAATGTTATTTTTGAAGAAATGATGTATAGCGCTTTGCTTATTCCATCGTTTTGAATGGGAGAATGAAGATATGATGCTCCTGTTTCTAGATATAGGTTTATTAGATTATATTCGTAAATCTTAGTATAAAATATAAATAAAGTTAAATTTTAGTTATGAAGAAAAGCTTATGAGAGACATTAAGTTTAAAAACATTTTTTAATAAAATTACATTAGAGTACCTTTAATTAAGAGTATCTTTTATAAATCCAATAGCATATGGTAAATAATATTTATCAATTTGTTCTTGAAAATTTTACAATCGATTAAGTTTTTATTTGTTTGAAAGGAAATCTAATGTAATATACTCCTACATTCTTATTAGTTTATGAGTTATGCATGATTCTATTTAGATATAGATCCTCAATCAATTTATTTGGTTACTATATTCTCGTTACTCCATATAACCTGCATTAACCTAATAATGATTACACTAATCTACATAGAAAAACTCTATTTTAAAGAATAATAAAATATAATTGGCTATGGCTTCACTTTTTAGGAACTGAACTAAGACGTCATGATCTTTAAGTTCAATTTTGCTATTGTTTCTACGTTAACACATTGAAATCATAATTCTAAAGTTTTTAATTATTTCATTTATACTTCAACGTGGGAATTAAGTCTGAAAATGTTTTAAAAGTTCTTAAAAATACAAATTATCTGTTTTCTTTTACGTAGGTTCGAAGTAAGCTGCCATCTTACAGAGAGATCCCATTCCAAGAGGCTCTGTTCATGAAAGGTGTAAACCGCGACAAGCTAATACTGGGGAAATATTCCTACGACACAGGGCAGTGGTTGGGACCAGGTCCAGAACCTAAACTTTTTCATCCTCCCGAGTCTGTCGTCTATAGACCTCCAACAGATTCAGAAGTCAGAAGGACACCAAGACCACCCACAGCAATAGTAAGTCTTTCAATATTTTAAGGGCTTTCTTGGTAAATTACATAAAGAGCAGAGTTCAAACGAACACATTTTCAGTTTTAAAAATATTCCAGTATTAACATGAGTGCATTAAGTTGTAACAAGTATACTTGATTATCAGATTGCATGCACATGTGTAGCTTAAAAATATAAAATAAGTACTCAGTTCTTAATTTAATACCTAAAAGTGAATATAAATTTGATATTGATAAAGGAGACAGAATTCTATATTTTTCCAAAAAAATTACTGGATTCGCTTGGAAACGAGCATTATTTTACAATGAACATTTCGCTTCATGAATGATTTTAAAAACGAAATATTTTTTTATCTGAAACATTGTTTGATTTTAAATTCTATTATTTAAATATTAAGCGAAGACCACTTTAAAGCAGTGTTTCGAAACCTCCTGGTCTAGGGGTGGGGATTTTGATGAATGTAACTGAAGAACTAGACTCTTTATTTACAAAGAAAGAGAGTCTTTTAGTCTTGGTTTGTTGATCTCTTACAGTACAAACACATACACTGGTGTCAGAACGTCAAGCATAATTGATAATTATGGGAATAATGAAAGAAATCTAATTCGGAATGGCGGGAGATATGATATCTGAGGGGGAAATGGTTATCAAATACGAAAACAATGCGAAAGAACAATAATAATCTCTTATATTATTCAAAGATACAGTTTGAAAGGAAACTGAACTAAGAAGAGTCCCCACTTTAGTGAAAAACAAATGAAAAAAAAAGTTGATGTTGCAGTTTCATGAGGTGTGTGGTCATCTCTGATACCCAACCACTCTGTAAAACGATATCCCATACTTTCTATGACGTTGTGGATAGGTTGTGCTCAAGGAGTTCTAAACGTCACCAAAGGTTCTTTTTCAGTTCTGGAGTAGTGCTGAGGGGGGGGGGCGTAAGTAATAAATGATGCATATTGTCGCCCAAATACATTCCACACATGATCGACAAGATTCAGATCTGGTGAATGAGCAGGCTTTAGCAAGCGTTGGAAAGTTTCCATTTCAAACAAGTCGTCGATCAGAACCACATTATGACACGGCGCGTATCCACAAATATGAATTGAAGCATCTTGAAACTGGCAAACATTAGGTTCAGGAACTTCATCTCTGCAACTTTTAGCAGACACAGATCCCATCTCAATTATATAGAGGTCTTTTCGGCCGTCCTGCATGGTGCCTGCCCCCACTATAACTCCCCTTGACCGAAAATGATAACTTTCTATGATGTTTCCTGGGTGAAAACAAGTTCCACGTTCTTGCCATACCCTTTTGCCGATGAGAATCAGTGTTCAGACTTTAGTGAAATTGGTCAGTGAACATCACATTGGTTCACTATCTCCAACTCCTGTACTGATGTTCCAAACTCTAGTTTAAACAGACGCTCTATACGTAGATGTGAGGTGATTGCAATCTGCTGATCGCCTGGAAACGTACAGTCCTGTGGCAGTGTGATTGTTAAAACCAGTTAACTGAAATAATACTTCTGACATCGCACAGTATTTGCCAGACATCTGTTTTTTTAACGGTTGTGACTCATGGCTGACCAGGTAGTGGTCATCAGTTAGCATTTTCTGCACTTTAAAACCATCTGCCATGGTCTTGAGATCTCAGTTGTTGTCTTTGTGCCATTGTACGCTTTGTTTAATCGTTAAATCCTGAACGATTTCTTCAGGTTCGGACATGAATTGTACGGAACCTGTCTGAACTTCTCATGCTAATTGAGCCGGTTTATTCGCGTTCCGACATGTGTAGTTTTGCTTAAAGATAAAGTTTCACCTTCAACAGATGATTCTCCACGTTATTCCGAACAAATGCACCAATACTCTCATGTCTTGCATTTTAAGAATTCTGCTTAAATTTTGGACACCAGTGAATATTAGATAATAATATATACTATAATAGAGTACAAAAATATTTTGTATCATTATTATTGAACAATTCTTTTGAAAACTTATATTTTACTTATTGTACCCTTTTTTATTGTTTGTAATCTTAAATTTCTTAAATGTGGTAGTTCCACCAAATCAATATGCACATTAAAAATATTTTAATATAATTTGGATGCGAGCATTTCCAGAAATTTTGCAATGAAGTTCCCCTTTTAATTTACTTTATTCGGTATAAGCTCTTAGTTCTGTTTACCATATGCAGCAAAGAAGAGATGTTTTAATGCAATAAATAACGAATTAAAAATGTACTTTACATTTTATTGAAATATTCTAAAAAATAAAGTAATCAAAATGCTTTATAATTTGAGTTATTTTTACGATTAAGAAAGTTACAGAAAAAGAATTCAATTTGAACATCATAATGATTTATATGACTTTGTGTTTATTTTTTAAACTATTCATTTCATGCTTAAATTGATGGTAAAAATCATCCACAAAGGAGTTAAAATATTATACTATTGATTATTGAATTGTATATAATACGGTTTTTATTTATAAAAATTGCTAAAAGGTTCTTTCATAATATTATCTTACCTTATGCGAAAATAAATTTTATTTGTCTATTTTTAATATGCTAATCATCCTCTCTTATCAAATAATTCAAATTATTAATAAAATGAAATTTTAAATTATTACATTCGTAATAAACTGTTTTAACAGAACAAAATGAATGCTTCCATATTCAAAGGACTTATATACCTTAGATACATTCGAAGAAAAGAGACATCATCTTAATCTCTGCTGGATGTTTGATGACCCTATATAAAATATAACGTATATAAATAAACTCCATACACATACGATGGTCAAAACTACATCATGTCTCTTTTGTGTTCGTTTCATTTGTCATATGTATGCGTCTTCGCTTTTTTATAAACCTCATGACTTCTTTAAAGGTACAAAGAAACCAACTGAAAGGTTGGCTATCATCAATCGTTGTATAACCTAAATATCTGAAGGAAGCATTCTTTTTTTTTTTATTGTTATTATTCTTTTCTACAGAGGGAAAGACTGAAGTACGATTGGGAAGTCGACTGGGACAGCATGGTCTCCAGCAGATGATGGAAGATGTCCAAATACCGTATCTATCGATTACCTCAAGAACTTTTCATTCTTTTTTCGCAAAATCCTTTCGTCTTCCACTATTGAAACTTCTGTGACAAATCGTGCTACCGAAGTCTTCTGATTTTAACAAGAAGAATGGAAACTTTTCGGCGAAGGAGAGGATGGTCTTCATCTGTATTATATTGTTACTTCGTTTGTAAAGATCTTTTTATTTAAGATGTTGGTTGCTGTTGGTGATTGGAACTGTTGTCTGAAATTTTTATCTGAACAGGTAGTTAAGATATGTTATAGTATTATTTGATGAACATCTTCAAAAATGGATTGTTTTATGTAAGAAGAATATTTATAATAATCATATAAACGAGGAAAAAAAAAGAATATTTCATTCATCGGGTTGGTATATTCGTCCAATCGTGCACATCTTAAATTTGCGTGTTATGCAGTGTTTCAAAACTATTTATATTATGACTAAATTTTTGTTTTGCCTGATACATAATGTTAAAGAACGCATTACAAAGTTATACGGACAGTTTTCTCATATTGTTAATGTGAGGTGAAAAAACCCCGCAAAGTTATATATCTAATACAATAAGGTTCAAAAGTAAGCTAATAAGTAGCAATACATACACACGATATAAAACAATTATGCTTCAGAGAAAAAAAAAACAGCCGAGTGAATGAAAAGAAAACATTTTGCACTAACCTTTTGAAGACCGTCATTATCTACTTCTATTTGTTTTGAAAATATATTCCATTAAATTTTCCTTTGTTTTTGCAAAGCAAATTGTATATACAACACAATATTTAGAACGAAATAATTCAAATATTTTATTTAAAATTTGATGTTATTTTGTGGAGTATTAAACTAATAATTTTAATTAAAAAAAACTTCAATACAAGAAATTTGCTTTCTTTATTTTGGAAATTCACATTATATTTCCTTTGGCTGGTAAAAAAATAATTCAAAACCTAATCGATATTTCCTAAAGATATGTTATTCTAATCTATGTTCGATACAATCGAATTTGTAACTGCAGTACAATAACGATGAGATAAAACTACAAATTATGTATTTTTTGTTGCGCGAATATTAACAACTTTTTAATTAATCTATATTCAGCAACAGGTAAAATGACAATACTTTCTTCAATCTGAAAATGTAACAAAATTCGCTCTCTTGTATTAGCTTACTCCACATTGATTTATCTTCAAAATTCATGCGCTATTTTCTTATTTAACTAATAGTACTCATTTATTTTTTATAGCGTGTATAAATTTTAAACCAATAGTAAGATATATGATTATTTTGAAATAAGTAAGTAAATAAATGAACGTCAGCATTATCTTGTAAAGGGCTAGACATTTTTATGTATTTAAGAAAATGTATTTTTTATTTTGTGTATATAATGATTACTCTTTGAAGCTATGTATACATTTCAATTAATTTATGAAAAATGATGCTTTACTTTAATAATCTTAAATACGAAAGTTAATCTACAATTCTTTAATATGCAAATTACTTTTTAAATCTGTCAAATATTGGACTTTAAATTTTAACCAATTTTAAATAACTGATTTATTATTAGTAAAATTTTGTGCGAAAGTTATTTTCTCTATTATGTATTTAGAATTATTTACTGTTGTAAACACTGAAACAAACATCTTTTGATATGTAGAATTATAAGTTACTTTGTACTGCTTATTGTTTCAAGAGTTCAAATAAATATTTTAATTTTAACGAATTTTTTTAATTTCTATAATATAATTTTATGAAAAAAAGTGGTTTTACATGGAATGAAATTTTCAGATAAAGTATGAAATAAACTTTAAAAATTCAGGTTATTTTTAAAGAAAAACCTGCACATTAAATATTTTAACATTTTTTGTAAAAAATGAGTTGATGCAAATATGCTTAAATATTTCATAACAAAAAAAAATAACTATAGGTATACAAATTTCATGAGGAAAAAAAATGTTCATGCGTTTTTAAATGTTATACACAAATTTAAATTCTGTGTAATTTTAATTCTGCATTTAATTTAATTAAACTTTACGTATTTTATCAAGATTTTAATGATCTTTTTATATTTCTATCACGACATATTAGGGGTTAATAAACTATACATTCATTGGAATAATACATATAAGTAAAAATCGTACAATATATTCAAACTTATTTAAATTCAAAACATTTAGAAATAATATTGAACGATTTGTTAGAAATATTAGGAAATAAAAAATATCTCAGTTTAACCATAGGTGCCATATTGTGCTATGTGTTAGGGCTAACAGAGATTCAACAAGTGAGCACTATCCAAATCACGAATACCTTCCCAGATTTAATTACGTTTATTTAGACATTACTCTTAAGAACACAAAAAATTTAAGGACAAACAAAAAAAAAAAAAAAAAGGTAAACATAATTAACATAGATCCACATAAGTCTCGGGGCGTAATATTATATTTTCATGTTAGCTCCTCCGCATGGACTACTGTGTACTAATGCTACAGTAGTCATCACTCTTCTGGCGACCGTTAGGTGTCGCGCATGATAGTTTTCTCTGCACTTTTGTGATTTACCGAAATTCTGTTATACAATTAAGTGGTGAATATAAGTAAGAATTGAACAATTCAAGGTTACTTAAATTTGAAATATTTAGAAATAATATTGAACGAATTGTTAGAAAAATGCATTATGGAACAATATCTCAGTTTGATTTATTACTGTAAAAATAGAGAAAAGTGACTTTCTGAGTCGCTTTTAATTTCACTAAAATTTTCACCATAATTTTAATATCATTAACCTAAATTTCGTAACACAATTAAATGAGGAATATTAGTACGAATAAAATAATTCGTAGTTATTTAAATTCAAGGCATTTAGAAATAATATTGAATGATACTGAACGATTTGTTTGAAATTAGGGAACAATATCTCAATCTGATTTATGATTGTAAAGTATAGGGAAAAGTGTCTTTTTGAGTCGTTTTTCATAAATAAATGTTTGCGTAACTTTGTGAATAAGAAGACGAAATAAATATTTTGCTTTTTCTTCGTCTGGCCAGCTTTTGTAAAATGAAAGCAACGAAAATTTATTTTACTTAACACCTAAAAAATGCAGCAATTTTTCTTGTACAGGGCATTTGATGACACATTACAGTTTATCACATTCACAATAAATGATGTTTGAAATATATATATTTTGCTTTAAGTTCTATAGATGATTTTGAATGTGTGATTTTATATTCATTTTTTTACGATTTGTCGTATGAAAAGATAGATTTGCTTTGAATGGTAGATAATGATTTGATTTAGTAAACTCCATAAATGTTCATCGCCATTTTTATTTGAGAGTCAATATATATTATTTTCATCACTCACATGAATTAACTTCTTTTTTTATCCTGTTTTATCCATAACTCACATGAATAAACTTTTTTTAAAATCACGTTTTGCTTTTATGTATCTGTTAGACATAGTTTGACTTATATTTATTCTAGATCATAACGAATATTTTTATTCAGCTTTTTTTTCGTTTACTTACTAGGATCGTTCAATGAGTCCTTAGAAATCCCAATAAATGATGCTTGTAGCATTGAAAAAGATATGTTTTTAGTAAGCAACATGGGTCCCTAGACCAATATTTCTCAATCTTTTTTTTTTTATTATGCCTCCCATTATCTTTTTAAAAATTCTTATGTCCACCCCCAAACAAAGAAATGTCCCTCCTACACTAAATGAAAAAAAAAATAATTAAGAATTAAATGTGAACTGAAGTAAACGTAGATTACAGATGCATATTAAAATACCCAAATGCAAAACAAAAACTTACTTTTTCATATGACAAATGCTTTTGGAAAATGACGCTTCTAAAAATGAAATTAAAAACTACCAACTGAAATTACTTCCCATTCATATATCCCAAATATTTTTATAACAACGGGACTTTTATAACAATTTTACAGATGTTTATTTTGAATTAACACCAATGGTTAATAATATACGATACTGATGCAGAAACCTAGATCCCATAATTTTTTATTTCGTATCATTCAAAACAATTAGTGCGATTGTAGGGGTTTGGAAATAATATTTTATGGTCACGCAGATTAATAATTTTATTTCAATTTGCCTCACATTACACAAACATATAGTGAAAAATGTTTGTAAAAGTTGGTTATATTACTAATAAATAGATCCTGTACGCTCTAAATAAGTCCTTTATCGAATTTCCCCCCCTTAAGAATCAAATTGCCCCCTTGAGGTGCGTAGGTCCCACGTTGAGAAACATTACCCCAGGCAGTTATCTAAATATCAGTTTTTAATTTTCGTAATCATGATGCCTTTCGTTCATTAAAAATTCTTTGTTGTAACTTTTCCAGTCGATGAGACCATCCTCACCTTTTTTTCAGAAAACATTCGATGGAAGCGGCCAAATGTTTTGATTTTTGCTTGATTCCGGTGCAAGTTGTTAAATCCAAGTCTAAACGACAGTATTAACTCGAATGCGGCAGGAATCAAATTTGGATTTGGCATTAACTGACAAGCAAATCAAAACTAATTTATGAATCAACATCAAATTTCTTTTGTCTCCTTTTAACACAAGGCAGCACCTAATAGTAGCAACAATTTTCTTTAATGGTGCTACCTGTCTTCAAATATAAATACTTTTTGTACCACCCTCGTATGCAACACATATTATATCTTTTACAGCCCCTTCCCTTACCCCCTTTGACAGTCTTTATAAGCGGTGTTAAGTATTTAAACGCTTGGAAAATTTGGTTTCTATTTCTCTGCAGGAAACATTTCTCTTTACACTATCCTTTTCAATGGACAAGTGATCAGATTTAACAGCTTCAATCAAACCATTATCACTTCCTTCTCCAGATCGATTATCAAGTTTTTGCAAAAGCTTTCTGATTATTTGTTCTGTAAGACCATGCTAATTAGGAGTCATATTGCATAGTAAAATGATAAAACGCAATAAACAAGTCGAGCACTATTTAGTTACGTATGTGTCAGCGGTAGCCGAGTGGCCATGAAATCCATTTTGCGACAGATATTGTTTCAGTCAAGAAGTAAGTTCATGTTTTGATTCCACTAAAGTCCCATCATATAGAGGGACTGATGCACATCAAATCTATAAGGACTCATAGTTCTCACGTTGATGTGGTATGTTTGAGGTACGTGGTGGAATGACACTTGATTTAGAGTATGGGACTCCAGATCAAGTGTTATTCTTGTCACTTGATCATAGCTCGGAAATGCGACATCCTTTACCAATATCCCTCTGAAATCTTATCTAATATCCATTAAAAATATCGCTTCAAAACGCGACCTTAATAAACAATCAGTTAATTACATGCTTATATATCAGTATATATTGGTGACTTCTTTCTACGTAATGTAGACTATCCAAAAATATTAAATTTATATTTCTATGTATATTGGTGACATTAGTTAAATAGATCCAAGATTACAAGTCATTTTTGTTTTTCCTAGGGAAAAAACAGATCCACAAGTCTGAAAAATTTACGAATTAAACAAATTTATATCTTTGAGGAATTCTTAAAAAACATAAGATCTCATGATTAAAACTCATCAGGGCTCTCATGAAATAGTTATTGCTAAGAAAATTTCCGAAATATCTAGATACAATTTTTTCCACATATTAATCGATTATTTTGAACACAATGTTGTAAATTACAGCTATAAATCTTGATTTGTTTGGTTTCAGAAAGGCGTAGAACGAAGCAACCCGCAGAGTTCTACAATGATATTCTTCGAAAGGTCAAGAAACACTGAGAGAAATGTATAACTCTGGATTGTGACTAAATGTAGCGAAGTTCTTAAGAATAATATACAAATTAAGGTTCTATAGCTATATTTGTAAGGAATAATTCACACTTTATGATATATATTCTGGATAATAATTTAAATTTTATAGTACAGTGGGTTTATTACAATCTACGTCTTCCTGAAACCAAACAAATCAACATTAATAGTTATAAGTTATAACATTATGTTCATAAGAACCAATTGAATTGAAGAATAAATTTTATTCATATGTCTTGGTTATTTCTTAGCAATAATTAAAACTTTGTGATATCACCTGTCTGTAAAGTATAAAAATGAATAAATTAGACCCATTCAGCGTAGGAAGGTTAAAGAAGTTAATCTGAATAAACTATATATCTAAGTGGATCGCCAATAAAAAATAAACTTAATTTCCTTTCATATTTCATATGTGAATAATTTAAAACCATATTTTTCGCTGGATGTTGAAATGGATTGGATGTTAATCTCAGCCTTAAATGATTAATGTTTTTTAATGTTATAGAGCAAACTCTGAACATTATTTCTGGTAGGAAAGTTCCCGTATGATTAATCATCATATTTTGCCATTCAATATCATACATAAGAAGGCATATTTTAATATATTACATATTTCGATTTCAAGTCATTTTTATGAGATATAATATTTCATATTTCATATCCTGTACTTTTATGAGAAATAAAATTTTAATTTTAAATGCTATTCAAAATAGAATGAAAAGATGAAGTCTTAAAAAATATTTTCTAGTTCTTAGGACTCAGAATGATTAATGGGTAAACGTACTTTTAACTGCACAAATTTATGTTAACATTGAGACATTTCTCCCATGAGATAATTTCTAATTTGGGTTCAATGTTCTTTAATACAACCTTAATATTTTTTTAACTTCCCCATTGTAGATTTACTTGCGTTCTCTAATTGTTCTACTTGATTTTTCAGAAAATTCAGTGATGTTATTTTATTTTTTCAATAATGTTGGATAATGCTTAAGAATATACCAGGTGTCCTGAAAGTTCCCGTATTGATGATTAGTGAATTTACTATGCAAAAGCAAAGAACTTTAAAACAATTATTTTAATGCTCATAATGAAAAGGACTTCTTTCATGATACAGATAAAAGTTCGAACCTATATTTACAACAACAAAACATTGTCTATCCCTTTCTAGGAGGCAAAGCTAAAATTTTTCACGCATATTTTAAAAAACGTGTTTCAAGATATTAGGAGTGATTTCTTATATTCTTTAAGTTATATAACCAATTTTAGATCATTTAATTTTTGGAGATTATAATGTGTTTTTTGAATATATTCCTCGAAAAATGACAGGAAATGCCCGGCGAGTTTCTTGGTTAAAAAAATGATGCAATATGCCATGTAAGTAATGAAACTGTAGACATGTTTCAAGGTTTTTTTTTTTGTTTTTTTTGGGGGGGGGGAATCGAGACTTGTCTCTTTGGATACCTCATCCATTTTTGTTTTTCCTTAATTCTTTTCTCGTGAGATTTGCTTTTTTTAGGGGTATCTTTGTTTTTAATATGGTTGCAATTTTTAATTAAGGATTTATATTTGTTGCATGTAATTTGTTTTCAATATATTCATAACTCTTTTCATTATAATATTTTGTTTGTTTTAAATTAGAATAGTATTTTTAACTTATTTGTTTTGGTTATATTTATATTTTACTGATTTTTTTCAGGTAAATTCTTATTATTTGTAGATTTTTAGTTTTAATAATTTTTTAAATTTTGTTTTTAGTGGTTATATTTTGAAATTCAGTATGCTTTTGCATAATTTAAAATTATGTCTAATTGTTACTAATAATTAGATACTCTCGCAACCCGATGAAACCACCATAATTTTGCAATAAGTTTTCAATACTATGGTCTATTAACTTGAATAATAATTAAACATATTTTATTCTTCGATAATTTTATAATCAGCGGAAATGAAACAAGATAATTATAATTTTTGAAATTGAAATCCAATGAATCTGATAGAATTGCTTCATATCTACTTTTCCGTGCAAAGAAGATAACCAAATAAAAATTGAAAATAGATTTTTCATATTAGAATTATAATTAAAAGGTATTGGTTTAAAAATTTAAATTACTATGTTAAAAATTGAATTTTCTTTAAAATATTGGAAAAATTGAAAATTTTAACCTTGAATCGTAATTTAAGAAATGGAATTATAAGTATTATATTTCTCTACTTTCTCTCTCAAGCTAGATCTCAAGAAACAATTTTCTATGTGAATGAGGCGTATTTATGTGAATGTTAATAATATTACTTGAGCACTTAAAACTTGAAGTTCTTCCGATTCTTATTAATATTAAATTTATGAAAGCAAAAGAAATGAAATATTGAAGCTAATAAGTAAAAAATCAACTTTATTCTAAAAGACAAAAGCACCATTCAGAGTTTCGAAAGATGTGTGTGTAAAGGTGAGAATAAAATAACAAACTCTCTCAAAAGCGTTCTCTGTGATTTTGGCACCTTCTGCAAACAGAGTAAACCAGTCCAATCAGTATGCAAGCGCAAATTCCCAATCCAAAGCCTATGACCCACCAGTGAAGCTGAAGGTTGTGACGACCGGACAAGCACATAGATGGCTCTTCGTCCGGTGTATACATTCTTAAGGGAGCGTCCTTGCTTCTGGGACAGTTCGGAATGCCATTGCACACCAGTTCTTTTCGAATGCAAGTCATGGAAGCTGCACATAGAAACTCGCATTCTTTTCCCAGAGACATTAGAGAATAGTTAGATGCGGTTGAAGGTGCAGGTAGTACTCGAAGTTGCGTCCACCACAGTGTAAAATTTACCTCTGAAGCTTCGCTGGCTCTCAGATCCAACATAACGTGTGAGCTTTTGATGTCTTCCCTCTGAACGACAAAAGAATGCTCAGCAAGCGTCGGACACAGAAGAATGTGATTGACTTTTAGGTAGTCTGAGCTACAGTTGTTACCTATGAAATTCTCCAATCGGAATCCAGCGTCTTTCCCTGGTAAAAGAGGAACTTGCCACAGACAATGCACGGGTCCTGGAAGATTGCTATCCTGGAATGATGGAAAAGTAACTGAGCCTTGCAAGTCCAGTTTGAGGATTTCCGGTCCGCACCGAACGTCACTGAAGAAGTTGAAGGAACCAGTAATGTCTTTAGTGTTCGAGTTCTTACTGTTAGAAGGTGTCGATAAAACTTTAGGATCTGCATTGGTTGGATTCGATCTTAGTGTGACAATCATTATTGAGGTCATCGATGTAATAGTTACCGTTCGTTTTCGACTAATGTGACATAAACAAAGTGGAGTATCTTCAACGGTAGCTCCTGTAATTTCTAAAATAATACTCTCTGTCTTACAGTCGAGGCATGTCTTGGTTGTTTTTTCAAACGGTACTTCTAAAGTGAGGTTGACTCTTCCATGCATTAGAGAGCTGGCGTCTAAGGTGTAATTGCACGTTAAAGGTTGACTAGTGGAATTGAGCTCGTGCAACGGCAAGATTATTTGTCCATCGTGGTCAAGTGCTCTATTGCAGACATGGCCACTTTCTAGGGAAGATGCTCCAACAGATTTCACCTGAAATTCGTAACTAATGGATGACCCATCGAGTGATCCTCTTGAGCTTACAAATTCAACATACAGATAATGACCGGTCGATTCATATACTGCCTGTGCTTTGTTCATATCACAAAGTTTTGTAATTATCTTTGTAGGACTGGGCTCTGAAGCATCATACAATTTTACAGATTCTTCACATAGTGTAAATCTTTCGATTCGGAACAGCAAGAAATCTAATCGTATGACATCTTCAGGAGTTGTGTAAAAGCGATAAGCGCATGTAGTGTTGGGAGGATACCATGACCTTAGATTGGAGAACGTGCTTTCTTTGTTTTCGGGTAGATATCTTTCTACGAAACAGCTATTATTTCGTAATTGTAGAGGTTCCGATGTATCGGGATCAATGATGCTATCTGCTTTGAAGTGAAAGCCTGTATTTAAAAGAGGTCCAGCGTTGGATGTTATGAATTCAACTAGAATATCTGGTCCAGATGCTAAAGAGATAAAAAAAAAAGGAAGACGGAACCATCAAAATACTAGCTAGTAATAACAACATAATTTTCAAATATTTTCATAATCAAATATTTTAATGAAAAATCATGCAAAAGGCTTCAATAAAATTATTAATTGGACCTAATAAAAGTTGCTAATGTTGTTGTTCAAAGTTTTATTTTCATTTTAGTAAATGTATATAAATATTTTATTGTAAGCATTTCTTCAGTTTCCTTTTTTACAAATAAACCATTGAAAAATTTGCAAATTGATCTAGCTATATTTTTTAAAAAAATAACTCTGAATCACCTTTGGATAATTTTTTCAAATTAAAACATATCTGTATTATTATTCTAATCTAGAAAAAAAAATTTTCATAGAAATTAATTCTTTACTAATTAATTTAAGTATTAATCAAATATTTAATATTTTTAAGTTGCAGAGATCAATCTATGATTTGAAGGTTTTTAAATACTTTTTAACACTTACTCATATTTTCACTTTTTCAAATCTAAGCTAAAATCAAATTAGATTTTTGAATGAAGTTAAAATTCCTATAATATGTGCGTTTATCAACAAAATACATAAAAATTATAAAAGGCTCGTAAAAATTTATCATGTCTTTTATTTGTTTGTTTTTGTTAAATTCGACGGCCCTTTTACAAAACCAATACACTTCAAACGATGAAGTCGACATCTGAGCTGGAATCCCACTCAACAACCACACAAACATCAGGATGAGGATTTGAAATTCTGACAGATTTAATGTCCATCAACTCCGATATACGACGGTCTTTGGAATTACGAAACCTGAATCAGCTATCCATTAGTTATGGGTCCATTACCGTATTAACCAATTCGTAAAACCATTTCACTGAAATCAATAAATTATCTGAGGAAATTTTTCTTAACCTTTTGAAACAAAGACTAAATGTTCGTATTTGTCTTTGAGTAACGTGAATGATGATTTTTTTAAAAATTCATGATTACTTATAGGAACAAGGCATGGTTATAGGAATAATTAAATTATTTGTTGAAGAAGCAAAAAGGATGCAATTTTAAAATTGAAAAATATTCGATTTGTCTGTGTGGTTTTTAAATACATTTCTTTCACGCGTACAATCCATCATAGTCTATTCGAAAGATACCACTTATTGTGGAGACAAAAGAAAATTTCCATAATAAATGTACACAATTACGTCTAGGAAGAGAAAGGCAATTAGATCCTTCAAATTATTATAAAGCATATACATCTCTTCACCCATAAACACTTCTAACAGACATGATATGAAGTAAGCCCTGGATTTGAAAATACTACTTGCAGATAATAAATAAGAATTTCTGAATATATTCTTTGTTACTGATATGACTTTTCGAGTGTCAGAGATCACTTTTAGGTTTTGTTCAGACCTGAGTTTTTCTTTTCTTTTCTTTTTTTTTTTTTTGTAGTGTTGTATTAAGGACGGCGGTGATGTACGTGATTTATATAAGCGAATTAAGAATTTTGATTCCTCGTGCAGAATAATGAGGTTGTTGTACGTTAAATCAAATTGGGACTAAAACTTCTCCAGTGGTAAAGTATAGAAGTATGATTAGTAAACTTCAAATTGCAAATCAATTTCCTCGTCTGACAACGACTCGAAAATTATTGATTCTGCAATTTATAACACCTTATGTAGCTTTAAAGCAGTATTAATTAGAAAAATAAACATTAATAATAATGTTAGTTCACTAAAGACCCATCTTTTAGAGAGTAAAATGTGTAATAAATCTGTCCGAGTGCGGGAGATTCCAGCTAATGTTCGACCTCTTGAACTAACCAAGGCTCATAATTATGAGGTTTTGAACCTGTGGTAAGTGGATCTTTCGATCAGTCAGAAATAAACTACTAATTATATGGAAAAGAAGTAAACTACTGAAACAAATAGAGGGCCGTGGTTGCCTCAGGGTTGCGGACTCACAAACGGCGTTGTTTTCGTCGAGTTATGAGTTTGAGCCCTGCTGTCACTAAAGATCCATCGTGTAGTGAAGCTGATTCACGTTAAATTTGTTCAAGGTCCCAAATCCTTCCGTTTGTAAGTTGTAGAAGTTTGGTGAGGGAGGTACCAACTCAAGTGTGGTCCCTGTTACTTGATCGAGGATTAAAATTACTAGGTCCATAGCCAAAAGCTCTTTTATTGCTTCTGAGATTGACGTTAATAAACAATTATTGACAACAAATAAAGTGTTTCATTACAGGAGGACTCCATTTATATTAAATTAATTATGTTTTATTTTAACACACATATTCATCGTCCAAATAGTGCTGACTTAAACATGCCTAATTTTTTACTCTTAATAAAAATTTTAGGTATTTTTGCGAAGAGTCCAGAAGTTCAAGGATTCAAGCTCGAAAACTTCAGAACTGGTGTATAACCTCTATCTACCTAATCATATTCTTTTTATTTTTCGTTCATTTGAATATATTCATGATGTACCAGCATTCGTTATAACCATTCAACAGTAAGATACTTTTTCATCAAAATTTTCCTATAATATTTTATTATTTAAATTTTTAACTCTTAATGAACCACTCACCGATTATGTTAGACTTGAGCCTTCCTCTTCCGCACAGACTAACGATGAGGGGACTGTCATCGGATGACCCATCGTAGACCTTCACGATATCGTACGGACAATTCTCGGCATTCTTCGATATCGGTCTGGGAAAGCACATGAGGAGGTTGTCACATCTCAGCCCGTCCACATCGAAAGCTGTCAAGTCCAGGCCCACCAAATACTGTCGGACACTCACGTGGTACCGGCAGTGGAGGTTCCGGGGGTAAATTCCCGGAAATCCGGGAGACTGAACAAAGCAGCGACTGGGCGCGCATTCATGGAAAGTACGGTCGCAGTAAGAACCTGGTACGGGGGCCCCTCTCCTGTGAGGGTAGAGGTGGGGAAACTGGCCATATCTGGAAAAAGGAATAAGTTATTAAAAGTTTATGGTATTTAAAGGTTGATAAAAATTTTCACGCTATTAAAAGGATTTAATTAATATCGGTCTCTTAATTAATATACGAATTCTAAATTATTGGAAACGAATTATTTGTTCAGAAGTTCTAGGATTCAAGCTCGAAAACTTCAGAACTGGAGTATAACCTATCTACCTAATCATATTCATTTCTATCTACCTAATCATAGTTTAATATACAAATTACATGTGATAAACATTCTTCTTTTCCTACTTTTTGATCGCAAAAAATGAAGTTTACAAAAAACATGTTACTTATGTTTCAGAAGTTTTACACTATTCAAAATAAAAAAATAAGTAAATAAAACTGTACGTTTCTTTATCTAATTTTTTTTAAAAAATTCTTGTAACGAAGAATTCTAAAAATGAGATTGGAATTTTCTAAGCTATAATAATTTATATCTAGTACTCTATATTTAAGTTTCCATCGTCTTATAATTTCGAACAAATTCCATTGTATATTCACATTGAGATCTAACGATCTTGTTTCAAATTTCTTTTATTCCTGAATCAATCTCCAATTTGACTCTATAATATTAATCTACGGCTTTTTACGGGATAATATAAATTGCGGAATGGAATTCGATTTGCTTTCTTATTACTTTTCTAAAAAGAAATTATATTTATTATTCACATATAACATACTTCGAAAGTTTCTTTCTCAACAGAAAATGAGCAAACTATTTCCTCACCTAGATTAATAGAAATTTACGGCGAAACATATCAATAAATTACTTAATTTTGACTTGATTCATTTAAACCTACAAAGTTATAATCGCCAATGAATTAATTCAGATTAATCAGTGTAAATTATACAATATTTGAAATCAGAAAAGTATCAGCGATAATAATTTTTTAACTTCTTTTTTTTTATACCTCAATTACTTCGTTATTTACAATTTTAATAGAGAACTACAAATACTACCAACTTTTAAAAAAATTATTTAGATATCGCGGGAAGGGAGGGGGAACGGGGGAGTACAATTTTGCACTCGAATTCCTTGGTAAGCAAAATCAGAGTGCGCCTTTGTTACATCTCCAGCTCAGCGGTTGTATTATGAGATATACATTCTTATTTCGTGATTTAAATAAATAACTTGAATCGAATAATAGCTTAATGGTTCCCGTCTACCAACCATTTTGATTTCGTGATCATATTGTTAATCCTATAAAATTTCTACTTTTCTCAAGTCCAAAAACTATTGTATTTATTTGAATGTTATAAAATGCGTCCAAAATAGGAAAAAAAAAGCAATGAAGGTTTCTGCAGTATGAAATTCCTCTCCAGTTTTTGAAAATATTTTAAAATATTTTTAAAGTTCGATGAACCCAAAAATGAATAATTAAAATAGAAGTAAATATATTTTTAAAAATTGGAGTAAAAAAGTAATTGTGTAGAAGCATCCATTATTTTTTGTTCTTTTGGATGCATTTTTTTTATTACATTCAAATAAATAAAATAGTATAGTTTTGAGGCGAAAAGTAGAAATTGCTTAGGATTTCCACATTATGTTCACGAAATCAATATGGCTGCAAGACGGGAGCTCTATAATACTCACAAAGAGTTTTATATTCAAATTAAAATGATATGAAATAAAATATATTTGCGTACAACAATACTATAAGATTTGAAAAATGAACTGATTCAAAACGTAACTTTATACAATTTTTTAATTACTTCTAGTTTTGAAATTTTAAAGTTATTAAATAAATTTGATATTTTTAATATAATTAATTGTTATTTATTGTTTCATTTTGAGTGAAACATGCGTTTCGTTGTAGCTTCAAGAACTTACGTTGCCTTAATTAAAATATAAATGTTTATGAGTTTTACGCGAGATTATTAAAATATTAACCTTGCGTGAACTTCTCCTTGTTTTTCCACGTTGGCATCAAACTGTAAAAAGGTGTCCGTTCCATAACTATCAGCATGAAAAATTATCTTCACTTGAGGTGTTTCAGAGATAAATGTCTTTGGCGAGTCAATGTCACCGCAATAGTACCCAGGAGAATCTCTATTACTGTAATAAAATTTGTTATAATAAGCAAGAATTAAAGAAACTCTTTTTTGAAACAATATAAATCGTATTATTATTGTTTTTATATGACTTTTGCTTAATATTGAAGTGAATTTATGTCTTCAGAGCTCATTAATTTTGTTACATTTTTAATTTGTAGAGATTTTTGTTCAAAATAAATTAATATAAATTACTGAAGTATTACGTTGAATAAAATTGATAAATAATCTTTGCGAAAAGAACTGAATTTTCAGACCCATTTTCTTTATCTCCTAAATTCTTTTATACTACTAAAGCCTTTCATTTTGATTTAATTTATATTCTCCATTATTATTTTGAAATGTTGACAAATGCCGAATGAAAAATCACGATTCCTTGTTATTCCAAATTAGTCAAACTAAACTAATTATGATGATGATTATTATCTAATGAGTTATCATTAAGTACCTCTTACATGTAAAGGAAATCCTGCCTTAGAGAAAATTTGTTAGAAAAGCAATTCTTCTTTCGTACCAGGGAAATATTAACCATCCAAGAGGCTATTGTTTTATTTGGATCACTTTTGGCGTACCAGATCACTTTTCAATTTTTTTTATCATTTGCTTCAATTTTAAATATATTTAGCTTAAATATATTCAATTGATCATTTGCTTTAATTTTAATTACACGTAGCTTAAATATATTCAATTTAATAATTTATCGTTTCCTTTAATTTTAATATCGGAAAAGTTTACTATTGTCCATTTCTGGATATGTCATCGTTTACTTTAATTCTAATATTTGAATAATTTAATAATAATGATAAAAAAAAGCTCCCCTTGGGTGGCTAAATCTGTTCTTTGCAAAACTTTGCATAAAACTTTTATATTTAAATTTTTCTTTGATGTTTGACACGAAAACGATGAAATAGTTAAAAGTACGATTCTAATACTAAAAAATTGTCAGTTATGTACAATATAATTAATATTAAAATTGTTTAGTGTTCCGAGTAATTATTTTGATCAAAAATGCACTATAAAATTGAAATATAAATTATTATAACACTACGATGCTTACAAAAATATGTGAGATATATTCACTCAAAAAATTGCACATGACGAAAATTGAACATCACCATTATTCATTAAATTATTCATTTTTTACTGAATGTCATATTTATTATTTTTTTTCCCTTCAAAAATTTCTTAGCTTAAAATATAAGAGTTTCATTATATTAAAATTCTACTTTAGCATTTTAATGAAAAATCCAAGGAAGGAAAAAAACATAATCTTTTAATCTTCATTACAAAATAAATCGTGAGAAAAACTTAATTTTTTAAAGAAAAATTAAGTAATATTACCTAAAATTACTGTCCTTGTATCCATCGACAATTTGAACATATCCTCCAATGCACTGTGATCGATTACCGTTAGGCTGTCCCACTCTGAGTCTTGTAAATCGGACAAACACAACCCAGTCATCTCGAACTGGCCTAACTCGAATCTTGTAACTACAATGTAAAGGTTTTCCTCGGTTTAATTCTGTGACAGGAGGACTGGATACAGCTTGATAAATGTCCACAGTTTTGTTGCAATGGTCAGAGTCCCCTAAAAATAAATAACATAAAGTTTAACACGCGAGTCCACTTAATTTGCGATTTTACTATAGCTCCCTTTTTATGAGTTTCAGATGAACAGTTTTTCAGGTTACACCAAGATTTCCTGTAAGAGAAGACATTAACGTTTATTTTTTTATTTCTTTCTAATTTATGTATCTTAAGGTAAGCATCACATGTACTTCTAATTTGCATTAACAAAGTTGTTTATTCTCCGAATGAGAGAAATTAAACGCATGAGAAAGAAATATGTCAAATGGTGGTTGCGCACCTAAAAATGACCCCCCCCCCCCAAAAAAAAAAAGAAGCGCAGAGGTAGAGTAGGAATCTTTTACAAAATCATAACTAAAATAAATAAACCAACAAAATATATGTAGGATGTGAATCCTTAAAAAGAATTCCAAAACAGACGCTCAATGACAGAGTCAAAAAGTGGGGAAGCGAGGGGAAATGAAAACTGGTGCCAACTTAGGAAGAAACGTGGCAACGAAGTAAAAGTTGAAAAGAAGATAATAAAAATACGATGGAGCAGGGGGAATTTTAAAAAGAATCTTAAAAGTTTAGGACAAAGAGTTTTAAAACAAGGCAATGTTCCTAAAATTAGATTTCTATTCATGTTTTAGTGAAAAAACATCAAATTAATGAGAATAAGATACAAAAAAAGAGGAGAGAAAGTTCTCGCTCTGAATCTCTGAGGCATGAAAGAGGCGAAGAGGGGTCATAAGTCCCTAGACTGTAAAGTGCACACGGTGACTTTTGTCACAAAAGAGGGGAGATAAAAACCCGACTAAGCGGAGAGGAATAGAAGTTTATTTTTGAGACTCATTTTTTGAAAGTTTGGGTCAAAGATAGGGTCAACCATCTTGATACTTTTTATTTATCTTTTTTTTTTATTTGAATGTTTGTATTGGAAATTAATCAACATTTCTGCGAAAGTAAAATGTTTTATGTTCGATTTTTTTGCAAGAGCTTACTTCAAGATGTCACGATTAGTGAGATAAGCTGTGCGATCATCCATTTTTCATTGGTCAAATTTAAGTGTTAATTTTTTTTTATTTCGTACGTATCATTACGGAAATTAATTTCGGAATCATATTCCGAAATTGATTTCCGTAATGATTACAAATAATATTGGAAGAGAGTAAATGTAACGCACAAAATTTATATCGCTGTTGGAATTTATATTATCGCTCAATTTACTATATATTAATACTATTACTCGCGATTTAGTAAACTTGGATCTCGCCCATCGCGAGTTACAGCTTCCGATTGTACTAAGGGAGGCATCATACGAGTATATGCTCTTAAAAGAGAGATTTCTGGAACTTCAAAATTTTGAATTACAGAAAACGGATATGATCCGTTCTGCTAAACATATACATAAATAATTCGAGATAAAAGCCAACGTTTTTAAAAACAACGTTTTTATATGGTGGCAAAGTTTATTAAAGAAAATTATTGAAATGTTAGTTAAAACTGGTCTCAAATATCTAAATATTGCATTGGTTAGGCAAGTAAGAACGGTTCCCAAAATTTCAGAGCTCTAGCTTGACGGGAAGTTGATTAAATTAATGATAGAAAATTTGATGACACACTGATACACACACAGACAAACACACACCAATTAATCCGGTAAATTAAAGGGTTGGAATGCAGTTTAACCCAACCACCCTTGGTGACAAGAATTATTTGGCGGTATTTTGCCAAATGTGGCTTCCCTGGTCAGTTTTACGGGCTTAACGTTCAGTCAAAAAAATCGCTAAGTTTGGTGCCAATTTTTGAAATCGCGCCAAGTGGTTGGGCTAAACTGCATTATTAAAGAAAATATGTTTGTTAAAACTTGTCGCAAGTGTCTAAATTTTGCATTGTTAGGCAAGTAAGAACGATTCCCAGAGTTTCAGAGCTCTAGCTTGATGGGAAGTTGGTTAAATAACGATCAAAAATTTGATGACACACACACACCATGTGAAATACATAAAAACGTTTTAATAAGTGAAGATATAGCATATCCACAAATGAACACTTTCTGACTTATGAAATAAATGCTGATAAATATTATACAGTTAACATGTATAAAGTAAAATGGTAAATAATAAAAACGAGAAATGAAGGCAGTTTTTACTGTTCCAAATTTCATGTTGGATATCGAGAGATTTTCCATGTTTCATGTTGTCATGATTCAAAAACTGTTTTGAACTTAACTGTCTTTATGTTTTTAAATTCTAAGTAAATTTTGCTTACATTAAATTTTTTCTGTATTGCAACACTTATATGTAATATTAGATCATAAGTATTTTGATTACAGTTTGAACTTTTCCTCTAAAACAATTAATTATGTACTAATCTCTGTAGCAATAAACGTTTAAAAAATAAATTGCTGTCAATGAAGAATCATAATTTCGGTCCAGTTTTGTCTGATTATTCATGTTCAATATTATATTATTTTTTTGCATATTATTATGTTCATGTTATAGTAAAAATACAGTTATTAGTAATTGAGTAGAAACATGCATAAAGTATATAACTCTTTTGAAAATCATGACATTAATAAACATCAGAAAATATTTTAAAAAATATAAGTACAATAGGTAAAAGCAGGCACAATCTTAAGACCAGATTAGAAAATGCTTTCAAGAAATAACCTCGTGTTGTAAGTTAGTGAATTATTCTAGTCTAAACAAAATATACGTGTTGGCAAAACTTGTGAAAAAGAAAAAAAAAAAAAAAAAAAAAAAGAAAAAGAAAAACCGCAACGGGCAAATACTCAAATAGCATTAATATAAAACTGGCTGTTTATTTGTAGTGTTTGCTTCAAATCTTTTCAAGTTGAATTAAATCCTAGAAGGTAAAATGTTGTTCGTATTATTATATTTGAAATCAATTGCAGAATTTTTAAAACGAAATTTAAGTTTTTTATTAAATAATATTTATTTTCAGCAAAAAATAAAATCGCAAATTTTTAAATTTGTAAAATTGAAAAATGTCAGATTATTTGTAATTGAAATGCAATTGTCCAGTTATTGTTTACATACTAAAAACATTGAACTTTACATTAGTTTCAAAAAAGAGAAAAAAGTTGAGTCATATTTAATACTCTAAGTAGAAATCAATGGAAAAAATATGTATTAAAAATTCAATCAATTCCGCAAATTTATATTCACGGACCTAGAAGTATGTATGGCTTAGAATCATTTCACTAAATATTTTTCCGCAGAAAAATGAAAAATATCTTTCTTTTATATTTTCTTATATAACGCCTTTTTCGCATTAATAATACCTGTAATGCAGTAAAATGTATTTAATTTCAATTACATTCAAAATGGCTGTTGTATATATTTCAAAGATTACCGTAGTTTATACAATATTCATTTTTAGTTCTTGTTTTAATGATTAAAAAAAGCATATCGACTTCCTTAATATTAGAGCTTCCAGTGCTCATGAGAAATAAACTCTTTCACTTGAAGTTAAAATCTTATATAGATTTCCTTTTATTTGGTAAAAAGGAAATAAAGAATAATTATTTTATTTTATTTTTACATTCTCATTTTTTTTTCAATTCTATAGTGAATTAATTTTGTATGTATAATACATTATAATCATAATTCTATTTTGCACTAATTTTATATTAAGTTCTTTAATTACACTTATCTTTAATTATTACATTTCGAAGCTGGTATATAATTACCATGTAACTACTTAAACATGTTATTGAATAAACGCAACACTAACATTAACACGTCGATCATTTGTATTCATAAGAAGTCAGCACATACATTCCGTAAGCAAATTTTCGACGAAACGATTACACTAAAGCTTATGCATACCTGTTCTGTGGCTCATATCGGGTACCGAGCATCCTTTGTCGGCTAACGTCGACAACAAAACAAGGAACAGAAACGGACCCATGTTTCCTAATCTGTCACCATTCAGAGAGAAAGACTATACCACACTCTTCAAAGCTACGTCATTTCTGTGGAATACCTGCAGACCTCTATCGGCTCTACCGATGGAATTTTCAGCGAATCATTCCACCTGCTTTTTTTCCACTCTTATATGCCCAGATAGGTTCTCGAATACAAACAGGAGACACAGACATGGCCGAAGCTCTGGAGCATGCGCTGTAGAGCGCGACCCTATTGATCCGGGGGTCCTTGGAATTTTTATCAGGTAGGGAAGAGGGAGAGAGAAAAGATGCGGGGATGCAGGGTGGGCGGTCCAAACGACAATGATATCATCAAGGCACTGATGAGGGGATAGCAATGTTTTGATTGCGCCAATGTGCCTTGGTGGGAGGAATGCATAAAAGAAATCGGTCTTGTGGGATGTGGTGCTTATGACGGCTGTTCAAAGTTTTGATGGCTCAGTCGATGAGTGCGTATTGGTGTGAAATGTAGTAGGAATAACAGAAAGTTGATAAAATATATAAGTTTATCATACATGCTTTTTTCAACATTAGAACAATGTATTTTAAGAGGATGGAGAACGATGTATATATTTTCCTCGCTCTTATCTTGCTTTCATTGAATAATATATATTAATAAGTAAGATACATTTTTTTCGAATACAAATGTTAGAAGTATTTTAGTCAATAGAAATTACAAGTACTTTACAATGGTACAATAAATAACATTTTATATCTTATAGTTATTGTATATTTATTATACCTGTGAGATAAATAATAAACTAAAAAGTGTATATATATTTATGATTTAATTTGCATTAATTTATCCAACTGAAGAAACGATATTTTATATTCCTTCGAGAAAATATTTACACATGAAGGCAAACAGATATAATAAACAATATTAAAGTAATAATTGGTATAAATATATATGTTTTTGAGATTATTGCATTTTCTTATCATAAATCTTGATAAGAGGATTTCTTTAAATTCAAAGAAAAAAAAATTATATTTTGGAGAAGGTTTTTAATCGAGATTAGAAATATATATATCTTTATGAAAACGGCTTTCATGAAAAAAAAGTCTCACCCACCGTGCTGTCGATGTTGATGCACATTAAATCTGTCGAGGCTCAAAGTCCTCCGGCGAGGAAGCTTAGATAGGGATCCTCGTTACTTGACCGAAGTTTAAAATTACGAGGTCTGTCGCCAATAGCCCTCGTGTTCCTTCAAGGGCGACGTTGATAAAATCAATCAATCAATCATACAAAATCTCTGTTCTTATTTGAAACTACAAACACAATACATTTTTAAAAGATTTGAAACTCCTCTTAAAAGTTATGTACAAACACATAAAAGTAATACATAAAATGGGTACACAAAACAATTTCAATAGGTACTTTCAAGTATGAAAAAAAACAGACTCAAATTTGTTAAATGTAGGAGCTATGCTTATTTTCAATCAGTACGTTATTTACATTTTATGTTTGTGAAATGCTTAAGAGTTGCAGTTAAAAAATCATTACGAATTGAGATAGTATGCATTCGATACAGTTAGAGACTTGAAACACTGCGAAATCGCATTTAGAGTCATTACAATCAAAATTAAAAGGAAATTTTTCTCTCTCACGTAATCTTTTTAAACAATGAAAATTCGATAACAACAGCTAACAAAGTGAAATCTAGCATTTTATTTTAAAAATATATAATCAGATATTTTAATTTTAGGACAACGGAATAAATTAAATGTCTCTACATATTTTTATGCGTCGAATATTTATGATAGAAAAAGAATCAATGTAAGCTTCAAATATTTTATTTTTATCTATCAGTGTGCTCGAAACAAAAGATATAATTAGATCACTTTTCTCGGCAACTTTTATAACGCAGAATATTTTAGCATTCATACTTCATATTTCTTAAATATCACTAGAAAATTTTAATACATTAGGCTTGCATTAAACCGCCTCTTTCACTCATTCTTAGCTGTGAATAATCTGTATATGGAGGAATAATAGTAAATGTTACAACGAAAATATATTCCAAAATGCACTTATAAGTACTTCTTTATTTGAGTTTGGTGCAATAACTGCTTCGTGATGTACTTTATATGTTAAATCAAAATACATGTATAAAATAAATACAAATTTATGTTTCAAAATCTCATTAAACCAGTTCTTTACATGGTATTGCTCATATTTTAACTGTATCATA
Organism: Nephila pilipes; assembly: GCA_019974015.1. Taxonomy (NCBI): domain Eukaryota; kingdom Metazoa; phylum Arthropoda; class Arachnida; order Araneae; family Nephilidae; genus Nephila; species Nephila pilipes. The sequence goes on from BMAW01105433.1 coordinate 335,182, forward strand.
ACATTGCTTAATTGTATTACCACCAAATGTAATTGCTCATTTTACCATTTCTGTTCATTCTAAACAATAGAATAAAAAAGTTTTCTTAATATATATTTCTCCCACCCAATTGGTTGGTAACTAACAAGTGACTTTAAACTTTCACACGAACACGTTTTTCCGTGAAAACCATTAAGAATCAGAAAATATTGGCCTTGATTTTGATCACTGTATTTCAAAATTAATTCGGAAATGTATAACAATCTAAAAAAAATAATAAGTCGGTTTTAGTAAAAACAGTGGTGAAGTGTGCTGGAGGCAGAAGAAGCCATGGCTTCTGGCCGCAAGAGATGTGGGGTGTGGTCGACTGGCTAATCCTATATGCAGCATCATGCCAAGGTCATTAGAACAGATAAATGTATTGCCATTGTGATTACATAAGTACATATGCAGAATTTCAAAGTATTTGGACAAGTTGAAGTGATTCAGAGTAGAGATGTAAGATTTGACCTACACAAATATACTTACATTAATGTGAAGTTAAACAAAAATTTGTCAAATATTATATTCAAAATAAGAAAATAAATTTTACTTTTTGAATTTCGAAACGGATGTGGCCGGCCGTGATCCATTGTTGCCACACGAGAAACGCAATTAGTGTGTTCGTTTTGAAATTTGAATTTTTGTCAAACTGTTCTACAACAACTCATTAACTTGATGATGAATAGGGGACGTTTAATTTCTTTAACTGTTTTGTTAGTTAGAATAGAAGTGCAGCGTTGGTATTGTTCATTTTATACTTTGATAAAGTTTCAAGTGACTTGAATTTGTTAATGATTGTTAAATAAAATTTATTCATTTTATACAATTCGTGAAATATATAGAAGTGATTAAATGCTTATTTTGTTTATTTTTAAACTTTTTAATGGCTTTACAGTTTTACCCAAGTAGAATGCTTTTTATTCGTTTTAACGTATTAAACAATGAAGAATTTAATTTTACTCAGACGCAATGCAATCATGTTATTTTTTTTAATTTCTTTTGGGAGCGGCAAATTTAAGATTCGCACCGGGTAAACGCATTCAAACTTTTAGCCGCAGCATACATAGCTTTCCGAAATATACCAAATATGCTCACCATTCTTTGCTATTGCCAATCTGCTAAAGAATTGTGAGTGCTTTTAAAGATTTAGAGAATTTTTAAGGGTTAACTTCTGACTCTTCCTCTTATGAATACTCAGTGTTCGAGACAAATAGAGTACAAAAAGACATTTGATTTTCTGCATAAATATCTACATTTTCCATTATTTCTCGTAAATAAAATGTTAACAGTATTTATATTTTAAATACTTTATTTTTTAATTCGTAGATTGCGCATCCTGTAAACATAATGTTAATCCTTATATTCTAATTGATAACACCAAAAATTCATCAGTCAAAATTTTTGCTTTTGAAAAACAAACTTTGCATTAACTGCCAAAATAAGCTGTCCTTTTAAGTCATGAATGCACTGCAAAGAAAAAGCAATTAATCTCATACAACAAGTAATTTTAAAAAGCGGGAATATGCAAATGGCATATCTGCGGAGCTTTTCATTTGAAAATTCCAAATATTAATAAAAATTAATAGGCCACTCGAATATATAAAATACAAAAAAGGATCAAAAATAACAATGAAAATATTAATTACATTTGCTAATTCTAAATTCAGAATTTTACAGAGAAAAAATTCAAAAATATTGGCAATATTAAAAGAATATTTCATTCCAGTTTACACTTTTGTAGCTCTTGGTTAACTATTGGCTTTGTTTGAAATGATATTATGAGAAACATTTACAGAGAGAGAGAGAAAGAGGGAACACTCCTAAGATTGTATCATTTTCGTTTGAAATATATTTGGGCCACGGTAGTTTAGCGGTTACGGTCGAGAATTCGCAACTGGGGTTGTTTCCTTCCAGTCGTGGGGGCGAGCCATAATGCTTCAAAAAACTCTGTGCAGCTGATGATCAATCTGTCAAGGTCCTAAGTTCTCTAAATGGTTTGGTGCGGAAGTCAGGAGAGGGAGTAGTCTGTTTAGGTGTCATCCTCCTCTTTTGACGAGATTCAAAATTAAGAGGTTCATCGTCAATAGCCTTTGTGTCACTTCTTTATGCTACGTTAATAAAGAGTCAATCAATCAGTTAATCAACGAGATATATTTAATTTAGAATTGTAGTACCTTTAATTCAGGATTACAAATAAATTTTTCTTAAAAAGTCTTTTTCTGCAACTTTGTATAATTAGCTTCGAGAGAGAGAGAGTAATTTCAGCACTGAAGTTTCAAAGAATTATAGATGGTGATTGTGATCGGAAGACATTAAGGGGTTAAAAATATCTTGCTTTACAAATGTAATCCTAACATTAGTTATGTTGTCATCGGAACCCAATACTCGTAATAAAGGTATCGTTTGCAGATGAAAGATATTTTTCGTGTTTTATCTAAGTTTGAATTTTTGGATTTTTGACAACGAACTAAAAATATCGCACTTCGAAACTTTTTCAGTTTCTTTTCTTATAATTATTGTCTTTTGCGCAGAATTCGAGCTCTTTTCTTTTGAATCTTTCGAATTCCTTTAATATATAAATATTGAAACTTTTATTTTTCATTTAGAAAAATCTCTCTCTCTCTCTCTCTCTCTCTTACTTTTGTATTATTCAAAAACAAAGTATAACACTGCCGCGTTAAAAGTTTACTATTTTTCTGTTCGATTTTCATAATCGATTTAATGTTTAAGATAAGGGTAACTTCAGTAATTTTTTTCTATTTTTCAAGATTATTAAACTCCGTTTTCCTAAAATGTAGTGGAATGTTACTTGTAAATCAAATTACGTATATTTAACGAGCTAAATGGAGAAGTTAAATATTATTTCTCCACTAGAACAAGATTTTTCACCTATTATGAATGCAAAATTTTTATCGAATTTCAATTTTAAGTATATTCAGAAATGTATAAGGCTTCTCCATTTTGATGGAGATTTTTATTCAAGCTAAGTTGATCAGAAACCAAAAATGGAATTTGTATTTTTATTCTTCTTAACCTAGTTTTTTCTAGTAATTCAATACATAATATACAGAATATGAGCAATTAACTATTTCGCGGAATTTTTTTTTCAAAGCGATATCGCTGTTTTCATTGCCGTTAAGTCTGTTTTAATTTTCTCCAAGGCCGTTATAGCGCATAGGTAATATAATTCCTTTTCGTTCTCGCACCTGTATCACACTTACTGAGTAGATTTCAAAATAAAATAATTTTTTCTGTAAAACTAGTATTTGCAACATGAAAAAATAAAAATAAGCTCACTTTTAGAGAATTCTGCAGGTGAAATCCTCGATGTTTCCAATACTTTCCAATAGAAGCCGATGTTCGTCCGTATCTACCACTTCTAGCCAACATCCTGGTGCAAGTTCACGTCATGCCCGATTGCTAAGACAATTCAATGAAGATATTTTCAAGAGACACGTACTGACTGACGTCGACCTGGTTGTCGAGGGCAAGGTCTTCAAATGCCACAGAGCCGTATTGGTCTGCTTCAGTCCAGCTCTGAAGAGAAAACTTCTCGGTCCAGATGGAAAACCTATCACTAAGAAGGTGATATTGTAAAATATCGATAGCTATTATTTGCAACTTCAAGACAAATTTATAACAATGAATTAATTATTATTTAAATTAAGTTAAAAGTTGTTTAATAGACTGGTAATTTTGAGTCAAGGTCAGTTGAATGAGAACAATATTAGAGCTTTTTTCAGTTCTTGCCAGTCTCGGTATCCTTTTAGATTTAACTTGTAATGGCAACTGCACCAATCAAGCTGCTTTCAGGGTGTTACGATTTGGATAATTTAAGGGAAAATATGGCCAATTTTTAATAATGATTTATTGTACGTATTTTTTCCCTTTTGCTGAAATCTTTACTAACGTCAACAATTTCAAAAATAATATATGTTTTGTTTTATAAATATCTGAAGTGATAATTTTAATATAAACAAAAAGAATACGGATTTCTCGCAAAAACATAGAATTGTCAAAAAATTAGGAACGTTCAAAGAAAAATGTGAAGAATGGTGTAAATAACGAAAATATAGAAACACACACTCGTACCAAAGGAGTAGCTGCTGGTTTTTCTTTAATTATTTCATTGATAACCTTTAAAAATAACTTTTATGAAATTCCATAAATAAAACAAGTCAAATTTAAGTTCAGTGAATATGATTGATACAGCTAGAATTCATGTAATTCAGTTTTAAATAATGGAATGCATTCTGTAAATTAATTTTGGTACACAGTTGTTTTTTTTAATTTTTAAGTTTAAATTAATCAATTTCTTATACGTTTAAGACTTGAAATTTCTAAAAACGAGTATGATTGTAAATATTTCATACCAAATGAAAAATTTATTCGTTTGATAAGAAATTTTATTTCAACTTATACTTCTAAATATAATGTTTGTTTACCAATATTACGAACTAATTGGATCTTATTACCTTATGTTTCCAGATTCCATTACTTACTCTCCAAAATTCATATAGTATGCAAAATATGAAATAATTAATTAGATGAGTTTTTTACTAATAATATTTATGATGCAAACAATTAACATTACAATTTATTTGAATAATTACAGGTTCATATTCCTAAGGTTTGTAGCAAAGAGTTTGACATTTTACTTCAATATATGTACACCGGTGATCTGAATGTCACATGTGATAATTTTTATGACGTTTATAAATCAGCCTCTATTTTGGAAATGCAAGAGGTTTTACACGAGTGTCTTCAAGTATGTATAGATATTTCAAACCTCAGGAATAAAATATTAACACTATTTCAAAATTACAATTTTAAACAATTATTATTCAACTAATTAATTAATTCAAAACGTTATGTATGAAATGTAATTTTAAAGGAAAATCTTAAAAGACAAAGAAATGTGGAAAAATTCGTATTTATAAACTCTTAAAAATATATTTATAAAAAATGTTCTATATAACATAAAATTTTATTCAAACTGTCGTCAAATTTATTTTTTACATTACATGCTATTAACTTATAACTTTCATTCGAAAAGTATAATATGTTTTAAGAACACTATTTCTGCGACAAAGTAATCTTTTATGTTCTACGTTTTACGAGGTCAGAAACAAAATCTAACAAATGATATTAATAATCATTAGTTTGAGTAATTGATAGAAAAATATAGCAAATAGTTCTGCTTCACAATTCGTCTCTTTTAATGATTGGTAATATATTTCAAATTCTTATTTCTTTCTGCTAAACAATGCTTATCATTATTTCTATTGTGTGATTCTAAGCAACTGGAACAAATATTTATCCTTCTAAATCTGTATGAGAGAGTTTGATTTTTTGATCAATCACATAAATTTAAATGTTGCATTGCATCTGTCTGAAAACAATAAAATTTAAAGTCTACGGAAGTATAATAATGAAAATATTAAATTTTTTTTGGAAATATTGCAGTCCTATTTTTTATTAATCTCATATATTCTTTCCAAATCCTGTTAGCAAAAGTAAAAGCTCAAAAGAAAGAAAGTTCTTTGTTTCGTTGTTCTTTATTTTTCTGTTATTCTACTAAGCTAATATGATTATCTGCTTTTATTTATTTATTACCACCCTTTGTAGGTAAAGCAAATATTCTTGCAATTTTAATCGATTCATTCATATTAAAACATTTTTAGATATTTTATGAATTCTTAATTCTGTTCTCTTTGCTAATTAATTTCATTTTAATTATATGCAAAGGAATATTTAGATGAACTTTTGTAAGATTGTTTTATTTCTTTATGCTTTTCTATTTTTTTAAATTCAGTTTAAAGAGTAGTATTCTTAAATCACTTCCCTTTTCTGGTTTTGCTTATATATTTCCATTTCTACTTTATCTAAGACGAGTAGATTGAAATTTTTGTTTTTTTTTTTAATCTTGTTCAGATTCTTCAATTGGTTTCGTAAATGATCAAAAAATTTCTATTGAGAATCATGAATATTGTCATATTCTACTGAGTATATCATAGAATAAAAATTTTAAAAAAATTTCATGTGAAGATATAGAAACCGATAAGTTCCAGGTAGCGCATTTCTCAGCAGCAAGTAATATAGCTTATTTGTTGAATAGCTTTTGATTGACAGTTCAATTCTTTTAAAGTAGCTAGAATGTATTAAAATTGAACATATGCATAAGAAGAGGGATTTCTTATTTCATACTTAATCAATTGGATTATTTGATGAATAGTCAGATAATAACTGATAAAAAAAATTCTAGTCTTTTCAAAATGAAGCATTATTTTTCACGAAAATTCAAAAATTGAAAAAAGGATTTTTTTAGCTATGCTATATGGTGATAATTCTGAAAATGATAGTTATTGGATAATTAAGCACATTTTAAACGCTTAAATTGAAAGGTGTGTTATTAGCAATAACATTATAGACTTAAATGTAAACAAAAATGAAGACCATTCACCTTTTAAAAGTATTTCCAAATCTTTTTACATCGGAAGCATTTTTACAGTCATTTATTTTCAGGTATTTTAAATACAGTATGTTTTGGATTAAAATAAAAAAGGCTACAGAAAACAAAAATGAAACGATTTTTTAAACAAGCTCTTTTGATCCTCTTATAAAAACCCATTTAAGGGAATATGAAGTTATTAATTACTTGAAGATGACAAGAAAAAAAAAATTTCCCTCGATCTTATTGTCACTTTCTTTTCAGGTTCTAGAATCTCGAAATGATATACGAACCTATTTCTATATTTATGCGATTGCTAAAAAGATGGATGTTCAGGAAAATTGGTTACGTGCTCTGAAGCTTCTGACTCATAGATTTGAAGAAGCTATCTGCGCTCCTGAATTTTTGCAACTTGATGTAAATTGCGTAATGGAATTGTTATCGGCTCAGAGCATAGGAGCAAGGAGGTTAGTTTTGGATTCAGCATATTTATTATTTATTATCAGTCTGTGAGTGTATTAACTATTTCCTCAATTCATCAATATTCACAGCTAGATTTATCATTAAGATGGGCTTCACTAAGCGTTGAAGAATCGAATTCAAACGTAGAATATATTTTCTGGAAGAAAAAATGCACCAAAATTAATACCATATTTCATTTCATTATAGCATAGATAGAAACATGTTTTAATATATTATTTATCAATTCCTATTCAAATAGTTTAATTTTTATTGTAAAAATTATTATCAATATTTTACTTCTTATGTTATAATTTTATATTGGATAGATTTACAAGTTTTCGTTAAAGGGGGGAAATGAACATTTAAGGATTAAGTTGGTTTGAATTAACGATACGCTGGAAGTTATTCCTGGATCACAAGTGACTGGCCTCATAATTTGTCCTTGACCTCCTTGGTCAAGTAATCAGGTGAACAAAGTCAAACTATAAATCACCAGAGCTGGTTACACATCCCATAATGGGAGGAAATTGTGGCTTAGTGTTTATTTAACATGCAAGCATTTATGCTCAATCAAATGGCTCGGTTTTATTTAACATCATTGGTTTGCTCGACGCCTCATAAATAGAATTAGGACTCAAACAAGCCAATCGACTTAAATATCGTTGGCATAAGCACTCATGAACTTGACTGTATGACTGCCGTGGTCTTGAATATTTATGGAAAATTTCAGAATTTTAAAGACTCAGTGTGAAAAACTAGAATATGTATATATATATACTTATATTACGATTGGAATACTTTTCTATCGGAAAAAGTTTTGAAAAATTTAAGGTCTTGTTCTTAAACATTAAGAACAAATAACCTTTAATAGAATCATTAATTTATAATATATGTACAGTCGTCAAAAGTGAGACACTCTAAATAACCGAAATCCTAATCTCAGTTGAAAAAATTATATGATATAAGTAGTTAATAGATCAAAGAAAATTAAAAGTTTTGTATTGATGTATTAATGGATTAACTCTGTTAATTAACTTCTAAAAACACTTTCATCAGGGAATTCAATGTTACAGCAGAGTTAAGTGTAGAATTGTATATGATAGTATACAAATGTGCATAAGTTACAGTCAATCACAATTACATGGCCGGACATAATCGAACTGGGAAGTCTTTGAAGATGCTCAACTTTATTACTTGGATGCTCAACCAAAAAGATACTCAACCTTACTGCCAGCCTTTTGAGGGGTTTGAGGCAGTTAATTTTGATACGAGCTGGGATAGTTAAATGCGGATACGAAAATCTTTTAAGTTTCAAATGATTATTTTTACTGATATTCGTATTTCTATGGCTGAAAGAAGACGAATGTTAATATTGAGTGGTAGCGGCTGTTGGATGCATAGAATCAAGACAGTCAATGAAAGTTGTAACTTTTTTTCTTTAGCGTTGATAATTCGGTAATTGTTCAACTATATAAATAATAGCAAACAAGTCAAATAGTTGTCCATTGACCTGTATCCGGTTGTCTCCCCCTCTGGTGAGTGGTAAGTTATTACAGTGTCAAATGGAATAGACGAGTGACATTCGAGACTGCAACATCCATGATTGTGATGACATTTCGTTAGATGAAATTTTCCAGTTCTGTGTGCTGGAGACTTTGTGAAACACGCGTTTGCAATCCGTTAACCGTCAAATCCAGAAGGGCAAGATTAAAGTCGTATCGATAACATATAAATAGGACTGTCTCAGATGCTTGAAAAGTACCGTACATAGACAAGGGCAAATTCTTCCAGTAAACAGACGCTAAGCGTGCCTGGATCTGGAGATAATAAGGTACACGCATGCAGATCAAAATATCAACGAATATCACGCATTCAGAAATGGCAGGATCAAGATGCAGACGAGAATATTTCAATGGGATAATGCTTCGAAATGCACATTTTTAAAGGCAATTCTGTGGCGATCTCGCAATATTAGGATAAAAAATCCTAGAAACCCCCCTCTCCCATAGTGAAACTCTACGTTGGAACAGTTGGACCTGATTACCTCTATATGAATAATAATGCCCGACCAACATCGCTGAAGAGTGACTGGAGAGTGAGGGTATATCTCGAAGGGAGTGACCAGCGGGGAAATTCCCCTACCATAATCGCATTGAAATTCTGTTATTGATGATGCACTTCGAAGGTGCTTCTCTTCAAGTTTAACTGCTCCAAACAGTCTCTAAGGGTTGGAATTTGTCTTAATGGAGGAATGAACATTACTAGCATATACAATGGTTTATCATCTTATTGAAACACGAATAATCGCTGTATTTTACAATATCATATTATCTACGAAAATTATATAATTTTTTTCTTCTGTGTAGAACATTATCCATATTTTTAACGCATTGCACTCGAAAGTTGTAAATGTGTGTATATTTGCAACTTTCAAGAGCAATTTTGTGCTCACCAAAGCTTTACTTTTCCCTTTTTATTGATATTCTTTTCATCATGTGCATAACAGAATATGTATTAGGTCTACTGGAAAATTCTGCCCGTTTGTGAAGTGAAAAGAAGCAATATATTTTTCATATATTTCACAATATTTATTGTATAATACATTTTCCGTCGTTATTTATGAACTCTTAAAAGTATTTCCCTACTACCACTTATACTCCTTGTAAAATGTCTACAAATCCCTACATTTATTACCATGTATTCTGAGATATCCTTAATTTAATTTCCCTGGAGGAAAAAACAGGGAACAAACTCTGGCACATCATACCAATTAGTTACTAGAGTGAGTGGATGTGTGCTCTCCGTCACTATTCCAGATGAATCTGCCTCCCTTTCGTATGAACATAAATAAATTCGTAATTCATTGAATTTAAGTTTCTTTTCTGTGCTACGACTCAAAAAAACATGTTTATCAATATTTCCAAAGTACTGAAGTATTATATATATATATATCAAAAATCAAATTACATCTATCATAAAACGTAAAAAAAATCTTATAAAATAAGCCAAAAATTTACTTTAATATGTCAAACACTATGTTAATTTAAAACCGACAAAAAACTCTAAAAAATAATTACGTACTATTGAAGAATCAAACCACATTAAAATTATAGCAAAGTCACTGAAAAGCAACAATTAAGAAAAAATAGTGGAGATAATGTAATTAATATTGTTCCGTGCTTTTGAGTGAAATGTGTGTTTGTATCAGTATTACAGATCCAACCATCACACTTCAGTGAATTACATAATAACAAGATGATATAAAACCTAAAATTAAGGAGAAATATAACAAATCAAAAATGCAAAAAAGTAAAAATAAATAACGTTAACAAAGGAAATATATTCATTTGGTGGAAAATATATTAATATAATCAGAAAAAAATAATCTAAAATATTTTTACATCAATAAATTATTTTGATTTAAAAGTATTATACCTCTTAATTCCAGCAAACTGAAACATTAAGAAATACTTATAACTTATCACAAACACGTCGCCATAACTCTAACACGAAGAACAAGTTAAACCCTAACCAAACAGAACAAGTGGTTATATTTGTCCCCAACACAACAGCATAATTCTTTCAAAAAGTAATATTACGACAAAGAAACACCAAAATCCAATAATTACAAGTAAAATGATATCTGTAAAAAAAACTTCTCTGCAACATGCAACCATTATTCTACCATCAAGAAAAAATAACCACCAAAATTAGGATATAAGATATTGATTAATTGATTTAAAGATTTCACAATGAAAAAATATTTACTTATAGCAAAACAATAAATAAATTAAAATTATAGAAATATAAAAAAAAATATTGAAAGATCAATAATCAATACTTAAAAATATAAAAATATAGAGGTAAAGGAAACCATACAAATAAACCAATAATAAAAACATAGCAAACATAAGTAAACAAAAAAGAAAAGAAAAGATAAACCTGTTTCTTAAAGCAAATCATATGAAAAGAAATTGTAAATCATAATGAAAAAAATAAAACAAAAAGGAGAGCTATCAATAATTATACTAAGAAATAAAAATTACAAAAAAGAAAAATATAAGAAATCAAAATCAAACAAAATAATTTAAGAACAGAAACTAAGAAATTAAAGGAAAAATATTTAAAAATTATAATAATAATCAGCCACGATAATCAGCCTTTGCATAAGAAACATATAAAGTATTCAAGTTATTTTGAAAATTTGCAGTTTAAATTAGAACTAATTTGATATTTCTAAGGAAAAATTGAAAAATTATATAATATGTCTGTAAAAATATTTGAACTTAAATTTTCTATTAAAAAATTGCACTTTAATAATATAGGAACCATAACTTTCATTCTTGTCACAAATATAACTTATTCTCTTATTATTAAATAGTCTTAAATTAACATCTAGCAGATGTGTTTCATTAGAATTTTACTTGGATTTAAATACTATGGATAAAAGAATAAATCTGATTTAATATCTGCTTTAAAATTAATTAGAAAAACTATAAGATAATCATATATCTAAGTAATTTGAGATGATTGTTGTCAAAAAATTTATATTCAAAGAAATGTTTTTAAATATTAGCAGCAACCCCTTTCAGGTATACCTTTAATTTGTTCAGGGTTTTTCCGTTATACCTAATGTAATTTTTCTTTTAAAATAAGATTAATAAGAAATTTAGATTTCTTATGTGATGTAGATTTATTAATTTTTAATTCTCTATAATTAATCGAAATAACCTGATTCAAATCATCTAAATCTACAGGATTGAACAAATCTTCAAAGTTATAACTATAAACAGAGTAAATTGCTTTTATATAGTTGATAATTTCTCAACTATTTTTAATAATAATAGTCTTATCAAGCCTATCTGTAGTGTTTTGTAAGATTTTTCCATCTTCAGTAATATAAGTATTTGAACTATTAGTCATAGTTCTAAATTTAATTGAAACGTTGTGAATTTTAGAAGTTAGAAATTTGTGAGGAAAAAATATCATATTCAAAGTATACCCCATTTTTTTACACAAAGCTTTAATTTTATTGGTGATTTTTGTATAATTATAAGTAATATTAATAATTAAATACTTATAAGTCAAATCAATATGCGATTTTACAATTAATTGCATAATTCTCTGGTACCTTTTCAAAGGAGCAAATAATGAATTCATCTTTTAATTTTTTATGTCTAATCTTAAAGTAAATTATATTTAAATGTCAATTTTGTTAAAAAAATTATTGATGTCTTCATTTATATATTTATATGTGCGTGTGTGTGTATTGAACTCTTTGCTCATTTCTCTCACACTTCATTAATTTTATATCGCTGGGAAGCTAATGTTCAGTAATTGATTAATATTTTATAGCATTGAAAATCTTTTAGAAAGCAAAAGGGTTCTGTAATTTAAGAGGGAAATCTTATCTTGAAATAATTGCTGAGCCCCTGAAAGTGTTTTAATGTTAATGAAGGAAGCTTATAATGATATGAATTTTTTTTTTCCATTCAAGTGACTCTAATAAATCATATTACTTTTCAATACCTGATGATTTCTCAATATTATATTATTCAACAAAGAAAAAGGGTAAAACTAGTTATATCATAAAATTACCTCAATTATTCGACGATATAGAAAAGTTTTTTACTAAACGTATTATTATTATTAATTATTATTAATTGTATTATTAATTGTTATTATTAATAATTGTTATTATTATTAATTGTTATTGTTATTCATTATTATTATTAATTGTTATTATTATTCATTTTTATTATTAATTGTTATT
>BMAW01105433.1:347898-359024 GCA_019974015.1 Nephila pilipes
ATTATTATTATTATTATTATTATTATTATTATTATTATTATTATTATTATCATTATTATTATAGATTATTATTATTATTAATTATTATTAAAGATTATTATTATTAATTATTATTATTATTAATAATTATTATTAAAGATTATTATTATTAATAATTATTATTATTAAAAATTATTTTTAATAATTATTATTATTAAATATTATTATTAATAATAATTATTATTAAAGGTTATTATTAATAATTATTATTGATAGACATGAGTTCTTAAAGTTCAATCTATCAATATTAATAGTTATTATTCTTGGAATACAAAACTATTAAAGTTGATATAATAGATTCTTGGGATGTATAGGACAAAAGATAAAAATATAGTCTTAACTAAGTCATCTCTCTTATTACCCAAACCTATAAGGAAAAAATAATTCTAGATGGAAGCCAGAAGAATTCAAAATAAACAAGAAAGAAGGACATTCATTATATCAGAGTTCCCAAAAAATAAGGAAGACTTATAGTCACTTTATGTGAATGTGATGGCTGTCAAAAACAGCGTTTTGTTTTCAAATACCATTAGATTAAGATAGTCTTTTATGAATTGCTTTCATTCGTTTCATTTAGGAAATAGCCCTTAATAGCTATGCTTTGTCAGTAATTAAGTTGGGGAAATTTATAAACATTTTAATTCCATTGCTGACAACGCTTAACAATTTAAATGAATTAGTTTTAATAGTTTGAAATAAATTGAATACAACTGAGTTTAGAAGTAGTGAACGTAAAATAAAATAACTAATTTAACTTTAGAAAACTATCTGTGAGTACGAGAAAATGTTAAAAATGTTGAGTGTTATTGTGGTCCAGATAGTAATAGTTTAGCCAATATCTATTTATACTTTTATGAGTAGAACTATAAAGATTTTCATAATTTTGTTTTATTATGACATATAGATGATCTTATTTTTTCTCAAAATAATTATAACCCAATGTTAAATCTGTTTATTTTTTTATCTCTCTTTTTTTTAAAAAAATTTAATTCAAACTGATAGTACTGTTATGGAAACTGAGTATTTAAATATTAAATTAAAAATTATATGCAATTTTCAGTAATATTTTTAAAAGAGAAAGTTTTAGTTTGCATACTAATAGATTACCTCTTTTTGGAGTAATAATTTATATAATTCAATTTACAGGAATTATTTTTAATTATATCTGACGTACGAAAAATTATATCTCGTGGTTAATTCAAAAAAAATTCTTAAATATTGTATTACTTCTGATTTTCATGTTAATTTGTAAAAACGCATTTGAAATTTTAGGATTATAAGATAGAGTAAATAATTATGATGATTCCTTGAAAACCTTTCAGAATTTCTAATGTTTTAACCATTTGTTCTTTATAAACATAGAATAAATTGTAGAGACTAACTTTTTGATAATTTAATATATATATATAAAATTTTGCTCACGCAATTCATTGAAGTAATGTAAAATTTCAACAAAATATTTTATAACTCTATTTAATGGAGTTTGTAACTCTGTTAACTCTATAACTCTGTTTTAGTGAAGTATTGGTATTCTTAGCTGCTCTCAATTGGTTAAATCATGATTATGAAAATCGCCAAGATTATGCTGTTAAAGTCATGGAATGTGTACGATTCAGCTCAATGACTATGGATGAAATTGTGGCGTGCTACCATCCACCATTTCTACCACAATTGCTTGATAAGCCAGAAATAGTAATGCATCTCTTCAGAGCGACTTGGTAAAAGTTTTCAAATTCTTTTAAATATACTGATGTTAAAAATTTGCTTTTACTTCTGAAGAATCTTTAAAAAGTAGAGTTCAAAGTATCTATCTTCTAGAACTGTTTTTTTATATTTCTAATACGAAGATTAACCATTTTATTTAGTGAAAATTCCCTTGAAATTTCCAAGAATGTATATATTGACTTATCTGAGTGATAATTTTTTTTCAGATTATGCATTTTTTCAAAAAAATTCTAAAATAAAAAAAAGTGTTTAATATTACTTGATCATCGCAATCTTCTGAAATTTTTATTGGTATTTAGTTACATAACAGCAAAATTTCTGGGACAACAAGCATGGTTTAAGCATTTTGGAAGACAAAAGAGAAATTTAGCCTTTGAAAATCTTCCTATGGAGCTGTGGGTAAGTCGAAATTTTTATTAATTGGTTTCAACAAATCATTCCTTTTTTTTATTAAAAATTGGTTCACGAAATCTTTGTTAACTTGATTCAACTGTTAGCGATTTTTGATTAATTTGACTACATTGTTCGTTATTTCTAATTAATTTATTTTCGAATTATTTTAGATGCATTTTAAATTGGTTTTTAGATCGCATGCAAAATTTTTTTCTTCATAAATATTTGTTACATTAAAGCTTTTAATTTACTTGTAAGAAAAAGGAATGGAGTGAGGAAAAAATTCTTACGAACCCATATTTTTTAAAATATTTAGAACTGAAATAATCACCTACATAAAATTATGCTAATGATGTTTTACATTTTTTCTTCTCCCTTTCATTTCTTAGAGAAATATATTCAGTTGCCATTTTTGTTCTATAAAAAAAATACATATTTGATATGAGAATCTAACGATTGTAAAAAGTTTTGAGCAGTAATCACTGTTTCTAATGTTGTCTTTACTTCTACTTTGAAACAAAAAACTTGTTAAAATGAATCGTGAACATTTCTTAAACTTTTCATTTCTGATGGGTGTGAAAGCTATACGAGCTAGAAATATGTTCTTGACAACATTCAGAATGAGCTTATGCACATTTTTGAGACACGTAAACATGAAACCTTTCATGTTGTCAACCCGATTTCGTGCACGGAACGTAATTACTTGTAAAGAATGTTGAACTGGCACGTACTTTCGGAATCTTTATGGTTCTCGAGAAGTTTTCTTGATTTTTCCCACATAAATCATTCATAGTTCTTAAGTAGCATACCTGAAGAAAAGAACGAAAAACTTTGTTGTAGGCAAAGTTTTTAGGCTCGATACTAGCTGGACATTATTTCTCAGTTACTTAACTATTCAAAATAAGGAAACAAGAACTAGTTTTAATTGTTTTGAAAAGTTTACTTTATTTAAACAACTCCATCTTCCTTTCTTTTTATTGAATATTTACTCGATAATCAGAGTTCTTCCTTCATGTTGAAAATAAATATTTAAGACATTTTGAAACTTTTAGGACTGTCATACATTTCTTTCTTTTAAAGTTGTTTTTTTTTCTGATTTAAATTTATATTGCAAGATACTTGTTGTCTTATAAATAATTTTATAGGCGAAAAAATTAATAAAAACTTTTTATATAAGTTAAAAATCCTGTAAAATACCAATTAAAAATTTGGAAATCATTTAAAAAGATAATGAACCTTTTTTCAAATGACTAATTCTTTTATTATAATAAAATATAAAATATAAATATAAAATTTTAATATAAAACTTTAAATTATGTCTCTAATTTATGTTAAAAGAACTACGCTACTATTCTCTACATATGTATTCTAAAACCCACAATTATGTTATTAACTTATGTTAATTATAATTGTTGCTCCTGTATTTTAATCAGTTTTGCTTTATATTAAATGGAATAAAAAGCTCAATTAAATGAAATTTTGTTCAAGAATTAAATATATATTACTATTTTTGTTTACATTTTTTGAAAATTCTAAAAACATTATGTTATGAAAAATTATTCTCAATCTATGTCCGTTGAACAGCACCAAAAAGGTCCTCCTACTATTTCCAACATGGATTTCGCATTGCATTGGAAAAAATCGATGGAATTCGAACTTCCACCGAACAGACTTGACATTGTTCAACTAGACAATAGCGGTAATCACTTCCCCAATGGTTACAATGCTGATATGGAACGTACGAAATTGGAACAAGGATATGGAACACATCAAAAAGATTCGTTCCCACAAGGAAGCAATGGTTAATATGATTTACATCACTATTATTTATGTTACTACATTTCCTACACTTTAAAGTTTTCTCGTCAAAATAGTTCCTATCTTGCTCACTTGTATATAGGAGGGGTAAAAGTTTCGATTATTACTAAAAAAATAATTGAGTCAGAAATTATTTTTTATTTCTTACTCTTCAACTCTGTGACCTTCTACAGTGATACATTTATTCAGAATTTCTTGAACTTTCTAAGTCCGTCATTGCAGAATTCAGCAGATTGAACTCATTTCCCCCGAACTGCAGGTTACTTCAATGAACGGCGTATAGAAACAAATCAACATTAATAGCTGTAATTTACAGCATAAAGTATAATGATCAATTAATATGCTGAATAAATCTTATCCAGATCTCTCCGCTATTTCTTCGTGTTGATACACTTTTTACGATTGTAATTATTTTCTAACGCAGCACCGAAAAGTAAATTGAGGGTTATTGGGATCTCGTAATTGAGGGTTGAGGGATCTCGTAATTTTGAGCCTTGGTCAATTTCTGAAGACAAGGATGCCTGATGACAAAGTGCTTGATGACAAGGAAGACATCAGGCACTTCCCTCACCAAACTTTCACACCCCGGTAATAGAAAGACCTGGGACCTCGACCAGATTTAACGTGCATCAGCTCCGCTAAGCAACCGGTCTTTTGCGTATCAGGACTCGAGCCTACGACTCAAAGAAAATAACGCCGGCCTCTAGTCCATGACCACGGCCACCAGCCTACCGCGACCACAAATTGTTACGATACTGCTACGGATACTATAGCATGAGGGTGGTTCATAAAGGGAAATGGGAATGGAGTAACTCATTGTGATATCTGTTTTCTTAAATCCATGAGTACGATGCCCTTTGTATTTCAAAAAACCGTCGCCATAACGTTTGAGAATGCTGAGATTGTCTTTACCTTCTTTAGAGCAGATTCACCGGATTCACTAAATTTTTTTTACTGTTGCTTGGTTTTCTTTTTGTAATGATGAATTCAGATTTCTTCAACTCAACAGTAAGAACTCCTTGTGGTAGCTATTAAATTTTGATATGGCAACAAATAGTAGTAGCGAAATTAAAATTAATCTGTGAATCATAGTTGACTTTGTTTTAGCGTCTTTTAAGCAGATGGTAGTACACAATAGTAACACCATCTGCCGTCAAAATCCAGTACTTTTTGAACTACGCTCTAAATTGTATCAATTGAAATTTAAGATACACAGTATTAATATGATTTTTTGTGAGTTACTTTTTTTATTTCATAAAGAGTTTTGTATTTTTTCAGTGGTTCATTTGCATTTTTTTAAAATAAAACTTAACAAAGTAACATTTTCATTTCTTAGATGTGGGTTAGTTTTAGTACAAATTAAAACTGTAGTACATAGATTGTTCCAAAAATGTTCAGCAAAATCTATAGATGAATATAACTAAGTGTACAAATTTTATAAAAATCAGATTTATGTTTAAGTGTATGTATAAATGGCTCATGTAATTATAAATATAATGTAAATTAGTTAAAATCGGCCAAATGGTAATTTAAATTTATGAAAGCGTTTACATGAATGAATCAAAACATTAGTTAAAAATCATAATTATAGTTATTTTTCTTTGTAATCTTTGTCGTAAAATTCAATTTTTTGAGCTGTATTGTCTTAGAACAAAATTCTCTGCTTCCTCAATGAACATTAATTTGACGAGAAAGCAACTGTATTTTTTGCTATCATTTGATTATTTTGAAAAGTAAGATTAAACAATATCATTTGCTTTTAAATCTTATGAAAATAACCTTTTCTTCACATTTTCTGTATTGAAACTAAATATCTTCTAATCCTTTGCTGAAGCTATACAGGATATATCAGAAATAATTGTCAAAATTTGATGGAGATGTAGAAAGATAGCAAAATAGAGAGAGAACACGAGTTGTCATAGGAAAGTATAGACTACAATGAATGCATGACACTATAAAGGACGCAAATCTATATACCAAGGGCAGCCTGTCGTCAATCGACATTACGACTTCTTATAAGTAGTGTCCACAGTTCCGGAATTCCATGGTGATTTCTTTCTGTATTTCTTATCTGATGGACAATAAACTCTTTTGCACGTGCATAGATGTTTTCCTTTTTAACAATCTAGTTGTGCACACATTTCTTATACTTTTCTATTATATAACTCTCTACTAAATTTTGACGATAAGTTCAGATACAAAATTGTTTATTCACCTGCATCTAGAAGATACAACCAAAAAGTCGCTATGTAACTACGGAGCCATGAACATTACTTCAGACAAGTTGTTCTGTCTAAAAGGTTTTCATTAGAAGGATTGGGAGAGCTTCAATATTTTTTCAACAGTTTATTAATGACTTGCACGGACACACACAAAAAGACAAATAGTTCAAATCAGAAGGCGAGGTGAATTATTATTCTAGATCGCAGTTCGAATTCGACGCATTCGCAGCATCACCATGTTCTCAAGTTCTGTTTTCTTTCTCCGAATTCGACTGGCGTTGCCAATCGCAGTTTAATAAACTATACAAAAATGATTGAGCGCTCGCGACACATGTCGCAGTGTCGATTAACGATCAGATGTACTTGGCGGATAGCTTTGCATTCTCTATAAGTCATGCAATAATTTGCACCCGCATTTTCCTTTGCGAAATCGTCTTTTTTTGCTATCTCCTACATCTCCACCAAATTTGAACGACAAGTTCTGATTCCCCCTGCATTTGCGATGTAAGTCAAAACCGTTCCGAAAGGTGCCCATTTGTTTGATGTGATAATCTAATTTTAATTCATTTCGCCATTTTGTTGCCATTTTATTTATACGTTAAATTATAAGATATTAGTTATTTAGAATCATCAAGAAACAATACAATGCAATCTCGTCATATTTAGCTTAAGAACAACGTTAGAAGTTAAAAAAAGGTCTTACTTAACCAGCCAGAAAAGATAGCTTTTCAGCCTGGTTGGTAGAAGCGCCTTCTCCGGACCCACTGGATCAGGGCTGGATACAACGCTGCCGCATCAAGGTCAACAACTCCCTCCCCCTCCTCAAGGTCGGAAAACCACTGGCAGCCGAAATTCCATTCTAATCAACATAAGTCATTTTTCCATCCTTGAGATTTATTTCTCAATTGAAAGAACATCACATAAAAGTCCCCCAGGATTAGATGAAAGGCAAAGCGCCACAAAGTCCCGCTTTTGTTGATTGCGAGATATATATCATCAAGTGTTTACTTATGTTTTGCAATCCAAAGTACTAAGCTGTTGTGACATTTTAAATATTAATGACATCTCATAACTTTTCGAACAGATATTAAAATATTTCTTTCCAAATAACTTAATAGAGGAGCAAAATAAAGTTGTTAATTTTTAGTAATAATTTAAAACATCTTTACATTTTTGTGATGGCTATACTTTCTCGGTAGAGTTACCAATAATTCAATAAGGCTTGATAAAGACCCCATCTTTAACAAATAACATTAGATAAATTTATTTATACTTCACCATATATCTCGAAGCTCGTTGCGCTTCTACTCATCACTCTTGAGTACAGGTTTCGTCTGGCCGTAATACATTGGCAACTCCTTTCCTCAACAAAAGGAGGGGGCGCCACAATTTTTTCCCGCCAACAGGTGTCATATATGCTATAACTTTCAAAAGGTCAGTATTTAAGAAAGGTAAATACTGTTTTTCTTTTAATAGAATTTCAATATTTCGGAACTCTGCAACAAAAGCATCATTCTCCTTCGAAATCTCCTGATCGAAATTCAAAAACTCACTGCTATTCAACCACAAATTTGACCGTCGCAGTAAAAAAGGTGTTTCAAGAATGCGCTCGAACTCCTGCAAATGAAGCCAGTGTCACTGAAGTTGTGAAAAAAGTTCTGAAAGAAATTAATTCTGATGAGAAGAAGGGAAAACATGCGGACGATAAAGTTTTGGATGCATACAGTAAAGCGGAATATCTCGAAGTAAGAAATATTTGTAACACATCAAAGAGAGGTATCAGAAGAGAAACTTCAGAGTTCAATTACTACTATTTGACATTATTTTTTTAAAAAACCAGAGAAAGAGCAAGGGTAAAAAATTAAAATTAAATTTAAAATCAGTAATAATTATATTATAAGGTATTTAATATTAAATGAAATAACACAACATGGCACATGTTCTGAACACTTTGTATGATTAATAAAATTTCATGTGGCTATACACATATATCCTTGATTAGGGATTGCAATAAAGGTAAATTGCAAATTTTAACCACAAGTTGTTACCGGAAAATTTGCATTGGTTTTACTGGAAATAAGGAAAATTATGTTCATAACTATAAAAATCTCTTTTTTTTTTGTGTTTCGCTGGAGTGAAGTTTTATATGTTTTAATAAAACAAGCAAAACTATGCGACCAAAAATAAAATCATGGAACAGATTGAACGCATATATCCGTGTAATAAAATTAATACACATGCTATGGTCAGCCAATTCGATACAAAATAACAAATGTTGGTGATTCCTAAAATTCAGTGAGCGAATTCCTTTGAAATTTACATTTACGCTCTCCATGAAGAAGAAATATAATTTATTAATCAAAACAAAGAAAGAAATACAAAGCGCTAATTCACTTTTGGTACAAATAAAAAAAATATCAATAAAATATTTCAAAAAGGACTAGAGTATTTTCTACTAGAAAATATAAAGGGAAATATACTTAAACAGTGAAAGTTTCAATATTCAATTGCCATATATTTTTGCAGATAAGACTATAGTTGAAACAAAAAAAGAGCCCAAAATTTCTTAGATAACAAAAAAAAATTAGATTGAAATTTTTAAAAAAATTATTAAAACCATTATAAAATAAAACAAATCACTCACTAATGCATTTAAAATCCTACAGAATCCCCCCATTGATCGTCTAAGGCAAATACATCCTCACTTTTCAGACAAACTCATCATATGGGTCCCATTCATTACCTAGGGAGTTGATTTCTAATCGTGATTCATACCCCATAAGAAACAAATCGTCTTCAATGCATTAGAAATCCCACACTTCAAGGATTTGTTAGAGGTACATGAGTTTGTGATTCGACATGTAGCCGCGGTAGCCTATTGGCTATAGCCAAGGACTCGCTTCGGGTATTGTTTCCGTCAAGTCGTGAGTTTGAGCCCTGATGCAACTAAACACCCACCATGTGGCCGGGGCTAATACATGTTAAATCTGATCGAGGTTTCCAAGTCCTTACATTAACGCGCTGTGGAAGTTTGGAGAAGGGGGTGCCAGCTCAGATGTCATCCACGTCACTTGACCGATGCTCAAAATTTCGAAGTTCGTCACGAATAGCCCTCATGTTGCTTCTCAGTCCTATATTAATTAAGAATCACAATTATGATTTGACACGCGCTTCTATATGCAGTGCTGCCAGATGCAAAAATATAAACTTGATAGATTGATTAATTGATAGTTTGTCAACATCGCACTTAGAAGCAACATGAGGAAGAAAAGCGACGAGCCTCGTAATTTTGAATTTCGGTAAAGTAACGAGTACACCTAAGCTGGTACCTCTGTCTCAAGACTTCCACATCACGCCAGCAGGAGTATTTGGAGTGTCGATAGATTTAACGTGCTTCACTCTTGCTACATGGAGGGTCTTTTGTGCATCAGGGCTCGAGCTCATGACTCGACAAAAATAACGGCCAAAGATATCACAGCCAATAAATTTGTTAAGGTACGCGTGAGTTTCTGATTCGGCAAATGCTTCTATAGGCACTGTTACAAGATGCAAGAAAATAAAATTATTTCGATATGAGGATCGCTAATTTAACGTACGTACTAATTATAAAAATTCTTATATGAATTAGAATCTGCTTGTTTGACAGTCATACATAAAAAAGTATGAGTAAAGAAAATAGCAAATTTGTTGTCCTCAAAAAATTCCTTGGCTATTGTTTTAAACAGAAATCATTACCAAACATCTGAAGTGGAAAAACGGTAACAAATTATTCTACTTTTGTTCATCTGTTGATTTACCATAATTAAACAATAACAATGAAATTCAATTTTCCATTTTTGACAGGCGAAGAAAGAAATGACTGACTCATGTTCAAGACCTTCACATCAATCATTACCTTTCAAAGCTCAGAGCTCTTTCAATGACACAGAAAAGCGAAAATTCCACGATAAAAAGAGTCCTGATACACGAAAGGCTATCCGATCTTTTTTAAGGGATGGTAAGGAACATATGGCTCCTAGCTTAAGCTCCGAGAAAAAACGACCATATAAGGATAAGAAAAACTCATTTGGATATCCTAATCAAGAGGCAGAACCATTTGAACTACCTAGAACGAACAAAATACCTTCAGGAGAATTCAAAGAGCCAAGTATGGATTCGAATACAACTGCATGTACAAATGAAGAGCATGATCAGTTCACGGAGGTGAGAAAAATCACTCACATCTCGCCGAAACATCACCATGATGAAACGGCGAATAAGTTTTTAAGCCCTAAGTTGCCAAAACGTAAAGCTAAATTATTTGAGATAAGTGAAAGATTGCCAGGTAAAGCCACCTTTACGACAGGCTCATCAGTCGATATCCAAGAAGAAGTAAGTTAAAATGCTTTGTAATTTATAGTACCGTTTGTATGAGTTAGAACCATTTACGTGGGGCAAGGTCTTCAGCCAAAAGTTCGAGACAACTCAGGAAGTTTGAACAGATTTCAATGAATTTTAGTGATTGGGTGAAAAAACACTCGTATATATTTTCAGTTTAAAGTAATTAAATCCAATTAACTTTACAGCAGGCGCGTTCTCTATATCAATTTGAAAAATCGCGTGTATTACCCTCATACGGTACTATGAAATGTTAATTTTCAACAATTCAATTAGTGAAATTATGCTATAATCAGTTAAGATTTATTAAAAATGCTTTACTTAAACAAATGCTAATTAAGTCACATGATTTTTTTTCCTTTATATAAAGAACCAGAAACAATGTAAATGGACAAAAAGCATAAGACATGATATCTGATAATAAAACATAAGATTTCGTATTAAAGCTTATATAATATGTATTCTAATTTTACTACAACAATTTTTTAAATATCTATAAACTAAAAAAAAAATTATAGTCAATTCCTACTTAGGTCAACGAAGAAATTTTTT
>BMAW01105442.1:0-13684 GCA_019974015.1 Nephila pilipes
GTGCAAATTGTCAGTAATAATCTTTTCCAAATTTCATCTCTACATATGATTAATTTTAAACGTTCCTACGAGTAAATTTCCGTAGTGTTAAAAAAAAAAAACAACTTCATTACGTATAAATTGAGTAATTATTGACTATTTAATTTTTTTTTTAATATAGGGCTATTTTATCAAAAACTAAAGATTGAATCAAGTAATAAAAGCTTACATTAGAAAGAAAGTGAAAAGTTAAGATATTTTGATTTTGTCTGGAATCAAACTGATATTGCAGACAATGTGGCTTTTGACTTTAAAACTCTCTCTGACTTTTTTTTGTCTCTCTCTCTCTCTATATATATATATATATATATATATATATATATATATATATATATATATATATATACTTTTACATCAATATAATAAATACATAACATTTTAAAATCATTTTTATATAGCTAAACTTTATTATTAACTTAAATTTTACATGACATCTTTTCACATAATACATCGACATGTAAAAAAAATCTTAAAATTAAAATTAATTGTTTTTTCTTATGTTCAACTATTCTTTGCTCTGAAACATCAGACATAAATAAATAATTTTAGAATTTATTTTCATTTTGAATATCTAATAAATAAACACTTAAAATGCTAATTCAAAAAGAGTGAGGAACAGTATAGAATATCTTGAAAGATGCGTTATTAGAAAACATTTGTGAACAACATTTAACTCTAAATTAAGCTTTTATAAATACTACGTATGAAATATTTATCATTGAGAATTTTAAATTCTGTTCAGAATCAGTTATTCATAATCATTAATATTATATACTGAACCATAAGAATGTTATTGTGTTATTGCTGAGAAACAGTGAGACATTTCTTAAATTATAAATATTGAATCAACGGGAATTAAAAATTCTTTTAATATTTAATTATTAATTTTCCGCTATTCCAATGTTTATTTAGCTTGATTGTTTTTAATCATCATATTTCACAAAGTAGTTTATAATAATAAATTAAATTTACCTGCATAATTAATTATATGTATTTGTCTTTCAGTGCTTTGAAATTCATATTTTACTTCATTCTATTTTAGTTAAACATTTTTCATATAACAATTGGATAAACACACAAAAATAATTTAAAATTATAAGAAAAAATCTTGTACAAGGTACTTTTAATAAATTGAATAAAACCGTTATCATTAAAAATATTTGATATATTATTAAGAACATAGAAGACAAAGATTTATTTGCTGTATACAGTTATGATAATAAAGAGCTCTTTATTTTAATAGACATAGATGATCTAGTAAAAGTATTTCTAACTATTTATAAAAATTATAATATAATGTGTGTGTGTGTTTGTGTGTGAATTTGTTTCTTATGATAAATTTAAAACTTTAGTTAATATTGTATTTGGAGAAACTATATTAATTATAAACATAAAAAAACTTAAGCAAACGAGGAGTATTTCACAAGGAGAACCTGCAACTAATAGTTTGGCGAATATCTATTTATAATTTTAAGAGCATAATTATACTGATTGAGAAATTTTTTTAAAAAATATTTGTGATTTACTTGTTTAAATTACAATAAGTCTTCTGAAGATAAACCTGTCTTATCTTTTTATCCTATAAATTTGAATCAAATAGAAACTAACAAGCAAACATGAACTGATACTTTGTGACATAGACAGCGAATTAGTAAAATATTTAGTATATAATTATTAATATATATATAGCTAAGGCTAAAATTAGATAGATAGACTAGATAGACAGATAGATAGATAGATAGATCAGATAGATCAGATAGATAGATGACAGATAGATAGACAGACTAGACAGATAGACAGACAGATGACAGACTAGATGTATTGCACGACAAGTACCACACAATACTATATATATATATACACTTTTTAATAAAGATTAATTTTGAATTGAAAACTTTACCACCAGATGGTGGCTTACTTTTAGATCTATTTCTAATTATGAATTTTCAAATTTTAAATATATTTAAGAATATTTATTTATTACTGTAAAAATTTAATATTTTTGTAATTATTTTTATTGGTAAAAAGGCTTTTTTTTAAAAAAAAAATTTAAAATTGACAGGATACGTAAATTTAAGTAAATACTATTTTAGTTTGTGAAATCATTTAATCAATCTAATGTATTTAAGAGGTTTAAATTATCTTGATAAACAGTATTGTCGCTCCATAGTGAAAATAGATTTAAGAATATCTTTTGGGTGACTTTTAAAGGTATAAGTTTGTATAACTCTTTTAAAGTTAAAATTGTTATTAAAGTGTATATAATTATGTATAGATTATTTGAATGGATTACGTTAATTTATTTTAATTTGTTTATGTTTATACTTCCTTTTTTTTTCTTAGTTGATTTGTTGTTTCGAATTGCAATTTATGCTTAATTTTTGGTTTTATACTACCTTGTTATAATGTAACTCACTAAAGTAGGATGGTTGGATCCGTATTACTAGTATAAAGACACTATTTTCAATACCAAATCTGAGATAGTATCAGAATTACTTTATCTCGCTCTTTTAATTTAATTTCTTAATTATTTTCTCTTGTTTTTTTTTATTATAGGTCTTCGTAAGGTGATTAAAGTCTTTGATATGTGGACGTTGTTATAATTTTTAAATTAACTGTTTTATTTTTTTAATTATTTCAATGTTTAATATTTATTCTTGAAAATTCTATGTTGTAATATTCTCAGGAATTAGAAGATTGTCTTACATTATAATACTTTTTTGCTTTAAATTATAGATAACTTTTTTAACTTTAATATTTTTTACTATATGTTTAATTTGATTTTGTAACATTTGTAATTTTATAGTTTTAATTTTTTTAAATTTAAATTTTGGTTTAATACCGTGTCCAGAATTTAAGCACACCTGATAATTACAATATATTTCCACAGATCAGAAGATTTTCAGATAAGACGAAATATTCATTTTCGGAAAAGTTTTATTGTTTTAGCTTATATCTGAACTAAAAAACGACTACCAAACATCTCGGGCTATGAGTTTAGTTTATATCAGCAATCATCATCTGGGACAAATTTTATTTCCTTGTATCTGGCAACCTGCCTATAGAAGCACGTGCCAAATCACGAACTCACATGTATCTCAAACAATTTGATTGGCCACGGTATTCTAGTGATCGTGGTCACTAACTCGCTGCCGTCGTTGTTTCACCGAGTCATGGGTTCCGGTTCTGATGCTATTAAAACCCCGTCGTCTTCAATAAATAAAACAAATAGGGCAAATGTATGCTAAATCTGTCGCGGCACCAAGTACTCTTGTTAGCGTGGTGTGGAAGTTTGAAAAGGATCAGGCGCCTTCCACGTCATTTGAACGATGTTCCAAATTACGAGGTCCGTCACTTATGGCCCTCGTGTGGCGTCTAAGTGCGACGTCAATAAACAACGAATTAAACTAATCATTCAAACAAGTTTATTTTCTTACGTTTGCAGCATTGCCTACAGAAGTACATACAAAATCACGAATTCATATGCGCCTATAATAACATGTACATCTGTCGGCACTGAAGACGACTTATAGGAATGGACGGCAAAGCGGAATTTGATTCGCAATGTACGGAATAGGACTCATATGACGAGCTTCTCAACAACGTAAACGAGGGTGTACAAGACGAGTTGTTTGCCTTAGACGATGAATGTGAGGATTTTGAAAGATTTTAAATACATTGGTGAATAATTTGTTTTGTTTTGTAATGGTTTTAATATTTATATAAATTTCAATTTAATTTATATATCCACCCAATAAGATGACCTCGGGTTTGGGGGAGGGACTTTTTTTATGATTCAACTATCGTCTTATCTGCAGAAATATACGGTATGTGAATAATGAAAGAAATCTAAGTCGAAATGGTGAAAAGCATGACATGCAAGTGAAAAATGGTTAAAAAATAAGAAAACAATGCGAAAGAATGATAATAATTACTTTTATTTGTCCAAAGGAACAGTTGTAAGAAAACTGGGTATAAGAGGAGTTTATACTTTAGTGAAAAACAATTGAAATCAAATGGTGATGCTGCAGTTTAATAGAGTATGTGGTAACCTCTGACAGTCAGACACTCTGTTTATTTCCCATACTTATATTGTAGATAAGTTATGGGCTTAGAGTTCCAAATGTCAAGCCACGGAGCTTTGTGAGTTCGGAAGAGCTTCAAACAGACTCCCATGCAAATTTTACATATGAAAGATAGGAATTAGATAAGATGAATGAGCCGGCCATAGCATGCGTAGGATATTTTCCGTTTCAAAGAAGTCGTCAATTAGGCTTGCTCGGTGACAAGACGCGTTATCATCCAAAAAGAGGAAGTCAAAACCGACAGCACCACGAAACAAGGGAAAATAAGGCATATTTCTGTATCTTTCAGAGGTAACAGACTCCGTCTCAAAGAAATGGATATCTGTTTGGCCGTTCAGCATGATATTTGTCTACACTATGACTCACTTTCACGGAAAACGACAAATGAAGTCGTGGTTTCATGGTGTTTCCTGAGTTAAAACGAATTCCACGTTCTTACCATACCGTTTGCAGATAAGAATTAGTGCTCAGACTTAAGTGAGATTCGTCTTTGAAAATCATATTGGCTCACTGTCCCAAACCTCATTAACTTATATTCCAAACTCCAGTTCAAACAAGGCCTTTTACGCGTAGAAGTGAGGGAAATGTAAACTGCTGATCATTTGGAATAAAGACAAACATTATTGAGCATCGTAAACAGTTTGTCTAGAAATTCCTATTTCTGCGGCGGTTTAAGTGCTGAATCAAGGCCATCTTGAAAGGACAGGCCGCAACAGCTTCTTGATGTCGTCGCGAAAGGTTTTTCCCAAGCAAAATCATTTTCTGGATGGTTAAGCTTAAAATATTTATTTCTTTTAAGATTGTAGACTAAGATTTGTACGTTTACAATGATAACGTTTTTCATAAATTTTCATTTAGAATGTTTTTATGAAAGAAGTGTAATAATACATTATAAGGATTTCTGATTTCTTCGGAAGTGGGGGGAGGACAAATATCACTCATGAAATGTTCATAACAATATGAAAGCATCTAAGAGAAACTGAAATAATAATATAAAATAACTTCAATTAATGCAATAAATAATTAAGTATCTACTTATGAAGAAAATATGAAATAAAACATCAAGTATATTTCAAAAATTATATCTACAGAGTTACTGAAAAACGTTTTCTTAGAGATTATATTTTCTGAAATATCTTTTTTCATCCTCACAGAAAATGGAATCAGAGTGAATAATTTGCTTTGTAACAAAATTCTAACAAAGTATACACAAATGCAGAAATAACAGAAAAAGTTAAACACGCAGTAAATACATATCAAAATCAGATTATAGGTTCTAAAATATATGCATTAAAATCAATAAGTTTTCCGTAAATAATAGAAAGGAAAACATTTCAAAGAATATAATCGCTAGCGATACAACGAATTAATTAGGTTCTCGTTTTGAACTATGAAAATATATGATAATTTTGTTTAAAATATAAATTACTTTATTTCTAAATATTAAGGAATGACTGTTTTGCTTTGGTAAAAAATAACTAAAAAACATTTTTTAATGAAAATAATTACATTTTTATTGATTTATGTAAAACATACTCTGTACTCTGTTTTAGCATGTTATGTATAACATAACATGCTAAGACTTTCATTGAATTAATTTAAACGAATAATACAAGAAATAGAATACAAATAGCAGAGCTATTTAAAATATTCATAAAATACGTTCATTATAAATAATAATGATGAATAACAAAGATGCATATACAAATGAAATAAGATGCGAATCTATGCCTGAATATTTAAAATATCAAAGTAGAAAAATGTAGAAGCAAATATTGCTTTAACTGGGGTCTTGAATTTCTTTATTTTTAGAGAGAGAGATTATCCTTCGCCGTTAAAATTTCTTCACTGAGCTTTTTCAAATAATCATTTATGCATATGTTCCCGAATGTAATAAAGAAAAAAATATGAAGTATAAAAATGCTGGATTAATATTTAAATAAGGAGAAATGAAACGAGTATGAGACATTCCACACGCTATGTTTTGCTTGTACAGCAAGATAATTGATAATCAACTTTAAAAGATCCTGATTCGAATGTTTAAGATATTAAAAAGTTAAAAAAGAAGTATTGAATTGAAATCACTTTCATAACAATTTTTGTGAGTAGTTTTAACTCTTCTCTATCCTAAAGTCTCAGATATTTTGTCTTGTCAACATTTTTAAAGTAAAAATGTATATCTTTATCTGAAATAAATATGTGTTTGGAATCCAAGCATCCGAAATTTGTATTAAGCACACAATAAACCACTATATACATTAAAATTGATAATCTTTTATTGAAATGTCATCTGATTTATTTGAATTGTTTAACATCTCATTGAAATCCTTAATGCCAAGTTTATCATTAAATGTTTAGTTTGTCATATCACTTGTTTAAAAGTTTGTCATATCACTTGAATGAATTAAAATTAAAATTTTCACTGAAACGTACGATATTTATCTGAGTGCAAAGATAACACATGGATCAATAAGTCCCGAGACTAACATTGAAAACAACATTTTTTTTGCAAAATTTTTTTTTATTCATCAACATAATCACCTTTTAGGGTGATACAATCGTTCCAACGCTTTTCCAATTTTTCAATACCATGTTTATAAAAAAAATTATCTTTCGCTTCAAAATAAGCTTCAGTTTCAGCGATGACCTCCTCATTTGAGCCAAATCTTTTTCCCTGGAGCATTTTTTTAAGATCAGCAAAGAGCCAGTAGTCACTGGGGGCTAAATCTGGCGAGTATGGGGGGTGGGGAAGCAGATCAAAGCCCAATTCGTTCAATTTTGCTATTGTTTTCATCGACTTGTGGCAGGGTGCATTGTCTTGGTGAAAAAGGATTTTTTTTTCTCTGCATGTGCGGTCGTTTTTTTGCAATTTCCTCCTTCAAACGCACCAGCAAGTCAATATAATAATCACTGTTGATCGATTTACCTTTTTCGAGGTAGTCAATGAAAATCACGCCATGCGTATCCCAAAAAACTGACGCCATGACTTTGCCAGCTGACTGCTGCGTTTTCGGACGGCTTTCGGAAGCTGTTCGCCACTCAGATGACTGCCGCTTCGACTCTGGAGTGTAGTGATGTATCCATGTTTCGTCCATGGTCACGTACCGACGCAAGAAATCTTTTTTGTTGCGAGTAAATAGCGATAAACAGCTTTCTGAATCATCGACTCGTTGCTGTTTTTGTTCCATCGAAAGCAATCGCGGCACCCACTTGGAAAAAACCTTTTTCATGCTCAATTTTTCATGAAGGATAGTAAATACACTTCCATATGATATCTGTGTCATCTCAGCAATCTCACGGAGCTTCACTTTACGATCTTTCATTATAATTTTTGTCACTTCACTCACATTTTCCGGTGTAACGGCTTCCACAGGTCTACCCGAGCGTTCCGCGTCCTTTGTGTCGGTACGACCACGTTTAAACTCGGCAAACCACCGACAAATCGTTGCTTTTGATGGACAAGAGTCCGGGTAACATTTTTCAATCCATTGTTTCGCTTGCACGGTGTTTTTACCCATTAAAAAACAATGTTTTATCAGAACACGAAACTCGGTATTTTCCATTTTTTAAACAAACTACAAAACGACTTTACTCCAACCTCGATAACTCAGCTGTTTCTGGTCCGATCGACTTAAAATTTTGACACGTTTCAAGCAAAGGTTAGTACTCTAGAAAGACCTGGTTACTGGTTTACTACGAGCGCCATCTCTGGGTTAGTCTTGGGAGTTATTGATCCTAACATGCTTTCAGAGCCCAATAATGTTCTAGCTTGAAAAATTTCTTGCACAGTAGCATGGATATTTAGAACTGGATATTTTCATATATTGTCCAAATACGGTTCTTAAATTATCAGTTTGGAACTTTCCAGTTAAAACATATTTAAAATTCTGTTCCGTCAAAAGATATTTTATCTGTCATGGGATGGTATTTATCGTATGCCTCAATGCAAAAAACGTTTCGTCACTCAATCTTTTCGTTTCTTTTATTTAAAAATTTTTCAAATGCCAAGCCACTGAACAATTTTTTCAAAAAAAAAAAAAACTGAATCTATCACCCCCTATTCATGAGAAGGGAACATTATTTTTTAATCTAATATTATAATCTCGGACTTTTAATATTTATTATTTGGCAGAAATCGAAAATAAGGTTGATGAATATTGAGGTGCCTTTAAATATTTAAGAGTAGACTATTTTATTTTGTAATAACTATATTGAGGGCATTTACATTACTTTCAACAAGAATTCTTAAAACTAATTCACCGTTCAACATTTTTTTTTCAAAGTGTGTTGGTTTTAAAGTTTTTAAACATAATTTAGAAGCTAAATTAATAACGCTATCCCTTTCTTCGTTCTAAATTTAAATAATGATGAAAAAGATGTTTTTCGGATTTGAGAAATCCTAAAGGATAAGGATACAGGAAGGAAGAATCGACCATTTCCTAATGCAAACAATTATTTCCTATAGATTTGATAAAGTATACAGAATCAAAAATAAGATGAGTAATTTCTTTACGCTTTTATCTGGATTCTGCATAACATTCTTTTTGGTACCATTGCACGATTTAGAAAATTAGTTTCTATTTAATTTGTTCTTATCACTTACATTGCAAACTACTGAAAACCAAACCTTTCCATCAGTGACAGAACTTTTAAGGTCATGGAATGTAAATCCTTGGTATTCATATTTTTTACTGGGTTCAATGATACTACGTTTTTTTTTACTCAATAATGAAAAATATAACAAACATTGAATGTTTGTGCCTACTTCTCTTTTTCAGTATGGGCAATATTTTTTTTTTTTATGTGGTCGATGATTTTCTGAAAATTTCATCAATCTGTTGAGTTTCTCCTGTTTCTCATTCATTATCATTAGATACAGCTTACAGACCTGAAGTGACATTTAATCCAGATGCAACTCTCTGTAATTACATCAAACTTAGAAGAAATATATTTCCTTTATCTTTTACGTCGAAACAGTTACGCTATAGGTTTAATGTACATGCAAAAAGAAAAAAAAATCATTAAATTACTGCTGAACTTGCAGCTATGTGTATGTGAATTTATTAAGTTTTCTACATTACAGTTTTCAATATACTTTGATTTAATTTACTTCAATTACAAGATCTGGTGAATAAGGCGGATGGTGCAGCACTGGGATACTGTACTTGGCTTGAAACCTCTTGACAAAAAATGCGAAATTACTTGTCCTTCCGCAATTTGGGTCGTTTTTACCTTATTCTTTCACGGAGTTCAGCAAGAAAGTGAAGGTAGTAAAGGTGATTAATGTTTGACTTTCAGGAACCCAGCGAAGATACACAATCCCACGAGTATATAAAAAAAATCTTCATTGCCATGAATTTTGATTTGCTCATTCGAGCTTCTTTGGCTCTAGGTGAAGATAGGCTCCTCCAGTGCATGGATTGGTGCTTCATTGCAGGGTCTAAGTAAAAACCCACGATTCGTTACACGTTATTACCCTTCCCAATAAGTTTGGAACATTTTCAGTCGCATTCAAAATGTCAGTCCACACATTTTTTGCGAGCTTGTTGTTGTTCAAACGTGAGAATTTTATGCACCGTTTTCGCATACACTTTTTGCAAGTTAAAATTTTTATGTAACATTT
This sequence comes from Nephila pilipes, assembly GCA_019974015.1. NCBI lineage: Eukaryota > Metazoa > Arthropoda > Arachnida > Araneae > Nephilidae > Nephila > Nephila pilipes. Next base: position 9,748 of record BMAW01105442.1, read on the forward strand.
TCCATACGATTCTTTGTCAATTCCTACAGTCTCAGAAATCGCACGAATACGTAACCGATCAATTCAAAACTTTTAAATAACTCAAAAATACGAGCACGGGATAAACATTCATTGCTATACACTTCTTTCAATAAATTATGTTTCAGTAGCAAGGTTAGTCTCGTTATTATCTCGTAGAGCAATTTTCCTCAAAGACATTTATTATATTAAGAATATTTAGCAAATCACTAAAATATGTTAATTTGGTGTGATAACTAAGAATTTTTCCAACGAAAGGTATATTTAATGCGCGATTAGTATCAAATATAACTGTAAAGAGATCTTTATTAATTTTCATGAATTTTAAAACTGATGAGCAATTTCATAATTAATAAAAAGAAATGTAAAACAACTTAAAATATTGTATTTTAGTATATTGTTCTTCAGACTGGAAATCACATATAGGATTTTCTCGAATTGATAAATTTTAGTTTAAATATTCGAAACAATTCATTTCATCTCCCTTAATGATTAGTTGATCATTCAATATTATCATTTTTTATTGCGGTAAATTTTGCTACTGAGCGTTGTTTTAATTTCCTAATTCAAATAGAATGGGCAACCAAGAAAAATGCAAGGATACGCGTAATTCGATAATTCTGGATACACTTTGGGTATTTCTATTACAGTGCTATTCTTGTTAATGATCTTACCTTTTCTGACAATAAAAGATTCTGGTAAATGCTGATGCAGGCCACTCTAGTGTTTGTATTTTTAAATTATTAGTTATTTTTTTTTCCTAATTTGCATCTGCAGTTCATCTTTTGGGAAACGAAAACTAGAAAAGTAAGGTTGCTTTGGTTTATTGGATAAACAATTGGGTACACAACAATAACAAGGTCTTCCTATAAAGAACGAGGAGTTTTCGAAAAATAAAGATATAATGCCTCGTATTCATTAAAAAAATTTAATTCATGAAACGTCCATTACAAATTATTTACTGGTACATGTTTCGTTTTTCTACATAGTTCCCACCATTGTCCAAATATTTATTAAGGCTGGGTACCAGCTTTTGTATATACAGTCATAGATCTTTACTTCCAGTTGTCGAAAATCCATTTTAAATTCCTTTATAAAATCATCGTCTCAAAAGTTTTGTTCTTAAACATATTTTTTTAAGTAAAAGAATGAATAAATGTTGCTAAGTTCAAGGTTCAGACTACTTGGTTCAAAACTTCCCTCTTCTCTATGTGAGCCTAAGGGCTGTCGCAAAGCATGCGGGCTACTCTAGTCAGCACTTACTCAGAAAGAGTGGCTTTAGACACTTTCAGAAACATCTCACCTTTAGCGTTCAGAAAATGTATAAGGGAGAGAACTAAAGATTTGGAGGCAATTTGAATCAGCGCAGCAATTCCGAAAGCGCTTTATGCTAATCAGACTTAGCACAGGAATGGCAAACTAACACGAGTCGAAAGCTAAGGGTTTAAGTTTAAAGCAAATGTTGTCAACACATTCACAAAAATCTTTCCCTTCCTCATCCATGTGTTGCATGTTTACTTTTCGAAAACTCCTCGTATATGCATTTTTAAGATTTGAGAGGTAATTAGGATTTGTAAGAACAAAAAATAAATTTAAACTCTTTATCATATGAAACAAAGTATCTTAAATTTCAAATTAATTAGTGATGTCGAAATGCAAGCATCAGTTTATTATACTTTGTATTTAAAACTAAAAAAGGGTTTCAATGACATATAAACAAAGCTAATAAAATAATGAAAACATCATTCCTGTGTTATATAGCATATCTAATATCTACAAAATGGTGTAGCAAGTCCAATATCACTAAAAGTATTTGACTTGCTAAACGTATCGTTGGCACTTGTTAAATTAATTAAATTTTTAGGCTGAATCGTATAATCATAAATCAGAAATTGCTGAATTCTATTGAACAGAAAAAAATATTTAATTATATGTAAAAAACTTCCAAAAATAAAATAACCCAAGAGTGGTGAAGTAAACAATCACTATCGTGCAAATGCACAAAACATTAAGGGTCACACAAGAAATAATCCTTCCTTTGATCACGTGATTACTTTTTCCGTAAGGGATGTCGCGGCCGGATCTTTCAAGAAGCCTTGATTGAACTCAGTTCTCTGGCACAACTGTCTCTCTGACATCACACAGATCTTGCCAGATTTCGGACTTGGGGAACAGTTGTGTGTGTGTGACTCTTGAGCGAACTGATGCTGGTCTTCAATTAACATTTTTAACATTTTGAAACTTCTTCTACAGTCTTGTGATTATACATTAAGAATAAAAAGAATTCTATTCACTTTGTTTTATGATCGTCTGTATTCGAGCACTCCAACGATTATTTCCTTTGCAAACATGTTATCTTTGTGCCATCATTTGTTTTGTTTAATTATTTACAAGGTTCCTTCCCTCATGAATTGTACAAATCTTGTCTGAACAGCTTGTACCAAATAAGACAGTGAGCCAGTTTATTCGCGTTCGTTCATACGTGTGCAAGTATTTTTTGCATGAAGATGTCGACTGAAATGTTTTGCATAAAGGTAAAGTTTCACCTTATACAAGTATAATTCTTCACAAGTTATTTCGAACAAATTCACTAATATTTACTCACATGTTTTTGTATATTACGAATTATTCTTAACTTTTGGATACCAGCTTATATATATATATATATATATATATATATATATATATACAGAGAGAGATATGCACAAATAAGTTATATTTTTACGTGCATTTTTTTATTGCGATTAAATAAAAACAAGGGAAGTGTATGTTTGTTAAAGAGTGAAAATAAGTTTTGAATTTTTTAAAACACATTTTTTTTATCTCTTACCATAATAATGTAATGACTAATTGTCATATTGCTTAGTATACTTTTTGTGACAGGAGTTAAAATAAAACTCCATCTAGTGCTTTCTTAAGACAATTTTCTGCAAAACATTTAACTGATTTAACCTTTTACATTATTTTCAAATAAAATTTCGTCAAAATAAAAAACAAACAATTGTCAAGACTAAGAGTAATCTCGTGACTAAATATTATTTCGCAAACTATCTTTTTAAGAAAGCTTTTGATTTCTCATATCGGTATTTTAAGGCGTTAACGCAGTAATCATGCGCCACTTTTCCCCTCCCGTTTTCAACCTTTCAGCCAGTCTTGACCATATATTCTACTTTGAAATGAAGCTAAATAAAAACTTATTTTATGACTTTTTAGACTTTTAGTTTGTAAAAAGATTATCATTATTATTATTTTGCTGCTTTCTTGCCTCGATAAAAAAAAAATTACATTGAGGAATTACAATATAATAAAAAACAAACTAAAATTATTTTTAGTTTTAATTCAAATTACATATTCATGAATAAATTACGACTTACGATCATAGTTGAAAGAACTGGAAAGAATCGAAAATATTTTTAAAATTAAAGAAAACATTCAACAATACTCTTACTTTGAATTTCCATTACCTCGAACGGCATAGCGGTTTAACATCTAATGACTGCGCATTTCAGTTCGTTCTAATTCTTGATAAAACATTAGTGTGGTTTTTTCCTACGAATTTGTGGTTCTTGGCAAAGCAGACCGCCAGTTAGGTGCCCATTTGAAACTGCCAATAACCCTATAGTTTTATGAGGCCGGGTTGGCTAAATGCCCACCATATTAAAAATAAAACCTCATGATCTCGAAGCATATGCATTCCTATAGTTTTATTTATGAGGTAAAATATTTTGCTTGTTTTGTAGTAATAAAGGAATGAGGGAATTCCGAATTGATCACCATGGAAACCATTTGTATTTAAGGTGTTTGGGGTGATTAATTTACCATCTCATGCAAATGAATGGAAAATATACATTTATGTACGAAATTGCTTTGTATTCTACAGATAAATCTAATTCATTTAAATATTAATTTTGTACGATGA
>BMAW01105442.1:13694-39636 GCA_019974015.1 Nephila pilipes
TTAATACAGATTTCAAATAAGAGATTTAAACTTCAGCTGTGTTATATTTAAAATTTGATCAAATATTAGAACGACTTGCTTTCAAATAAAACTATTAAATTTTTATCTAGAGTTTATGAATTTTTATATTTGTAAGAGATTATTTTCATTATTCTCTAATTTAATGTCTGGGAAATATATTTTATAACATTTATTACGCACCCATATGAGACAATCTTTACGTTTTACTTTTGCAGCAGATATCCATTTTATTTTTGGCTTGAAAAAACATGTATTTAAAGTAAATAAAGTATTATAATATTCTTAAATATTCAATTAAAAAATAAGTAATATTTTATGTTCTTAATAAAACACTTAAAAGTTGCGATACTGAGAAAAATAACTCTTTAAAAAGATTTCAATTTTATGTAAATAGAAAAAAAAAATGCATGAAAGAAGTTATTAGAAATCAATTACAAATAAAAAGACGTTTGTAGCGAGTATGTTATAACAATAATTTAATATTTCTTTTTTCATTATTATTATCAAAATCATTCTTATTGCTTTAAAATTTCTTTTAAAGTCTTGAATTTTTAAATATAAATTTCTTTAAAAAATTATTTTATTCTACAGTTTTTAATGTTATTGTCTTATACAGGAATGAGATTCGAATTTGAGTAAAATCGAAAAAATGCTAGAGTATTGAAAAAAACGTTTTTAAAAGTATAAAGAAATTCTTGTGAAGAATACATAAATCAATATTTTACCAATGTTTGAAAGCAAAATCCCTTTAGAATTTTTAAAAATATTTACGGTTTTTTTTTCCGGATATGTAGCCTTACTTGAAAAAAAATTCTCTTTCAGATTGTGCAAAGCTAGTTGTTCAGGGAACTCGGAACATGGAAAATAATTTTTTTTTACCTTTAATAAATTCTAAAGACGACAAAGGTGACTCTAGAACTTTGCCTGTGAATTGAACTGTGAAGCAAAGGTGTTCGGAAGCACATTTCTTTGAATTTCGGTTGGCTAGAAAACTCTAAAAAAATTCAGAAAATAAAATGAAAATTTTTATAAAAATAGATAGGCAATTTTATTTTACAGAGAAACAGAAAAAAACCTTCAATTCTCTTTTGAATATAAACTTCTTAGATTATAATTCTTATTTCGATTATTAAATTTTTATATAGACTGATGATGATAATTATAACTTGACCCTTACGATCAAATTTTGCAGCAAGTAGTAGCCGTAGTCGCCAAGCAGCTACTTAAAGCATTTTGTCGAGTTACGGGTTCGATACTAGTTGGCTCAAAAGACCCTCCGTCGGAGAGAATGCCCGTAAAATCTTTCGGGGCTCAAAGTCCTTCCGTTAGAGTGGTGTGGAAATTAGGAGAGGGAGACGCCAGCTCAGGCGTCGTCCTCTTCACTTAACCGAGGACCAAAATTATGAGGTCCATCGCCAGTAGTACTTGTCTTGCTTCTGATTCGACATTAATAAAACCAATCGGTCTTGTGTGTGTGTTAAGATGAAATTCATTTAACAGAAAATTACAATCTAAAATGAATAGTTTTGCTAAGATTATTACATATTTTGCTACGTTTTAAAGTTAGAAGATTTGATTTCAGATTGTAATAGACAATATCTACAAAATTTATTTATTTTTAAATATTAATAATTAAATGAAGAAATGTATGCGTCTCGAATGAACTAATCAAAATTAATTGATTTTTGAGAATTATTTCTATCGGTATGTATGGAGGCAAATATCTGATACATTGGCCTACCCAGAAATTAATTTGGGGGGGGGAGGGGTAATGTATCGTCATTACCATGAGAGAAGAAATTTTGTAGTTTCGAATTACTACTTGGTAAAAAGTAAATAATATGCTATATCAGTCTTATTTCTCCTGTTTAAAACAGTTTAAGTATCGATATAATTTTATCAATTAATAAAAATTACGAAAATGAAAATAATTTGAGAAAAATAATTAAGACATCATAAGAATAAAATCTGCAATTTTGGGGAGTGCATTTTCTACAGGGATGCATCCCCCTCCCTCTCTTCATCTACAAACACTGACCCAAAGGCACTCTTTCAGTGACAGCAAAAACCTTTTTATTCTTTTCACAGAAATTGGCCTTGTTGAAATCTTTTTTTTTTCTTCGTGAGGAAAAAAAATTTAAGTATAAGGAGAAAAAAATTCTTATGTTTAAAATTTGAATATATTTAGTAGTATAATAAAATAATTATTCTCAGATATTACAACTTCGAGAAAAATGCTAGGGGTACATATGTCCCTTTGCACTCCCCCTCCCAAGTATGCCACTGACCTGACATATGAACTGCTTAAATTCTATTTGTTTTATTCGCATTTAAATATTTGGAAAAGAATGGCGAGTGCTTCACATTACTACCAATAAAAAAAATTAAAATAAAAGTATCAGATAATATCGTATATAATTGCGAAAAATTAAAAGTCCAAACTATTCAATGACATTTCAAGAAATTACAGCAATATTGATAATTTTTACGGAAAGGAAGAATTGAGAATAAAATAAACTTTTATCATACTTTTTCCCCAAAATCTTTAATAAAGTATGTAAAGTATGATAAACTTCATCAATTTTACAAAGAAACTTTACGAGCTTCGTGACCTCGAATGTCATATTTGTAATATCTTGAAATTATTGGAAAGGGATCATTTATTGTTAAAAAAATATTTATAATGGCTATTATACATTGGTGTGCAAAACTAAAGCAACAAGGTTTTTTTTTTGTCATAACTCCATTAGAAATCATATGAGAGACATGAAATTCAGAAATGAGAGACAGCATTTTGTACTTAAACGATGACGAAAGCATAGTTGCTCAAAAATGGATACAATGCATATAGTATTGAATCATGCAAAAAAAAAGGCTTTATTGAACTCATAATATCGTTACACATGATTGTATGTCCAAGAGGAAGAACAACAAGCAGATGTTCCTTAGTATTCCCTCCCCTTATTACAATGGTTGCTTCGCACCGTATCTCTATACTCAGCACTATGTTAGATCGTCTAACAGTTCTTGAGGTAAGAGTGTCTATTCTTCAATCAACCTCTGTTTCAGTTATTGGGTGTTCCCCGGAGAATGCAATAGTGCCGCAACGCGTCTCCCCAAAGCACCCACACATGTTCTATGGAATTTAAATCAGAGGAGAACTCTGGCCAATCCATTTGAGAGATATCTTCACTTTCCAGTAGTTGCTGAACATCAGCAGTCCGGTGTGGCCATGCATTGTCATCCATTAAAACGAAGTCTGGTCCAATAGCACCTCGGAACAGACGCGCATGGGATAGGGTCACCTCCTTGCAATAGCGATCTCCGGTTACAAAACCTCTGTCGAAAACGTGGAGCTCAGTCCACCCATTCAGCATAATGCCTCCCCAGACGACAACTCTAGGACCATCGTAATGGTCTCATTCCATGATGTTACTGGGATAAAACTGTGTCCCGACTTATCTCAAAATCAACTGGTGTTGAGAATCTATTGTAGCACTGAAACGACTATCATCCGTAAAGAGGACACGACTCCATTGATGAGATGTCCAGTTTTTGTTCTCCTTACACCACTCCAAGCGGTGCCACCAATGGCCAACTTTCAAAGGGATGCAGCGTTTAAGATGGCAGACGAATAGGCCACCTTTGTGAAGGCATCTGGCCACAGTAAACCACAACACTTATCGCCCTGTTGCTGTTCACAGTTTCTGAGCAATGGCGCTTGCTGACTCGTGTCGGGCTTTTTACTCCTGCAGGACGTTATATCGGTCTTCCACTGCGGCCACCGCCAACCTTTCTAACAGCTGTACCTGTGGTTTTCAAGGCTTTCCAAGCCCACGAAACGATACTTTTGTTGATTCCAAACTCTTCAGCTATACTGGTCAAACTACGCCCGTCCTCCAGCTTTTCGGTAATTCTTCCACGTGTGAAGTCGTCCAAATGATTTCTTCTAGGCATATTTCACGAAAGAATTCACTTGCACTTGCAGCAAGTGTCTTTAATTGCACCTTCGTTCTTCCTTTTACTGTAGTCTTTAGCTGCGCGCCGTCTCCACGCGTTTTGCGAGCACTCACGTCGCCTATGATGTTTTGTTCCCGATATTTGCATACGCATCACCTTTCTACTGAATTGCCTATTCATTGTACTGATCCCAATAACCTCTTTTCTGTAATTTAATGGCTATCTGCTTAAACTTTACATTTTTGCCTAAGTTTTTTTACACACCAGTGTTGTTTTATATTTGTTCATTTTCATGGTTTTATTTAGATACATTAATTTCTACTCATAATCTCTTGATAAGTTTTTCCTTTTTGCTTTATTTCCGTCAATTCTTATTATTTTAAACATGTTCATCTCCTTATATTTTTATCGCGCTATGTTGATTATTATTATAATTTTAAATGTTTCAATAATGAAAAATAATTTTACATTGAAACTATTTCATTTTTGCTCTTATAAAGGTTTTTGCTGCTGGGTTTACGTAGGTTGCGTTAAATGACGGTATACCTATACAGTACTATTTACACTAATTTATTGTAGTTAATTTATATATAAATATTATGAAGATGGTTTTTACAGTTATTATTATGTCTCTTTTCTATTTGCTATGTTAATATGTCATTTCTGAGTGCTAATATCGCTTTAGAAATAGTAGTACAATGAATGCCCTTAGACACGATGTTCCGGTCAAACGTTTTGTAAATATCTGAAGTCCTTATCGGAAATTTTGTGTGAAATGAAATTGGCCACGCCTCTTCCAAAACCACGGACTTAATCCATACCTTTAGTTGGAAATCTGAATTAATTAACTCGGATATTGGTCACTGAGCACCCCAAACGGAAAAGGAAATGGCGCCTTCAAAACTGTAACATCTTGTGCGGGAGTATATTTGTTCCCAGGAGAATCCATGAGATTCGGAATTGTTGCCTTCCTTTTTACATGAATTCAGCAGTCTTTAATGATGATTTTATCTGGATGTTAGGAGGACTACTGACGAACTTGTTAAGGGATGTCACCGCATACATCCTCTTCAGTAGCATTGTGATGATACGAAATAACCAGGGAAGTGTTCGTGACGGCTAGAACGAGTTTGACAAAGGTTTGTCTTTGTTGTAGTATAGGGTGATAATTTTGTTGCAATAGGAGAGATGCCCGAGTTGTTATTTGACATTAATGCCGGTTTCACTCTATCGATGGAGATAGTGGAAGTTTTTCCACACATATTGACTTTAAAATTTTATCACTACTTTTTAGCAAAAATAATTGCCCGTCATAGAGTACTTGTAGTGAACGTCAAATTGAATCTCGCCTCATAAATATATGTGTGCATATTTTTAAGTTTTCTTGCACAACTACAACTTGCTTTGCATACGAAAAAATTGTTCTCGACGAAAGTTGTTGCACGTGATGACGAAGTCGCTCAACAAACTGGCGTGGATAATTGTTTTAGTGAAACTCCCGGTAATCCGAGGGCGTTTCTCCTTACACCTACTCCGCTGAAGTGATATTTTCTTCAAATCAGAAACGAACAGAATTGTGGGTTGAATTTTTGTCCATCAGTCGGTTTCACGAAGAATAATTGCTGTCTTTAGTGTTCGGTGAAATTCCTCTATCAACCCATTGCTTTGAGGGTGATTCGCAGTTGTGTGTATTTGTGGTGTTACTGCAAGTAATCTGGCAAGAGCAGTGAAGAGGCACGATTCGAATTGGCGTCCTTGATCTGTTATAATTGTAGATGGAACACCAAAAATTTAAAGAATGAGTCAGCAATTGCTGTAGCTTCAATATCAGGATGTAGTGTAACTTCTATGTATCATGCGAAGCAATCGATGATGGTCAAACAATAAGTATATCCTTTAGAAGGTGGAAGCAGCGTAATGATATTCAGGTGAACTTGATCAAAGCGTGTCGACGTATTACTAAATTTTCGGAGTTGGGCCGAAGTATGTATATGCACCTTAGAACTTTGGCATAGGATACATTGCTTAGCCCAAGCTATACAATCTTTTTTCATGCTAGGCTACACTTAGCGGCTCGAATTAATTTTGAAGTAGTCCGAATTACAGGGAAAGCTGAATTTCGGACGCTATCGAAACAAATTTTCATGTATTTCTCAAGCATGTAAGGACATGAGTTGAGAAATCATAATATAATTCCACATAAGAATTTGGGAGTTTAATTTTTTTTTTTTCAGAATGAAAGGAGTTTCATAATTCAGATAATTTGTTAATTCACTATCATTTATTTGTTCAAATGCAATTTCGTGATGATCAACTGACCTAACAGTTGGATCTCATTAATGTTTAATCGATTGTATATCTGTTGTGAACTGAGAAATAAAATCAAATTGGCAAGATTTTGTCTCGGTGACTATTTTTCAGACTTTTGTTTTGAAGTAAATGTTATAAAGGTTTATGGTTAGTAAATATAAAAATATTTCCTTCAAGCATAAATTTGAATTTTTTTGTCTGAATAGACTTGTAATAGTTCCCTATCATAAGCACTATATTTCATATCGGTAGCAGTAAATTTTTGCGAATAGAAGACTAAAGGTCGAGTATCGTTGCGGTCTTATGGTTCAGTGTTCCACCCACTGCACAATACGATGCTTCTATCTGAAGTATATGTGATGTATCTGGTATTGGATAAACTTATATTGTAGAATTTTCTGACGCTTGTTTCGAAGGCTGCACTCGTTTGATCAAACAGAGGAGAATTTTCTTTTCTCATTATTCTTTGAACCTTTCAAAAATGCGCTAAGAAGTGTTTGGACGTGCACTTCCGGGGCAAGAACCTGTCATAGATAGATTGGCATCATCTATAAACTGTCTCGATTCATTTACATCTTTTGGTTTTTCGTAATTTATTATTGTTTCTATACTTTTTTCCAGGAGGCTGTTTTGTATCACTTTTAGTAATATGATGCCCTAAAATTTCGATTTGAGAATATAGTCTAGCCTCTTTAAAATCTTATGAAATAAACCTTTGAAGTGATTGATATACATTTTGAAGTTCAAAATTTAAATATGGTAAAACAAATAAGCCAAATGGGTTGATTATCGCGTTCTTAAGAGGGCATTATCGATAACGAAGATTGTTTTGAGAGAAATATGCTAATATTTTTTTTTAAAAAAAAAAACTCTGCTTTTTCCGACAAATTCTTGAACAATAGTAAAAATTATTATAATATTATTAATGTTGTTTCTCATATTTTTAGGTTTATGTTTCATTGTAGGAACACGACTAAAAGAATGGGAGAATCCAGTGAAGAAAGGTCTTCGAAAGATTTATTACAAAATATGAGCAAAAAGCCCTTTGTGAAGAAAAAAAAAAGATTTCAACAGGTAGTTTTAAAAAAATACATTCCTTTGTTGACAATAAAGTAATAATTCGTGTTGGTAGACATATTGAAAAAGCGTCTGTGCCATTTATTCAGAAATCTCAGAGGATCCTGAAAAAAAAATATATACAAAATTACATAAGGTTTATTTTTCTATTATACACAAGTGATTATTGCATGTGAGTCTATATGAATTGTTAAATGTTGTACGTTTTTAAAATTTTAGCCTTAAAGCGGCAGATATTTAGCAAAAAATCGACAACATTGTAATACATATTTCAAATGCAAACCCATGTTTGTCTTCTCAGATTATTGGTAACACTTACTATATGTGAGAGTAAATAAATTATCCCCATTTAGTGCGAAAAGTTTTAATTTATACGTTCCCTTCTTTGTTCCCTATTGAAACTTTGTTACCTCTTTTTTGAGAAAAAAAATATATACCTGCTGCTTTTTCAGTTTTGCTTCAATAAATGTTATATGGTCATTGCGTTGAATATAATAAGTTTCTATGTATATAACATCATTTTGTGTTAACTAGTGATTTAATTGAAGAGTGCATTATTGAAAAATATTTCAATTGAGGGGGGGGAAGGGTAAGATTTCCACCCAAATGATTCGTGGCAAATAGCGTATTATTTAATTATTTGTGTATGATGTGTATGATGCAGATTATATCTGTTTTAAATTGATTTTCATATGCTTAATTATTTCTGTAAAATATAGACCCTATTTGCTGAAAATGAATAACTTTACATTATTTCTAACTTGTTCCTCCGTATAATGATAATGAAGAGATTAGTTTTCTTTGAAATTTAAAATGTTGTTAAATTTTCTTTTTTACATTTATTTGAGTTAGTTGTTCTATAGAGTTGAATAAAGTAATGCATAATAAAAGCATGTGGTAGTTTTTAGAGATATTAGTTATCATCACCAACGAACTCAAAAAGTTAGAATATATAATATAAGTAAGAGATTTTATACTATTCTGAGATCCGCTTCATCTTTACTTCTTAAATTTTCTTCCAAAAATGTTGAAAAATTCGTAGAATAATTTAAATGTACAAAAAATTAAAATTCATTTTAATAAAGACAAAAGGAATATAATAATGAACAATTTTGATGCAATGATACGAACAAAAATGAAGTAATTTTTATTTTATTTTGGATTCCATTTAAATCAAATTTCTCTGAAAACGCTTGCACTGTTGAAAAATGGCCTCTAAAAGAGAAATCATGTAAGAAATTAGTTTATCGGAAACTTATTGTGACATTCGATTTTTTTCTCTCACACACATTCTTCTAGCTACATATTGTAGCAAACTTCAGCAAATTCTCTTCATAAGACTAAACAAATGATAAAATAATGTACTTTAAAATTAACACTTTTGTATTTTTAATTTGCAATGATCAAATTCCTCGTTCTCCGTATTATTTCTATCTGTATTATCTCTTCTGCAGTAATAAAAAGAATGCACAATGGTAGGGTTAGCAATGTTACATATGATTATTTTAATAATAAAAATAAACCAAGTGTAATAATTTGAATTGAACTAAACAGAGTGTAAATTCAACATTCTCCTTAAAATATTAAATCCAAACACCTCTGCTTTTCTATAAAAGTATACTTACAAAGATATCCCTTTGTTTCATGCACATCTAGGTAATTGTAATCATTGATAAAAAAATAATAATAAAAAAAGGCGCAAATGCCCTTAAACCAGATTGCACTAAGCGCAATTTGTATTTAAAAAAGAGGCAATTTTCTTTTTTGTTATTGTTGTTGTTGTACGCTACTACATCTATAAAAAAAAGTGTTATCATTATATTAATTTCATGCTAAGTAATCTCTTTAATGGCTTAAGAATGTTGTTAAGAAATATTTGGGAAAGAATTTCACCTCAGAGGCTGCATCTAATATCAATCCATGATCATACGTAGGTCACTTAATTTTTTTATTGTAAAACTCTCGTTTAATAATGGTGATGTGTAATGCAAATGAAGGATGATGAGAAGTGATGTGGAATTAATGAATAAAAAACTATGATATAATGATCCGAAATGCAATTTCACATCAGAAAATTTTTAATGAGATCACTATTTTCAATACATTTAAACAGTTAATACAAAAAGAATAATAAAATGTAATTTGTGATTGAGAAATTTAAGCAACATATTTATCCTTAGCACAAAAATATTTTATTACATTTTTACAGTTATTGAAAGATTTATACAGCAAAACAAAACAAAAAAATGTTTAAAAAGTTACATTTGTTTTTTCAAAGATTCGAAAGTCTCTAATAGATAGTTATCTTAAGTCCAGAAATTAGTAGAATTTTTTTTACTGAAGATTTATAAAAATCTATAATTTATTTTTTACTTGGATATTTTCATGTATGATAAATTAAATAGTTTTCTTATATTTTCTGAGATTTTCTTCACATTTTTGCCAAATATTTTTACTTACAAAACTATTACAATATTTTAACCGCATTAAAGATTCTTTTTCTATTTGGCAGTCATTTATAAGATTTAGCTAGTATCCTTCAACAAGTTGTTTAGAAATGATCTTACAAAATCACGATAATGAAGAATAATTATCATAATATTACGACTGATTTTTCATTGTAAAATATTTGTAAGACATCCATTAATAATTTATTTTAAACACTTTGTGGACCTTACATAACAAAAATTGGGCTTTAAAACAAAATGAATATTAAATAATAAATTTGGAATATGCTTTACTTTTAATAGTTTTTACAATCTCCCTTATATAGGAAAAAAGTGCCATATATCTTTTGGAATTTTTCAAGGAAACAGATTTGAGATATCAATAAATAGAACTTAAATACTAGGTTAAAAAAGAAGTTTAAAAAAAGGAGAATTCATTAAATCAAAATGACAAGTAATATCTTAAAATTCTTCTTCAAAGAAATGATGCAGTTCAAATTGCTATGTTCAGAAAACAGATGTTTATCTTTAAGCAATCGTTTTGTAGACCTACTTTGTTCTTCCAATTCGTAAACTTCATTCTCATTCAACCTTGAAACAAAACAAAGTATTTAAGTAAAATCCTTCATCAGTATTTTAAAAATTGCTTGAAGATACTTGTTCTTTAGAAAAAAAATAAAGGTAAAACGGGTATAATTACTGAACTTTATTATTTTTATTTTATCGTTTTTCAAATGTATGTTATATATGTATAAATTACATATATATAAAATAATTTCATTTTTTTAAACCTTCTTTTTAATTTATTCTTTTACTTTAAATAATTGCTTCGAATCTTTCCTACTTTAAAATATTCAAAATATATTTCCCCTTCCAAGGAATCCCAACAAGCGTTTTATGTTCTCTTCTGCACACTTTTTCCCTCTAATTTAGATTTATTTTTCGTGTAATTGAATAACCCTAGGTTTTGAAAAATTGTGTTTTGAGTAGTTAAAAGCTTTATTCTGTAACAGATCTAACTTTATATTTCATTCCAGTTCTTTGGGAAATTGAAATAAATTAAACACTGTGAGTAAAGAATAAAAATCCAATTAATTAATGTAAGAAGAAAAGTAAATTTGTTTATATCTAGAATACTGATTTCATTTAAGAAATTGTTTATTCTATTTAGCATTACATTTTAAAATGCTAGGGAGAGAGGAGATAATAAGAATCACAAGCGTCACTCTATCATATTAGTTTACGTCATAGAAATCCATGAAAAATTATCATATGAGAAAGGTATTCGAATAAAATTAATTTATTGATTGATAACTTGCTTACGTTTCAACTTTTAAAATGTACAAAGTACGTATTGCGCATATTCCATTACACGCACAAATGGTCCCCATTTTAAAACAAAGTAACTATCGAATTGTCAAATGAAGCTTGTTTTATGATGCCAATATTGCTTAAAATCATCTATATTGTCTAAATGTTATAATGCCTAAATAATCATATAAAAAAGTTTTTTCAGAAAAAAAAAAAATTAGTTTCATTTTTGTCTCATGATGCAACATTTCTGCCATCTTTTGGTAGTTCAATAATTCTTATTTACTGCTAAACTTATTTTATTTTTGCCGTAATGTGTAGAGAGAAGTACCATCTCAAGTATTTATTTGTAATTTGACCGTGGTTCAAAATTAAGAGGTCCACCGCAATAAGTCGCTCTCGTTTGCTCAACCACCGCAATCGTTTGCTCTTACTGCAACGTCAATGAAACCAAACCCTCGTATGACAAAAGAATGTGATTTCAAAGTTTTCCAAATAGCAATTAGAGACATTTTTTGCTGAATCGTCTTCATGTTTCATAAATTGATTTTCCTTTAACAATCTCAAAACCTATCAAGTGTCCAGCTACTGCTCACTTCTTATTCCTACAGGATCATGTTATTGTTTATTCACTTTATTAATTGCTATGTAACAAATCATAATTTCTAAATAAGTTCACTAACTTTTCGAATTCCTACTCTCTGACTCATTACCTGCTTTATAACATAAAATTTTGCTCACAACAAATTCTAAATACATACAACATAGTTAACGATCTGGTCGTTATATACCTAAACTCCATTTTCATCTAATATTCATTTTATGTTAGCTAACACTTGGACACGTTTTACTGAAGAGCCATTAATTCAAAAGTACTTAGATTATCTAATAGTCTCTTATAACGACTATATCATTTACTGAAATTTTAAGAACATCTTAAAATCTGAACTGAATTCATATTGATTTTAAAATCAAAATTTGTACATGCACCATTTTACTATATAAAAAATTTAAATATATCAATTACCTTTTACATATTGCTCCTTCTTCAGAAAGCGATTCATTTTTCAGCGATCACATAACATCCTGGCTCCCTATAATTGCCAGTTAAGGAACAAAGATAGAAACAGAAAGAAAAAAAACATAATCAAATGCACATCAAATACTCGGGCGCCATTTGCTATGAAAACGAATATAAGTAAAAACAGATGGTAAGAAAAATATGTTTTAAAAACGTGAAAGAATTCTAAGAATGTTAATACCAGGGCATTTTGACGTTGCGTTTTAAACAAAAAATGAATCTTAAAATATGTATAATTATCATTGGATTAAAATACGTGTAAAAGCATTTGTAATGCATAAAATTACTCATTTCAATGCCAAAAAACTTCTTTATCAGAGAAAAATAATCTAAGTACTTTGTAAGCCGTTGTTAAAGAATTTATAATAAAGCATAACTCACAATCACCATGATCAAATTTTATAATTAAGCTTGCGTGATTAAATAAAGAAACTTAAAATAATGACTTAAAGATAGTTATATATACAAAATGATATTTTTAAAAATCACATTTAAAGTTTTTAAAAATCTAGTTTAAGGTAGAGCAAATACAGAATGTGACTATTTTTAATTATTCTCAATTTTTGCTGGATAAAAAGGTTCTTCAAATTTTTATACTTCAGAATTTATTTGTTAGCATTTGCTTAAACAAATACCCTTTAATAGAAATTTGATAAGAAACCTGAAAAATAACAATTTATTAAAATCTTACATAAAAGACCAAGTCACTCGTTGCAAAACGTATTAGCCTAATCTATATTTATGAAACAATACATCCTTTTTTCGAAAGAAGTGGCTCCGGTAGTCTAGTGATCATGGCCGTGGACTTACGACCGGCGTTTTTCGTCGAGTCGCGGGTTCGAGCCATGCCACTAAAGACCCGCTGTGGAGTGGAAGTTAGGAGACGGAGTGGAGTGGAAGTTAGCTCAGGAGTTGTCCTCATCACTTGAGCGAGGTTCAAAATTACGAGGTCCGACGCCAACAGCCCTTGTGCTGCTTTTAGTGCGACGTTAATAAAACCACAAACCAAATCTTTCGAAATAACTCAATCCACTCCAAAATTACTTTTGAATTTTAAGCATTATTTATACCTCATGAGAGTTATTTTATCTCTAAATCAGAGAAATAATCAATATCTATTTAACAAAAATAGTTTGAGTTATTTGATGAAATTAAATTAAATGCATCAGTGATAGAGCATGAATAATTATTTTTCTTAAATTACTTAAATTATTTCCTTTTCACAAGGTATAATTCATCTTAGCCATTTTCTACCTCAATAAATAATAAAAATAATTTCGAATTACGATATTTACGTAATTATTAATCAGAAAATTTTTCACATATCACTGACAGATATGAAAAGTTCTCAAACATCTTATTTGAATAAATTTGCTCTTCTTTTATACGAAACGATTGCAATAATTTCCATATAAATACAAATTTCGTGTGTGCGTAAAGATTATTAATCTTTCTAT
The DNA here is from genome assembly GCA_019974015.1 of Nephila pilipes. Taxonomy (NCBI): domain Eukaryota; kingdom Metazoa; phylum Arthropoda; class Arachnida; order Araneae; family Nephilidae; genus Nephila; species Nephila pilipes. The sequence continues at coordinate 27,359 of BMAW01105442.1, forward strand.
AAATATTTCATTCAAAGTATTTCTAGTCATTATGCAAACCGAACCAAGAACTCCCTAGACTGACAGTAGATAATACAAAAAAATATATAGTTTTTATGTTGGGATATGGCATCAAATTTTATTATATTTCCTGAAAAGGTTGTCGCCAATCTTGACAGAACTCATTACCATATTCATAAGTGAAAACGACCAAATCCACGAATGCATGAAAAACTAATGGCGAGTTTACCAGTTCCTTAATAACGATATTTATATGCACCGTGCTTTAATCTTTAGACCAAACTGATAAAAAATTAATCTGCACGAAAGGTTTACCTCATAGGAAAGGGCGTGGAAAAGAGGCTGTGTTTTTCTCCACGGAATTTGCTGACTTTACTTCTCAGGACATTTGATTTCAAGGATAAAGCTGCTGTCCACAGTTCATTGCTCCAAAAATAATTAGAGACAACTGATGCGTGGATTGGTGTATCAGCCTACTGGCAAGAGAAAATTACTTGTGTTTTTCTCATATGATACACGAATTGTTTGTAATCTTCTCATTTCGGTCAATCTATGTACCAGGTGGATGAAGGATAAGTTGATCTAACGTTGTACCCACTTCATTATTGGATGACACAAGATGTTCAATAAAAATAAATATATTTGGAAATATGTTGTTTAATTTTTCTAGAAAAATATCATTATTTCAGTGTAAACAACTTTCCACGTTACTTTTTTTTTATCAGTTCTTAAGTTAAATTAATTGGAATTCATAAAATGCTAGAATTATTTAATTCTGTGTTTTACAATGTTGTTTGTTAAACTTTAATTTGCGAACAAAGTTAATCATTGGCGTTTTCATATTCCTAATGTATTTGCTAAATTTTAGACATCTTGTAATTTCTTTTCAATGCTTGTTTAATTCAACTCGTACATTAAAATTATTTAATGTGTCATTTGATCAAAAGACTGTTGTGAACACTCTCGTGTAGTAATTATTTAATGTACCATTTAATCAAAATATAGTTGAATACTGTTTTGAAGGTGCTCAACTGATAGGCTTAATTTTTTTTCTCTCTGATTTACTTGAATTTCATTCTCACATCACACGCAGCGTGTACAAATTAGAATAGCGAATATGCACTCACCTCACATCATTTATATCTCTAGACCGAACACTGACTGGAAAACTCTTTTCTTTTCGAAAGCCCATTTTTTTTTCAAACATTTTTTTCAGTTTCTGTGAGTTTCAAATTCTATATATAATTCTCTTTAACAAATAAATGTAATACCTGATTTAATTCATATATTCTTGTGCCCTTTTGGCGTATATACTGACAAAAAGTCCCGCGAGTACAAACACTTAAACAATTTTATGCTCATTCAAATAAGCCATTTTAGTCACAAAAATGTAGCTCAGAAATATCGGAATCAAAAAATGTTCACAATGGTGAATGATTTTAAGTTTCTGATTTCAAGGATAGCTGCAATTTACATTTTAAATTTTCACATAAATCCGCTTAAGAATTTTAAAGCTTGTTCCATGCAACATTCGTTAATATTCCAAGAAATAATTCGTGCCTGAATTGTGCCCCATAAAATTCAATTTAGCTTGTATGAATTTTGTGCCTTAGAATTCGGTTTAGTGTAGAATTTATCATTTCTTACAAATAATTGATACTCTCTTCTGAATTTTTAAACCATCTTATTTATTCATTAACATTTTCCTTTAATCTTGTATGGAATACAAAACAAAAGTTTCGGGGAATTCATTTACCTCAACTTTTTTTTGTATGAATATCCATTTCTGATTCAACTAAAATTGATACTTTTATTGAACTTTTCAAACTTTTGTTCTTTAATTTTAATTCTTTTTATCTATGAATTTGTAGAAAAAAATCTGTATCGAGGATTTTTGATTTATCTCTGAAACATACACATGCATTTTTATTCTAGTTGCATTTACAATTTTTTTTGATAAATTAGAATGTTAATAAATTTCGTATTCCAAATGCTAAATTGAAAAAGACGAAATTAAAATTTTCAGCACACTTTGATTTAAGCTTTATTATATCTAAGCAATTTTACTTATATTTTTACGCAAACTTTAAATTTATTATTATGTATGCATTATTTTTCTTTGATATTTTTCTTGAATCTAAACAAACATCATACACTGGTGTTCGGAATTAAGAGAATTTTCCGATTTTGTAGATTATCTCTAGAACTACTGGACAGATTTTAATGAAATTTGGTGTGTACATAGGGTTGATATAATACAAAAAATAACCATTCAACATTTATAATACACACGCATTATCGTGCGTAACACTCCTCGGAGTCTCATGGTATGAAACAGCAGTTTCAAATTAGAACCAAAAAAAAAATGGGTTAATAGGCGTTATGGTCCTCTCTTACAGATATATAGGCCTCGCAAAGTGATTTCATGCTGGGAATAAGGGAAATTGGTCCCACTCGTTCAGCAACGTTGTTTTCAGGTCTTGTATGGTTCTCGGAAGGAGCTTGCGAATTGCAATTGCCTTGCCTAGAACGTCCAAGGCATGCTCTATATGATTGAAGTTTGGAGATCTGGCTGGCCAATACATCCTGTGACTATCCTCACTTTCCAGAAAAACGTCAACCAGCTGAGTTCAATGGGACCTCGCGTTGTCCTCCATTAAAAGGAAATCAGGACCAATTGGATCCCTGAAAAAACGGGTATAGGGCTCCCAGACTTCTTCCCTATAACTCTCAAGAGTCTCAGTGCTTTTTTCAAAGACATTGAGGTGTGTGCGGCCATCCAAAATGATGCCTGTCCAGACCATCAAACCTCCGCTGCCATAATGGTCGATTTATTGGATATTGGAGGGCAGGTAGCGGGTTCCTGGTACTCACCATATGAAAGTACGGTGAAAATCACTGTTTAGGCTGAACGGGGACTCATCAGGGAAGAGAACAGTCAGCCTCTGATTCATGCTCCAAACTGTATGCATCATTTTAAGCGGACTCTCCTGTTCACAGAACAGAGCAGGACTCAAACAACAGGTTTGCTTGCAAACAGCCCTCTCTCATGAAGTCTACTGGAAACAGTCACCCTTGGACCTCGGATTCCTGTGGCTGCGTACAACTCATGAGAGACCAGAGAAGCTGTAGCATCCCTGTTACGTCTCGCTGTAATGGACAAATTGTGATCTTCTCTGGCCATCAAGGCTCTTGGACGACCTTTCCCAGGCTTTCTCTCCACGAATCCAGCATCCTAAAATTATTTCCATAAGTTGGACACTGCGCTGGGCGTTAAATCGAATTCTCTGCAAATCTGGATTTTAGAATGGTCTGCCATTAGCCTACCCACAATTCACCACCTTATTCCCTCATCTAAACATTGGTAGTTATTCAGTTTTACTATTTGAATTTTAATTTAACGATTCCTGCAAAAAAAAAAAAAAAAAAAAAAAAAACACCGAGAAATTCGGCGAAATGTGCTAGCGAACGAAAAGCGGATTTGGGCACGCGCACTTATAAATCTTGTTTTTCGACTAGTTCTTCCCCCATACACGCTTACTAATTCGACGTTCAAGATTTGTATCTTCGTTTCGAAACAGTATTTTTACATTTCGTTCAATTCTTTTCATGAAATTCTACAAAATATGTAAATTATCTTAATTTTGAACGCCAGTGTATTTAAAATGGAATTCTGAAGCTTATCTGTAGTATATTAAGTGCCACTTCGCATAAAATTAACATTTTGACTTGCTTCGCATAAGAAATATAAACTTACAAACCTAAAATTTGTGATGTTTCTTTTTATACATGAAGGGTCAAAATTTTATGATATAGGATCCATCTAAACATGAAATTCCACATTACTTTTTTCTGTACGATTCAATCAGATATTCCGAATCTTAAAATATTCACGTCACTCTTGAAAATAAGACTGGAAAACTAGAGTCACCTTGTTAGATTTAACTGTTTTTAAGTATATGATAGGAGAATGTATATTAAATTAAATTTAAAACATATAAATACATTTTCAATACTTATATTATATCTACTTATTCAAAAATTAACAACCAGAACAGAATACATTAATTTAATTTTAAAGTAATGAATTGAATTGACATTTAATAAAAATTTTATATTATTGATTGTTCAATCTTATTGATAGTTTTATGGTTCAACTTTTTAAAATCTACATTAAAATCTGAGACTCTGCCATGTAGAAAGAATTGTTTTAAATACTATGTTTTATCAAATATTTCATAAAATAAAATTATTTCCATTATACTTTTTGAGAATACAAAGTTTAACTCATTTATTGTGTGAGGTGTTTATATGAGCTATTTTGGCCAAATTCAACAATGAGAGTACTGTTTAAGCTTTTTATAACTTTTAACTAAAATGTTATGATATTATTGTTTTAAATTTATTTTTATTTTGTATATGTATTTGTTGTTATTTTGTATAAAGTTCTATGTTTATTAAATATTTACAAATAATATAATGTTATTCCTTTTGAGATTTTTTAAAGGTATTAGAAATTTTCAAAAAAAAAGAACTTCACTTACGGAAACTTCAGTTTATCGTTTTCCTAAGTTTGGGATTGGTTTGGTTTTATTAATGTCGCTCTAGAATCAATACGAGGGCAATTGTCGACGGACTTTGTAATTTTTAAACCTCAGTCAAATGACTAGGATGACACCTGAATTCGCACCATCTCTCCTAACTTCCACACCACGCCAACGGAAGGACTTTGGATCCCCGACAGATTTTTCGTGCATCAGACCTGGCTGCACGGCGGGTCTTTGTGACATCAGGGATCGAATCCTCGACTAGACAAAGACTGCAGGCCACGAGTCCATGACCATGATCACTAGGCTGCCGCGGCCTCCTGAGTTTTGGAACACTAGAATTACAAAATTCAGCATTTCATTTATTGCGCTTTTCCCTGTAGCTAACCTTTGGGACTTCTTTATTACATTACTTAAATTGAAAGCTTAGCCGCGTTAAGAAATCGTGCATTATGTAAATTAGCATTACTATATAAGAAACATAATGAATGAGATGTAGATAAATAGAAGTGAAATTAAGGAGATAAAAGAATTAGTGAGATTGATAAACACACTATATAGGTATGAACAAATGTGTATTCTAAAAGGGTATTCTTGAATAGGATCCAGTCTTAAGAAGTTGATTAGAATGTAGGATCCTGTTAATTTAACCCTACTAGTTAATTGCTGTAATTTAGATAAATATAATTCTCAGTTATAATATTTGGTTAAGGACGCTATCGAGTAAACTCCCCAAATTAATAATTTAATTTGATTAGCACTTTATAAGCTAGAATAAAATGGGTAAGAAAATTTTGATTGAATATTTATTGTGTTACGATGTCTAATATCAATAACGAATCCAATTTTTACTTATTAATCAGAAAGTAGAAACTTCCGAAAAATTTGAATCACAAATCAAGAAAAAAAAATTAACGTTGTAATTATTACTGCAAATATAATATGCCGTAGAAATATGGGTCCACGTCTATATATTTATTTGGTTATTCTGCGAAATCACCTACTCATCTATGTTGCGTCACGTTTTTTCATCTTCCACGTGTATCACTGAAAAAATTTGTTCGCACTAGTGTCATAGGGGAGCTTTTTCAGCAAGGCGGTTGTTTGTCTGCTAAACGTTTTAATTTTCTATTGCTGAAGGGTATCGCGTAGTATTTTAAATGGATAAATGGTGTGCCTGAAATGTTGTATCAAGCTAGGCTTTATTCAGTTTAATTTAGAATAAAAATCAACCTGAAAAGTTGGGGGGGGCGCCAATTTAAAAGAAAGAGACAATATCAAAATAATCTAAGAATAGTGGAATTAAATTAAATCGCAAAAAGTATTACACGAACATTTTTATATTTGTTATCCTCCATATTTTATAATTTTAGAAATAATTAAAAAATTTTAAATAAAGTTTGTTCAAATTTCAGTCATGCTCAAACATTTTACTTTGTGTAGGTTTTGTTTTTGAAAATGAAATTTTGATGAACTTGCTAATACATTTTTGTAACGTTCTTTTTGAGATTTTAAAAACATTTATCTAAATTGTACTAACTGTTGCAGCAATATATTTTCAAGAATAGATCACTATGCATGCAACAGCAAAATGAAAATAAAGCAAAATTTAATTTTAATGCAGAATGAAGAATTATTCCTGGTTGCATGCTTTTTATTTTCTTCTTTTGACTTTCATTAAACTAAAATGTAATGCGTGAAGAAATGCTCTGAAAGTCAAATGAATATATGAATAAGAAAGTCACGAATTAGATATTCAAATAGAGCGGTGAGTTTGAACTCGAAAGAAATTTGCAGAGTTGTAAGAAGAACTTCATTTCGATTTATGGCATAATATTTTGCTATTATTTGTCAAAAAAGGAAACTTGTTGTATGTAACTTGAAATATGTGTGTAACTTGTTGTATTAGTTTCGTGCTTTGTAGTGAACAAAGATAATTTTTTTCTTCTTGTGTTAAATTAAAGAAACAAATTTATAAGATATTCTTCTTGGGTCCAATCATTCTAAAATAATGCAGACACTATCACAATGTAAAAAGTTTTCAAATAGAATCATTAAGATTTTATATGTATATATTTACTGTCGGAATATACATTTTTGAAAAAATTTCTTAAAAACTGTTTATAATAGTTCCAGAATCGTAATAAATAATGTGTGGTTGTATATTTTATGATCCAAAGTGAGTTTTAAAGTAGTTTTTTTAGCACAAGTTAAACGAACTCACATTTTATTACAATATAATCTCATTGTTTCATTGATTGATTCATTTCTAATATTTTCCTTCTAATCCGTACCTTTTCGGAACAACTGAACTCTGGCTTGACAGAACGATTTCTTGTTCAACCCAGAACGTCAGGCATATGTGCCAGCATCTTGGAACGTGCCATTGTTACCGGTAAATTCAGTAAATTATGTTCATTATTTAATAATGTACTTTATTTTATTTTATACATATTCGCTGGGAGTAATGACTAAACAGGTCTTGACATATCTTGTAAAAGAACGACGAACTGCTTATTTTGCGACATCATTCAAATACTTATCTTAATAAATGAAAAGTTAAGGATTATGGAATTTTTAATAAATCAAGTAAAACTACAATCACAAATAAAATCGTACAGTTGTAAAAACGCATATATCCAAGCTATAATAAAACGGAATTAATTGGAATAATAATACCGGAAATGTGGTGTATTCCGAAAATTCAGTACGTATAATTCCTCTAACATCTGTAATTACATTATCCATGAAAGAGAAAATTAACTAATTGATCAAAACGAAACAGAAATACAACAGGATAATGGACTCTTGGCAAACAATAAAACATTTTTAAATATGAATGAAATAGTTTAAATAGAACAGTGGAGGATTTTCAAAAGGAAAATTTAAGAGGAAATATATTTAAATAATGTTCTATTCTATAATAATTATTAAACCTTTAACGATTAATAAAGCAATTTTTCATAATTATTTTATAATTTTAATTATTCTTCAATAATTATAAAGCGTGGAATCAGAAAGAGCCTTTTTTTATGGTACTATTTTTTGTACAAAAATTAGATCACAATTAGGAAACCAAAGTGTTGATCAGTTATGTTTCTTACGTGTTTATTTTTACCATATTTTGACGTTTAAATTCCGAATTTATTCATAAATATGTATTACAATTCATTTTTATGGGATTAATTTTTCATCTACAAGTTTACTTGTAATTTAATAAAATAAAATTGCTGAATTTTAATTAGATTTCCAATGTTCAAAACAATTTTTTTTTTTCATACACTTTACAAGAAACATATAATATATCTTTTTTTAAAACATTTTTTGGTATAATTAAACTACCAGCAACTTAACAGTATATGAAAATTGGCTACTAAATAACGAGACCGACGCTATTGCAAAAGAAATACGCATGCGCCAAACCGGCAGCTGTTTAGCGTGAAGCTTCTTTCCGATGCAGTGCCTCTAATTCTGTAAACAAATCAGTATAGCCGTAGCTTTCGTTCGCATTAGTTTTTTTTTTTTTTTTTTTCCTCCGGAAAAAAGGGTAAACGAGTAAAGAATTGTAGTGATATTTCACATGAAACTTGGAAATCCGCCACTGATAATTTTTTGAAAGAAGTGTATGACAAAGAATGTTTATTGCGTGTACGTGTTTTTGAGTTGTTTAAACGTTTTCAAAACAACTGAGAAGACTATGAAGAAGATTCACCCCCGAGTCGCCCTTCCACGTCAAAAACGGATGACAATATCGAAAAAATCGGTAATCGTGTTCTATCTGGTCGTCGTTAAGTATTCATGCGATTTCTGAGACTGTAGGAATTGACAAAGAATCCGTGAGGCAAATTTTTCCACAAAGACAATGTGCTGGCTCATTCCACATAGTCTGCCAATAGGTTTCTAACCAAGTACAGCATCCCAGCGTTTGACCATTCGCCTTATTCGCCGGATCTTGCTCCATGCGATTTCTGTTTCTTAAGGTGAAACCGCATTTAAAGGGAAAAGATTTGACTCCATTGAAGCTATGAAAGGGAAAGCGGTAAACTTCCTGAAGGAGCTGACAGAAGAAGACTTCCAGCACTGTTTCGAACAATGGAAGATTCGCATTGAGCTCTTAGGGATAGAGGAGGGGTGTATATTGAAGGTAATAATAAATAAATATGTATGACACTAAAATAAAATATTTTACAGAGACAGTCTCGTTATTTAATAGCCATATTCCACGTATTCAGGTTTTGTTTAAGAAATTTATGGAAATACTGGTTATAGAAAGAATCGGTAATTTTGCTATCACCAATAAGGATTCGACTGAAACAACGCCGCTACCATGACCGCTTCGCTACCCCAATAAATTTTTTTGAATACATATTTGTCGGAATACAAGTAATTCATAATAGTCTTTCAATGCATAAGATTTTCATAATTTCAAACACATAAGGTAATTGATTTCGTCCTATCCAAAAAATAAACTTAATTTCTAGAAAAAATACAGAATTCCATCAAGCTAACCAAAAAATATAAAATTAAAAATAATTCAGTTCATGAATAACGGGATTATTTGATTGAAGAACTAATCAAATATTCCCGTTATTTGATTAGTTTCTTCAATCTATGATCTTATATTGGAATTTTAATTGAAATATCAATCCTAATAGATATTAAGATGAATTTTTATCTACCATTAACATATCATGTTATTTTTCATGACTCGAAGCAATCAGTGTAAACCATCATTTTTTGTACTGGAATTTATTTCCAATTTTCATAACTGTTTCATGTACCAATGTTTTTCTCGTGATTATAAATAATACTCGTTGGACTGAATTATTCCCTTTAAAATATCATTGCCATCTATTACTCGGTATTTTTCAAAGCAGTAGTTTAGAATGAGTCTATTTAGTTCTTGTGAACAAATAGTTCATTCAAAAGAACTAGGAAAAATTCCTGATATGAAAGATCAAACAGATAAAATGAAACAGAACATGGCAGCTTGTTCAATAACGTAAAGATATTACAGTAGATGAACACGCAATATAGAATGTTTTGCATCTGAAGGGTATGGAACATAATGTGTTTTCTGAGAACAAGATGTACTCAACTCAAACTCAGTTGAACACGCAAAGCAAATAATTCAGAGAAGATGTAGTAGAAATTGCTTCATATCTTATCATTGGCTAATGTTCTTGTGAAATTAAGATTTGGAAGAGTTTATTAAAAGATAAATCGATCTCAATTAGCTTACATTCATATCTATAATATAGAACTAAAATATCTGAACATTCATTATGCTTTAACATGAAAAAGCTTATTAATTATATTCAAATCGTTCAGGATACATTACTGCATTGACCTATATTCATTTTAGTTAAAATCTAATCAATCTTTAAAAAATAAATAAATTCATAAACGATGTATTTATGTCACCAATTTAGATAAGCAATTAATCGTTACTGTTTTAAAATAATAGTTGAATTATTAAAACTGGGCATTCTGCTTATGGTTTTAGAGGAAAATGTTGAATACGACTGGAAATGTCCTTTTTTTTGCTCACTGTTTGTCTAATTAATTCAAACATATATATGCACATATAATAAATTACAAAATAAGTTTGTAATTAATTATAGATGCATACATATTTGAGAGTAAAACATTATTTTAATTTGTATCTGTGTATAATTTAAAACGATTTGAGTTTAAAAGCTATGTTCTCTTCTCTTATAATTCAAGCATTTTAAAAGGATAAATCTTTGTCCATTTAAGACCCTTCGATACTATCGAACCATATATACTATTTACATATCATATCATATTTAAAAAAATGTATGATTTCTCTGCTTGAAATTTTTTTTTCAGAATGATGTTTCTTTGATTTTTTCCCATTATTTTACTTAAGATTTAGACTGAAATTGTTATCAGACCAAATTACAACTTTAGATTATAAATCAGATTATAACCCAAATTCGGGTACACAAGCAATCCACTTACTTATTTGGAGTTTATACACATTCACACTTCTTTATAAACGAGCAATAAGTTACTTAATTGAAGTTCGTACTTCTTAAAAAAATTTTAAGCACATGGAGCTGCTTTCTCTCTATGAAATATTTTTTGCGCTTAAGTATATAAAACATTCTGTGGAAAAATTGCAAAGTAAGATAACATGTTAAAGACAAGAACAAAGAACCATGTCCAAAAAAGGATTTTAGCATTAAAATAAAATAACATTTTTACATTATTATTTTATTATAATTTGAGGGAATATATTTGCTGAAGCAATTTTCAATATAAATATTACATTTTAATGTGTATTAAATAAATTGAAAATTACAAAGCTTTAAAATGTTCTAATATTCTGCAAATAAAACAGATTTCATATTCTAATAAATTCTAATTTTCTGCACTCAAAACTTAAACGACGTACACTTTCAAAAGAAAAAATTCGGATGAGATAAATTAATAACTTAAAATATTCTATTTTGTACTACATAGGATGGAGATTTCTCTAATTTCGAATGAAACACTTGAAAACTTTTAAGCATTATTCGAACTTTTATCTAATTCACAAAACGTGTTGCAGTGAAACTGTTCTTAGGATGTTTTCTATGATCGATTCCCTTTATCCTTTTTCAATCTTATAAAATGAAATCGTTTTAAAATGGTTTTTCTAAAAAGAAAAGTGTTTCTCTAAAGATCAATAATACTTCATATATATCTAGAGCTAGTAAATATTCCATTAAAATTTGAAAATTTTAAATAAACTGTTATCTGAGTTTATAAAAGAGAATAATAAAGCTTCCCATATTCTGAATTATTATACTTATTTCTGAAAGATTATATGTATATATATATATATATGTGTGTGTGTGTGTGTGGTTGTCATAAAAAGACAACTTCGATATATAAACACCCAGCGGCCAATCTACTCACCCAATCGAAATGAAATTTCAGAAATTGTTATTAGAAAGTATGCGCTAAAGATTTAGGTTATTTAAACGGCTCTCACTGTTATGGTTACAGTGAAGAAAAATTTCAAAATTTTCAAATAGCAACGCCCATTATTTTTTTCCGGCGCAGATTGATCAGTGCATTGAAAACCCATATGTGACTCTGAAACGAACACGTGTGAAGATAATTGCTAACGTAAAACAATTGCAAAGGAGCATTGTAAAAGATCAGTTACAACACAAAGATAAAATGCTTCCTAGCAGTTAGCATAAATTTACACTAGTTGACAGTAGAAGCACCAATCACAGCACAGCATGTGCAAAGTATTTCTTGAGGAAAACCTTTAATAGCCAGTGTGGGAAAAATGTTTCTCGTATCAGGTGTCGAAACGTACGAATAAGATGACATCCATAAAACGTCAAACCATAGATTCCAGTAAATCATGTTATTGTGACATTTTCAAAATATTTTTTCTCAAAACATAAGCTGAACAAATGAATTTCACTGCTGAGACAGCGAAAAAAAGAAGTTTGTGCAAAATCACGATTTAAGCACTTTTATCCTTTTTCAGGCTTTGACATGAATGCTGAAATGCGTATGAACATATATATATATATATATATATATATATATATATATATATATATATATATTCAGCTCGCGATTTTGAAATAACACGGTTCACCAAAAAAACTTTTTTACGCGAATTTTTTGTTCTAGCACAAAATCCCAAACATTTTTTTTTTTTCTTTTTTCCAATTCTAATTTTGATAGTATAATCAGAAG
>BMAW01105443.1:0-17344 GCA_019974015.1 Nephila pilipes
TTGGTGTGTGGCTACAGTTCTCAGTTACATGTTCCTTTGCTTTTGCAGCCTTCCAGTGGTAATTAAGGTGTGTGTCTTGTGGCCCCACTGTGGCTGCACTGGGTTGCTTTGCAGCTTTGCTGGATTAACCTTTGGGATTCAGGAAGAATCCCTTTTCCAATAAAAATACTCTGCTCTAAACCAGAGTTCTCTTTTCCTTGCCAAGGGTTGTAACATGTTGCTAAGACGCATTTATTTACAACATATCGTATTCTGATAACATCTCAATTTTACAATGTATGGCTACATTATATTATTAGTATCTATTAAGCGTGCTATATAAACAACAATATTCTTATGCTTGAATATAAACTGCCTAATGTTGTATATAGTGATATTCCAGGTCTAAATATTGGAAAATTATCAAATGTTTTGATGTCTCATAAGAGTTCGTGTCATTTTTAAAGACCTGAATCTCAGTTGCAGTATGAAATTTATTATATTTACAGAAAATTATCTGATATAAGTGAGATCTTTTTGCAAACTTAGTTATAAAAATACATTGATAAACATGAAAAATCTTTATCAGATTTTGTTCAAACGCCGTTAATAACTATCAGGTCTATGGAAGGCATGAGACTTTCACATCTAATGACATTTGATTCATTTGGTCAAATAAATCTTTTATAAAGCTTTCGAATGAAGGCTTAGTTTTAGCACATGAGTTTCTCTGATTATGGTAAGTTCTTTGAATATGTTATTATCTCCTTGCCATAAAATATTGTCAATCGCTTTGGTTTAGAGTGCTTTAGATTAAACTCTTATTATCTTTTGGAACAGATGTAGCACAGCGTAGAGAACATAAAGTGTGCTGTGAAAAACACTGTTCCAAGGCCGTGTGGCTAGTTTTCTGACCTATCAGGATCAGTGGAAGGACAGCCCCTTGTTGAAACCAATAAATGGGTATAACCCAGAGGCAGGTATAAACAGAGGTCAGGGCCGCCCAAAGTGAAAAGAAGGGCGTCAGAGGAAAATAATAATAATAATGTGGTACTTTAAAACAGTTCTTTTCTTAAAGCCAAATCAAATATTTAGACAAAATCCATTTAGTCTCATCAAGTTCATAGCTGCGTTTTGAGGCTTTAAAGAGTTATTTTGCATTTCTTTTACTTTGCACGGCCTTAGACCTAATTCAGGTCTGCACACAGGCGTGGGGCATCCACTGGGCGTGCAATGAAGCTTTCCTCACTTGCTGTGAGCCTTTGTTATCGATGGTCATTCTCCCACAGATCCTTGAGTTTCAATCACTCCTAGGCCTGGGTGCAAATTCTGATCTTCTTCTTCCTGCTAGCTATTTCTTCTTGCTTCTCATTTGCTGTAACAATAATCAAATTCATGAAAAGTGAAAATAATGTTTACATGTTTTGGTTGGTTCTTGCCATCTCAAAAACTTGCTTTACTCCCCTTCACTGGATTGTTTGGAGGAAAGTGGATGGAGAAAACAAGATCCTCACATTATTTTCTCACTACAGCAGGTTGTTTCAACTGCAATTTACATTCATTAGTGATTGAAACTGAATGGAATGTTTAACAATGGTGATTGTCAGTAATATTCTGTTCTTTTTCATCCGTATCGATCGAAATACCTGCAGGAAGATTTGAATGAATATTGAATTTGAATAAAAGGCAATTTGCTCGGTTGAAAAAAAATCTTTCTCACAAGCGATTTATCTTCCTTATAGTTTTAAGTAGTATTAATATTTTAATTGATTTTTAGTATATTCTCTTTCTTGGTTATTGATAAGATTTATCTTGAAATAGATTTAAAAATTATTTTAAAAAAGATATTGACATTATTTGGCAACATATTAAATATTGCTTACCCTAAAGTTGGTTTGCAGTTCTAATTCCGTATTATTAAAATTGTCAGCCGAATCTTACAGCCAGAGTGACAAATGCATAAAATCATTATCATTTTGCATTATTTGTATCGAGAATTTGTTTCAGTGGCTTAGCATCATATTTTTAGAGGTCAATGTGCAATCGAATTAAAGTATTCTTATTATGATTTGTTAGATGAGCATAATTGTAAAGGCACTGACAAGTAACTTTTCTCTCATTCCTTCTATTATGGAAACATATTTAAAATCTTTACTAAACACTGAATATGCAACAATATTAATCACAAAATTTCATTTCCTATAAAACTTAGGGTATTTAGATTTATTCTATAGGCACCTTGCCTTAGAATATATATTCTTGAAACGAACTGCAAGATCGAACAACAGCGTTTCGTATCTTTTGGTTATATTTTATTAAAAAAAAAAGGAATCTAGATAGTTACCGACTGAATAACCAAAATTGAAGTTTCTCAAATTTCAAGAAAATGAGAAAATAAGTATTAGCATTGAATTAAAAGGAAACAAATAGTGTGCAAATTAATAATAGTAAATAGTGATAATTAATAAATAGTGTTTGGAAATAATTTATTGTTTTCACTGACTTCGATACATGAAGCAAAAATACTGTGGTAAATCAAGGGTGAACTTGCTCAATGATTTATTAGCAAATTTGTTATATGAAAATTCTTCTCTCAGTGATTCTTAGAAATGAAATTGCATAATCAATAGCGGAAAGAGAGAAGGGAATATAATTTTACATTTACCGAAAAATCTTAGTAAATATTTTATTAGAATATATTACTTTATTAAATTGAAATATGTTTTAATATTGTTTTAAAATACGGTTTATATTCAATCAGAATACTCATAGTCTTTGTGTACTCCATTTCACTATTATACAAGGAGATTACTAATAATCATCCGGTTTAAATAAGATATAACAGCAAAAATATTAGTTGTAATGTTAAGTGCTGATGGGAGGAACAAGAAACAGATTTTATGTTTTTATTTAAATGTTTTCATTTTTCCATATGAATCCCAGATGAGTTCAAATTCATTTCTACATTCGAAATCGCTAGAAAGGAACTGTTCATTTCCTGAGTGATATACCTAAAAAGGACAACACACCACTGGAAAATATTATGCGAAATACTTTTATTCCTTGTTTCAACACAGTGACCATTTAGAAAAAAATTAGGATCTCATTCGCTTGAGCAATCGGAGCATTCTGCACTAGTTTCGTTAATATGACAATAATGTTAGTGTCAAAGAATGGTCCTGGTAAACCAAATGTTTGTCACATTCAAATGAATAGAGTTTGAGACTATTTTGCACTTATCCTATATAAAACAAGACGCTTCCTAGACGTGAATTGGGTATTCTACAACTAACTGTTTAAAATTTTTTATGCGAGTTATAATATCTGAAAGCGCAGTACATTCAATGCGAACATTGGCAATGACATGCTCCAACATCTATGTGGAAAATGGATTACGTACAGCTAATTGTCTGTCGTGAAAAGAAACGATTCTCCATAGAACACTTGTAATTACTTAAAAATTAAAATAGTAACGTTTTCCTTTTTATATGACATTGTTTATTTTCATATTTGTCACACGTTTCAAATTATAGTAAATTCAAACTTGATGAATATTTAGTAATATCCTGTTTTTTCATTGTGGAGCATATTATCAATATGAAACAAAATGGACAAAGAATTTTAAGCAGATAAATGCTTTTAGAATTATGGTAAGTCTTATACATATATAGTATTATTTATACTTTTAGACAAATATGAATATATATATATATACCATTTTAATATCAAATGATATAATACTCTACTAAGATAAATATATTACTAAATGGGAATATTAAAAAAAGATTTTAAAGTAATATGTTGTTAAACTAATATGTCAAATCATATGTAAAAATTATGATATTGAATTAACGTTCTGAAAATTAAAAAAATATGCTTATCAATTATTTTTACTGAAAATTTAGTAGATAAATTAAGTATTACCTATCTGCATAGAAGAACGTATTTTTACGCATATATACGTTCATTAACTGGTGGGAATTAAGAATCCACCGACCAAACACTTTCAGAAGGCGTTTTTGGTGTTCATCTTGTGTTACCAGATGATAGATTCTCACCAATGTAAAGCAGGCGCTGGAACAAAAACATCAAACATTATTGATGAGCAAATAGCGATCTTGGAGGCCCTAAAATTATATTTATCATTGGCCAATCAAAATAAATCTCAAGATCGGGTGATTTTTTGTGATTCAAGGGCTTCTCTGGAAGCCGTCCAACTCTTTGGCACTTGTCTGAATGAAGATATTTATACACACTGAGAGAGAGAGAGAGAGAGAGAGAGAAGAAGAATTCTAGTAAGTTTGAGTAAGATCTGAAACATACAGTGGATGTTTGTGTATGTGGGGATTGAAAGCAATGGGATGGAGGATCAATTGTCTTTGGAGGCCTGATCGATCAAAGAGAAAACTTCCAACTAAAAGTTTGTGTCACTCTCTATAATCCAAATGTGATCTCAAAATGGGTGATCTGCTCAAAAACAAGTATGTAGATATGCGATATTAAAGAAGATACAGGGGTTACAAAGACAGTTGTTAATTGTTAATTAACGGCAATGTTGTTATCCGCTATATAATAATTATATTTCTCTTATACATCGCAATCTCTAAATCAATTCACTATACTTTTTGTCTTTATCTAATTTACCTAATTACTTTTCATTTTGGTTGGGATGGAGTTATAATTGTAAGCAATTCAAATTACAAAAACAGTCTCTGAGGCAATTGGAGAGAAAATTCACGAATAATCCTAAGTCGCGTACTGAGTTTAAATATCTTCAGAAAAAAAAAAATTTAAATTAACAGTGTCAAACAAAGCTGCTACACTAAAATTTCAATTTACACTCTCTTAAAGACAAATACTAGCATTTGAAATAAGTAGTTAGACTTAAAACAATAAATAAAGACACCTGAATTTTTTTTTCCTTTTTCAAAACAGATTTAGAATTTCGGAAGGCGAGTCTCAAGTGCTTAAGTTTCGAAGCTCCGCGGGACGGCATTGTGCAAGAATTGTGTTTACCAATCTATTCCGAGAGCAGAAATGAAAAGAGAAACCGTAACACCGAGAGATTTAGAGGATCATTTTGTATCTGGTAGCGTAATGGAATCGATAAAAAGAGACGGATAACACAGTTGTGGACCTTTCAGATGCCTTTGGCAAAACATTGATTCCAACCTCTTGCAAGTTCATTGCAGACGGCTTCTTTAGTTTTCTTTGGGTAATTGCTTTACTCTGTCTAATGGATTTCAGATCTTATTTAACCACATTAGATGGATGTAATCCACACGCGTCATCTTCTAAAGACCCTACTTAATGCTTTTCGAACATTCCCGTTGCTCGCTTTTATATAAATTATATAGAGAAACACTATGTAGGATATAAAAAAAGGATAGTTGGTTTTGAGTTATATAACACGTTATTTTTTTATGAAAAATATTATTATTTAGTTTACCAGACATCGCCTAAAATTTCACAGTATGTACAAATGTTTTCTGAGAAGCAGAATACAGTATTTGTAAATTATTCGCAGGCATTTATATGATTTTAACTTTGTTTCATTTATTTCAGTTACGTGTTTATAAGGAATTAGGATAATTTTTAATTACAGTATCAAATAAACAAATACATAACAACACTACAAACTAACTAAATTTTGTTTCTTTTATTAGAATACATATATATTGGAGTCCAAAAGATAAACTTAATTGACTGTTATGGGAATAAAGATGGAAACCTAAGTCAGAATGGCCGGAAACGTTATATGCGAGAGTAAAATAAGAAAACAATGATAACATTCCCTTTTCTTACTCAAAGAAACAGTTTAAAAGAAAATTGGGTATAAGAACAATTCAAACTTTTGTAAAAAACAAACGAAATAAAAAGGTGAATCTGCAGCTTATTAAGGTGAGTGGGCACATCTGACAGCCCTGCACGTGCACAATATATATATATATATATATATATATATATATATATATATATATATACACGAATAATTCAAGAGTTCCCGGATTGAGTCTATGACTTAAAGAATATTACCAATTAAATTGCTGAAACACATCCTTCTTCGAAATAAGACCCTTGAACAACAATACATTTTAACTTCATTTTCAGATAAAATTCGCCGACCCTGAAAGCGACGTGCCAGTTCAGGAAATAAGCTGAAGTCGCAGGAGGCGCGATCGGGGGACTAAAGAGGATGTTGCAAAACAGTTGCCATCGTTTTCGCAAGAAAGTCAGTGACGAGGAGGAATCGGTGTGTAAGAACGTTATCCTGCAAAAGCACCCATGACAGCTCAGCCTACATTTTTGGTCCCTTCTTTCGGATAGACTCACGCAAACGCCTCAAGATATCTACATAGAGTTCTTTGTTCATAGTGCATCCTTCAGGGATGAATTCCAGATGCACAATGCCCTGGATATCGATGAACATCCCTAGCATGACCTTTCTTTTATAGTGATATTGGCGGAATTTCTGCTTGCTTAGAGATCGTGTAGATTTCCACATTGCCGATCCTCTTTTGGATGGAGGGTCGTATTAAAAATAATTCTGTCAAGAAGGGAAGGATTTTTGTCAATATCCGAAAATATGTCTCTCGCAATTTCCATTCGAATTGCCTTTTGGTCTTCGTTTAACAAGCGGGGAACGATGTGTGGATACACCCTAAAGATGTTAAGATCCTTAGTCAGAATATGTTGTCATGTGGCCTCAGATATCACAACAGATCTGCTATTTACACTATTGCTTGAAATCTGTTCTTAAGTACTGTCGCAGAAACTTTTTCAATTTTTCAGTGGTGAGAGAAGTCAGAGGACGTCCAGAGCGTTCGTCCTCTTCGACAATTTCCCTGTCATATCTGAAATGTCAATGCCATTCAAAAGCTTGCGTTCGCGATAATGTATATCTGCCGTACACCTGTTTCAACATTTCTTAAGTCTCCGTAGCATTCTTTCCCAAGCGAACACAACATTTGATATTCATTCCCTGCTTAACAAACGCCATTCCTTTCAATCGCCGATTATTAAATGCATCCACCTACAAAATACGACGCCGAGGCAAACCACCGACTACGTGATTTGGGACATACCACTCTTAGAAAAGGAAGAGAACGCAGTAACACAGAAACGTTATCGTAGTCGCTCCACTGCAAAACTCTGTCATAGGCTCAGTCCAGGAACTTTTGAATCCTACCTCGTATATACCAAAATTCGAGAAATTTTTGTACAATGACAAATTATATATATATGATTTTTTTTATATAATTTTAAAGTTTATTATTCATCAATATTTTGCTGATTTTATTGTTATATATCTTTGGGAATAATAATGCGAAAAATGTCCAAAAAGAATAAACTTCCAATTTTTAATCATATATTTTGAATTATTGAAGCGTTTTAAGGCATTGTAAAATATTTTAATAATTGGTATAGTATTTTTATACATTCTTGGAAGCTACAGTTTCATGTACAGATATCACTAATTTTTATAAGAAATCTTTAGATATCCATTAAATATTTCTTTATAAATTAAAGATAGAAAAATTTAATAAGCTCCGAAGAATTTGTATTTTCTTATAAATTTTATCAGATTCTATTGAATGTATAGCTTTTGTATCGCTTGAATTTGATACATACTTATGAATGCTAAGTTTTGCGTAAAATAAACTAAATTTTAAAATCATTGTGTTGATTATACTAGTTTTCGTGTATTTTTCAGATACGCGTGTTTTTAATTATACATCATAAAAAGCAACTTTTAACTTTTTTTTTATTATTTATTTATTTTTTTAATATTTTAGTTTAATTTTAAGCATTAAGTAGCCCCTTATTTTTTCAAAATGAAATGTTATAAGTTTCCATTCTCGTTTTGTAATATGGATGTTATGGAAGATTTTTTGCAAACTTTTCTTCATTTTTCCCAGTATTCTAAAGCTCATAAAAAGCACATCTTTTAAAGTCATCAATTTTTACTTGCTGAAAAAATCTAATCTGCATCCGTACTGAAAGTTTTGAAAAAGATAATATTTGTAACGGCTTAATGTTCATACAGAACATCATTCATATTGTCTATACTTATTTCAATAAGAAATGATATTAATGTAGTATTCTAAACAGTGAAGAGAAAATTGTAAGGCGTAACTACACACATGTGTTAAAAGCTTGTATGAAAATAATCCATTGCTTTATAACGCGATCATTTATCTTTTGTTGCTATTCAACGAAAAATGTTAGATAGCCATTCCTTTACAAAAATTTGAATTTCTTTTCATGTTTATTTATAAACTTATAAAAACTTAATGCCGAAATGTTTGTTTGTTTCAGATTCTATATTCAGTACATGAAATGTTTTTCATAATCGTTAAATATGGCTTAAACACGACAAATCACACTATTTATGTCAAGTAACAACTCAAGGAAGTTAATAATTCTGTTAGAAGTCTGTTCCATATTGATAAGCATGCTCCGTTAAGTATCAACATGAATCCTTCATTGTTTGTTTTTGAGCTAGTGTCAAGGGGAAAAGAATGTTGTAAGAACATTTTAGTTTCGGAAGTAAATTGTTTATATTGTTACTTATTGTGCAATAAATATATGCTACGAGAGTCTCAAACTTAGGCAAATGTCCGACTTATTAGATTTATATCAGTCATGAGCCTTATTCGATGTTATTCTGAGTAACAAAGTACATAAAAATGAAAAATGTATACAATGGAACTTTTCGATATGCGTAAGTAGCTAAATTCTTATTTTAACATTTTATTTACTAATCAACATTTTTTTAAAATTAATTTTACTTGAAGATATAATTAATTAGCATTTCTAGAAAATATAAATCTTTTGAACTTTACTTATACTTTCAGAATATTATAGAAATACATTACTTTGTGCGTGTGTGTGATAAATGATAATATTTTTTTTTGTTTGTGCGTCCTTTTTAATTTGAGTTCTACTCTTTCTTAAAGGTGATGTTTGATATTTATAAATATGATTTTCTCCTAGTTTGAATTGTTATACCATTTTATGCTATAACTCTAAAACTAAAAAAAAAATAAATTCTGGACTGATTTTAAATTTCTTAGAATGTAATTTGACTCAAGGCTGAAAATGTGTGAAGCCTAATACAGTGCAATAAATGCAATTTTGTAAATTTTCATTTCCAAAAGATTGCCTCAATACGTAAATAATGATCATTCAGTCACTGTATCCTCTAAATCTTTTAAAATAAATAAATATTGTGTATAAGATAATTTTAAGCCTTTAAAATTATCTTTGTAGATAATTATTTATGTAAAATAGCTTGGATAGAATCACAAATTTTATATTAGTTAGTGACGACTACTTTTACAGAAATAGGGGAATTTACATTTCTACATAGCACAAAAAAATAATAGTGTAAAACATCAAAAAATTTCTACGCCAAGTAAAAGTCGTTATACCACTTAAAATAAGTCAACATAAATAACCAAATCACTTAGATGAAGAATTAATTACACAACATGATTTTCGAAACTCTTTTGAGGTATTTGTCGCGTTTAAAGCTAAACAAAGAATATGCAAATGCACATGTATACTAATATAAAAATAACTCTCAAACAATTCACTGTAACCAGTCTCATTGGAATTAACGTTGAATATTTATTCCTTTTAACTATCAAAGAAAGTTAAATAATGAAAATATTATCGCTTATGAAATGCTTCGAATGGTTTTCCCAGATGTATTTAAAATTACAATAAGCGAAGAACATAATTTTCTTGCTCAAGCTTATCTGCTAGGGTTTCAATATCAAACTAAATATGCAACTCTTTATTTTATTTTTAGTTAGAGAAGTAATTAATGTGATTATTTTTCGTTAAATTTGGACAGATGCAAAGTTCATAAAGATAAACTTCTGCGGCTGTAAATCGTGCCTGAAAATTAATATCTTTGTCACATGGGAGTTGTACGTTATGTCCGGCTTTGACAAAGAATTTTTTTTTTTTCTAAAAGAAATACCAGCGTGTAAAGTTCTGCGATTGTTCAGTCTTTTAATACTCTTGAGTGGGAGTTTAACTGTTACGAAACTTTTTTAATGAAGAACATAAAAAATAAATGAAGAATATACTCGCTACATAAAAGAATTGATTGGAGATATTTGCTGATTTCAGATGGTTTATTTTAAGACGCATAATACAAAGTTATTTAAATATTGCCTTGGATTTTATAAATAGCTGTAGTTTGTATGTATATGCAATCGCAAACTCATTAGTTGGAAAATTGCTGTTATTATTACATTCGATGGAATTGTTAGAAAAAGTCGCATTTGGAAAGATATGTATACCATCCATTCCTGTTATAATTAGTAATGACAATTGCATTCAAATGATCTGTTAGCAAAATCGATACATTTTTAAAAGAATAAACAATATTTCCGAATTTGAGTTTATTTCAAGCTTTTTACAAATATTGAAATAATAAGTGTAACGAATTACTTTTGTTGTGATTAAGAGACTTATTTACGTTATAATAATCAGACAAAAATTTTAGCCAATTTTTCTGTCGTGAATAATCTCTATAAAAAGATTAAATACATATGGAGTGGTTATCTTTCTCTGCTCAACTAAATGTTACAATAAAGATAACAATTTTTCTTGCTGTCTTTACTAGTAGACTCTCAATAAGTCGATACGAGTTTCTACTTTTATTCACAGCAACCGATTTAAGTAGAGGCGCTATAACTAAATTATTACAGTTGCTCTATCCTCTACAGGTTTCATATGACTTTCACTCTGCTTCGCTATACTATCCCTATATTCACAACACTTCTTATATAATAGTTAGCTGGTAAATCCATTCTTTGCGCGGATGAATTGAAAAATATAACGATCCCCCTTGAAGCATAAAAATATTTTAATGAGAACCTGCTTTAAAGTTATATTTTGAGTAATTTTAAGTGAACTGTGTGTGCAAGTAATTGTTAAATTTAGAAGATTATTATAATTACTCTATTCTGCTTTAAATAGAGATCCAAATTCTCATTTCATGTACCGTATGAATACAGTTTCATTTAAATTGATAGATTTCTGGATGAAACGTTTTAAAAATTTAAAAAAAAAAAATCCTAAACTGACATTTTTCAACGCCATTTTGAAAACTTCACGAAAAACTGGGTAATTAGTTCACAACCCTGTGGTGCTGGAATAATAAATTTTCAACATTTTATTCAACTCCTAGTCCATTACGTATGCAAAACTATCTATTAATTAAGAAAAAAAATTATAAACAAGAAACAAATTTATTAAAGTATAAAAAAAAAATTATTTCAAGAAATAAGTTCAAAAAGTAGAGTTTTTACGTAAATCAATGATGCTGTCATCTGTCGATGGTTTTAAACTCAAATTCGGCAAAAATAAATTTGATTTTTTTGGAAGGGAGAAGGTAGGACTATACTTATGGCTCTTCAGACGAGTCAGCGAAGCTCCCAAACCTTTTGGAGAGATAGGATCAATAGTTTGGATTTGCAAAACGGACACACAGACAAATATTCCAATTTATTTATAAGATGCTAACAAATATCGAAATAAATCTGCCTTGGAGGTTAGTTAAAGAGAAATGCTCGTGAGAACCCGCTACACTAGAACTTTATTAATGATTAGAAATTCCATTTGAATTTTCAATATAAATAAACTTTCTGATCAAATAGAATTTTGATATCAGTTATAATTTTTGCAGTTTCTGGATCATTATATGGCTCAGAAATAAGTAAACTTCAGGTGTAATTAAATTTTATTACATACCTGCTTTATGATAAAACTTATAGATTTTACTCTAGTAAATATTTATATATTTTATATTTATAAAACCTTATGAAAAAATCAAGTTTCATCACGTATTCACTCAATATAACTTTACTAAAAAAATTTAATATTGAACATTTGATTTTTTTTTACGTTGAGATTTGAACAATATGCATTTTAGTGAAATAGTCCTAAGTCATATTTGAAATATATTAAATTTGTGTAAAATTTGAAATGCTAAGTTTCATTCATTCTTATAATGTTTATTACTGATGAAGAAGCTTGCGACATTGAAAAGCAAAAAATTTCAAATTAATTCTTGAAAAAATTTCAGTAGATTCATTTATATTATTAATTTACTTCATGTATTTCTAAGAGTTAAGGTTCGGAGAAAGTACTATATGAAATCAAATTAAGTAGCTCTTTCATTTATCAAATTTATTTACAACTCTCAGCTTGAGATGAAACACAGGCTTCTACTTAAATCAATAAGTTTGATTCCACCTCCTGCTTCAAAAGTAAAAGTGGTCATGGTCATGGACTAGTGGCCGGTGTTTCATCAAGTCGTAGATTTGAGCACTGATTTCAATAAAGACCCGCTGTGCATCGAGGCTAATTAAAGCTAAATCTGTCGAGGCTCAAAGTCATCCCACTGGCATGGCGTGGAAGTTAGGAGAGGGAGGTGCCAGCTCAGTTATCATCCTCGTCACTTGACCGGAACCCAGAATTTGCCCTTGTGCTGCCTATAGTGTGACGTTAATAAAACCCAAACAAAAGAAATCAATGTTCAGTGATTAATAAGGAAAATTACAATATTTCCTACACTTGACATCGAAGCAGTTCATCCAGTCTATGTCTCCTACTTATTGCAAAGTTACCGACTTATTCTAAGAGTAGTAATTCCTATAAAATTTTCAAACAAAATCGGTACGACTCAAATTGTTGGAAACTCTTTCATCCATAAATTTTAAATAAAAATTCAGAATAGAAAGACATTTTATTTCATTCATGTATACCGTATACAAAAATATATTAAATTAAGTTGTATTATCAGATCATAAATAATATAAATAAAACTCATCGATTTTGTAACAAATTATAATTAATACGCATACATGAATAATTTTTCACACAATGGAAAAAATATTAAGATATACTATTGAATATATGATCGAATTCCAGCATGTCTTAAAAATCAAACACTTAAGAAATATAATTGATCAACACATAGATTTCATAATTGTAATCTATTTTTGTACAAAATAATCCCGCCGAAGAATTGTTTTATCAGATTCCATACTTGTCGGCTTTATTATTGAATCGAATACTATTTGAATACATTTTATGTGTTTAAAACATTCCTGTTCTTTGTTAAAGGATTTCATTAGTGTATTGTTGGATCAAAAGCGGTTTATTATGTTACATTTCTTTTTTTTCTTTTTTTTTTTTTTGCACATGTCGAAGGAATTATACTTAGTGAAATATCAAAATCAGCAACATTTATTACTTATCAAATTACCAGTAAGAATTAAGTAAAGTTACCGGTAACAATATGAAGTTAAAATCCCCAAATAGCCTGTAAACCGGTTCACCTGTAATGCTATTCTTAGTTTCTTCTCTTTTGATTACTTATTGAAGAAGCTTATGTCGAATAATTTAACGTACCTTTGATTCCTCACCCATTTGCATAAGATTCGGAGAAGGAACGCGGACTTGTGAAATGAATAAAACACAATAAACTCACGCAAAATGAAGTAAAAAAAATTAGAGCAATTCTCACAAAGAATTCATTCTCATGTTATGACAGTTCTAAGTTGGTTCAATTAGTATATATCAGTTATAGGATTTCCTTTGGTAAAGGCAAAAACAATATTGAAAGAGTACAATTATTACAATGAAGCCTTAAAATTTAGTTTAAACTAGAATATATTCATAATCACAAGAATTGAATATTTCTTGTATTGATTTTTTTTATTTCCTCGTTGAACTGAGTGAAATTGGATATCATTTAATTCATTTACAAGTGAGGTATTTCTTATGTGGCTTCTTGAGCGTTATGAAGATGAATATCACTTTAAATATATATGAAGAAACCTGAAAAGAGAGTTTGGTTGATAACATATGAAGGAGGCATTGATAACAGCACAGCGATTGACTGCCAGCCAGACTGTGTCTGCACGTCACGGATTTTCCGCCTGAGTGGTTCTATATTATTTTGAGAGACAACTTACAAGATCAGGTGACAGATTATCATGGCTCAATAAGGTTATTAATGCTTTTCGACAAGAAACCTTTGAAAAGCAACGATTTATTGCTCTGATATAATCATAATTTGAGAAGGTGAAAATTTATGGTACATTTTTGTGTCTCAAATGGTATATTTGATTTTATCCATGAATTTATTCTTCTTAGTTTACCAAATTACTTAGTCTATTGCAATTTTTTCGATAATTCCAATTACTTATTTATCCTAATAATTTTTTTTTAATACTTCGTGATATAGATTAATATTAGATCCGAAATCAAAAGATTTGAAAAAAAAATACATTGCTTATGATAAATTTATCATTGACACAAAAGTTAAACTCTAATGATAATGTAATTGTGTAATCTAAACAACATTTTGAGATCTAATTATGATTCTATAAATATATCTGTTGATATATATGAAATTGAAAACATATTTCTGTCAATGATTGAGGTTATTTAATTAGTAATATTTTAATTGACATACAAATTATATATTTTGTTATTTTTTTTATACGAAGTGGATAAATCAGAATTGTACTGTATTTCATTTTGTGACGGATTTCCAACATTATTTGATTCTACGGCCATCTTAAAGTCTAATTAAATAATCAATAAGCTCAAAACTTCAATTGAAGGTACTCGTACGTAAAGGAAGGACTACATACTTTCTTATTTATCAAGGAATATGCAAGATCACTTTATCTCTAATCCCTCTTAACTCAATTACATAAATGAGACATTCGATGATAATGTCTAGATCAATTTATAAAGTCTTAAAGATAAAGTTTAAGTTCAATTGATGATAAAGTTGATAAAGGGATAAAGTTAAAAAAAAAGTGATAAAGTTTAAGTTCAATTGATAAAGTCTTAGCTTACCAAATCACTTATTTCGATTCCAGTACTTCTGGGATACAGCAGATTCTATATCTATTTTCTGAACAGGAGACGCTTCTAACTACTTTCAATATAAACAATTAATTACAATGATTCACTGCAATCTACAATATTTATCGGTTTGTCGTTAACCTCTATTCCCCTTTTTTTCCCTTTTAATTCTGTTTCGCTTATATATCACTACTCTTAATTCAATTCACTTCAATTCCTATTTTCCTCTGATTTACTTAATCACATTTCATTTGGGTTGGGAAGAAGTTGTAATTTTGTGAAATTCAAATTATCAAAAGATCACCGAGGGTAGTGAACAGATAATTGCTAATAGCCAAATGACATAATTTTTATATTAAAATCCAAATTATAGTAAAAAAAGAGAAGAAAATACTATCTAAAATAATTTCATTGTACTGAATTATTTTAATTTTCAAATTTTTATATGTACATAACACCGGTAAAGAAATAAAATATTAAAGTAATAGTATGGGAAAATACGAAAAGAAATGCATGCAGTTTTGGTAAAATATCAAGGTTAAATGCCAAAAGACTTATATGTAATTTAAATATATATCTGATGAAACAAACTGTCTGAATGGAACGACGTAATTTCAAAATCCAATAAAATTTATTTTTCATATTTTTAGGGCTTTTGGTAATGTTAAATATAAAATAAATATTTTATAAATAACAAATGAAAGTTGAGGTAATAGAAATCGCGTGAAATCAATAATTCATTACCCAAAAAATGATGGAAATCACTACATTCACCTTACAGAAAGTGCATTCAGTGTTATAACCATTGTAATGAATTATCAATATAAAGATAAATATGGGTTATTTAATAAAAAAGGAATCAATCATATAAAGGTTCCTAAGCCTCAATTTAAACCAAATCTTCAATGCTTTGGTCAATAAAAATTGCTTGAAAGTTCTCTTAAAAATGAAATTAATACGAATGATAAATACATACCCATAACCATTCTCAACACAGTTAAAATAAATGCAAATTAAAATAATTTAGTTCTACAAGTGCTAAATCATTTTAAACAATACACTTGAGTTGAATAACATCCCTCGTCAGACATCTTTTATAAATCCACGGAAGCAATTAGAATCGCTGCCAATACTCGCAGCAAATTATATTCTTCCCAATGAAAAATTGAGATTGATACACTTGTATCTAAAGGAACTTCATTCTTTGAATACTATTGAAGGAAAAAATATTTTTCTAATAAACCTATCAGTTAGCTTCATTAACGAGAAAAGGAAATGAGCACTTTTGTTTCCAATACACCGTTGCTCGTTTTCGATATTCGTCGCCTTTTGTTTTTGATAGATGAGCTCTCTGCCTTTTACCGATAAAGCCGTCAGTGGATCTTTTGTTCGCAACCCCCTGCTGTTCTTTTATCACTTTACGCGGGAGATTCTCCCATCAGTCCACAGAATTTACACAAAGTGCTCCTCGTAGGAGACACCCAACCACATTTTCAATCTTATATTCAAAC
Organism: Nephila pilipes; assembly: GCA_019974015.1. Lineage (NCBI taxonomy): Eukaryota > Metazoa > Arthropoda > Arachnida > Araneae > Nephilidae > Nephila > Nephila pilipes. The sequence goes on from BMAW01105443.1 coordinate 16,398, forward strand.
ATAATGTGCTGGGACGCGTTGAATTTGCAGAACAGCAAAGAACGCTTTTAAAGAATTTTTGCGGATAGTGTTAGCGTGGTATTTTTTTTTCTTTAGTGTTTAACATTCTGTTAAAGGTAAACGAATGAGTGTTTGTGTGTATTCAAGTGCAAATTAAAATTGATTTTATAAACATTGAATGCGTAGAATTAGTTTCATAAGGATTAACATGATACTATTTTGATTTACTAAAAATTTTCAAAGGTAACTATTTATTTTAAAAAGCTTCCTTGAATTAAATTAGTGACTACTGCTTCAGAATATTTACCCTTTTGCGAAACTTTTTATTACCATATAAATGCAAAGTACAATTGGATTCTAGCATTAAAATATTTGGGAATCAACATTTATATACATATAAGCATTGCTCGCCTCTCTGAGTTCCATATATACATTTTCAAGAGCCTTTGAAATCATTTACGATGTTTTTACAAAAAATATAAAAAAAATACCTTCAATAATGATAATGTAATTACTGAAGATGTAATGGTTGAATCTGCGATGCTTGTTTAAACACACATTTTCTACTCCAAAGTGTGGAACAATATTAAATTATTTTATCTTTCTTTCTGTATTAATATTATTCTTTTCGCTAACTTTTTGTTATGTTGTTTGAGGTTCGAGTCGTTTGACAGTTAAATTGCATATAATTTTTTATCATTGGTTTATCTTTCTGTTGAATCAATATTGTTTGTGAAATAGCAGTATTTAAGTAAATTCTTGTATTATTTTCATTAAATTTTTTTGTTTTTTTTTTAACTTATGATAATATTTCTATTCTGTTCTTTGGTTGATTCGTTAATATACCGTCAATATTCGTTAATAAATTAATTCTGTAGATTTTTAGATTTTAGTTTCTTAGATCTAAAAAATTTTTAAATAAGATATAAATTTAACACACACACACA
>BMAW01105443.1:17354-76923 GCA_019974015.1 Nephila pilipes
ACATACTACTAACTAGTAAAAATATGTACACTTCAAGTAATATACTACTAATAAAAATTTGTACATTTCAAATAAATTTAATTTTTATATCCTACACATATTTTTAAATATCAGAGAAAGTGCATAACTTTCAATTGAACTTAAAGGTATCCATTTACAGATTTTTGACTGTATATATTAGAATGAATAATCATATCACACACGTTTTAATTGAAAATAAGATTTTTTAAAAAAGCGAGTGACAATATTTTAAAGTGAGATAAAAGTAAGTGCCTAATTTCCGAGTAAAATTTGTTAGGAAGTTACTAGCCTCTAGATTGATATTTAATGCATAATTTTTCAAATAAATTATCTACATGATGATACTTTAGAGGAAAGAAAACAACTAAGATTTCATGGTCTTAAATTTTTTTAAAGTTTAAAGTGTATTTGTGTAAGAGATGAGGCATTGTGCGCAAGGTTATGATTAAAACTTAAGACTTTAGTATAAAACAGCAAACTTTACTTTCACAGCAAATGAAAAACAAAAATTTAAATTTATCGCGATATTAAGAAATTTCTGTAGTAACATATTGTTCTGAAAATTTTTTAATCGTGTTTAATTTTCAGAATCAGAAATTTAACTTATTTGATAGTATTTAGTTGTCAACAGTACTGTTAGACTATTGTTAGGAATCATGTATAGTAATAACTTAAAGACTACATTCAACTGATTGATTGATGTTTTTTTAAGTCGCACTTAAAAGCAAACACGAGGACTATTGGTGATGAAACTCGTAATTTTGAACATCGATCGCGTGGTGAGAATACACCTTAACCACGATTACACTCAAAGAAGCAAAGAAAATATATTATTTATCTAAAACATTATATATATATATATATATATATACTGTAGACTGTGACTATTATTTCTCCATTTTTTTTATATTGGGCCCCATGCCATTTGTTTAATTACTAAAAATGCTTTTACGAAAAACATATTGCGAAGGTTTGATCATTAAAGCATGTTTAACAAGAGTACTTCTTTCCTAATCAAGAGGCTGTGTTATGAAGCTTAGTTGCCATTTTGCTCATTTTTAAAAGATTTTCTTTTTTCAACTTTTTGAGCTATTTTACTATATATATATATATATATATGTGTGTGTGTGTGTGTGTGTGTGTGTACATATTTTAGTTTTTATATTTATGTTGTTTCTTATCAGAGAGCTTCAGCCCTCCCTTCGATCCCGTCACCTTTAAACTATCCAAGTATATCTGTATATATTAAGAAAAAAAATCTGTTAATGCATTTGTTTGTTAAAACCGTATCTGCTGCTGAATTGATAAGCGAGTACATGAATAGAAAGTTTCATATATTTATTCATAAATTCGTTTACCTATTTGGTATATTCGAATTTTAATTAACGGATGATACAAAGACATAAGAATATATATATTTCATTTTATTACGCATGTACACTTACATGTAAGAAAACGCAAACAACATATTAAGATTATTTGTTTGTGAATATTTAAAATAGTTCTAAAATTTCTAATTTGTTTCTTTTTATGTGAACGTCGCTAACCATTTGACTTGTTCAAATATTTGCTTTCCTAAAGGTTTCTTTAAATTTAACTAGTATAAAATATTTGCATGTTCGTGACATTATAACGTTTTATATACATTTTTGTTTTCTACATTTATTTAAGTGTTGGTTTAGAATAGTTTTAAAGTCCACAGGAAACAGAAATTGTAATGAGAAATATATGTCTGCTCCTTTTTCTCAATTCAAATAAAAATTGACTTGAATAAATAGATCCTTTGAAAATTGGAAAAACGTTAAATGTAAATAAAAAAAACGTAAGTATTAAAATTAGCTATGGAAGTACATTTTTTATTTTAAAGAAAAGTTTAATTCTTTTGCTAAAATTTAATTCCACTTGGAAAGTTTTGAGATTCAATTTTCGTAAAGAGAATAATTTTTTTAAAAAACAAAATTTCAAATTTTCCTTTACTCAATACGTCTGGCACAAAATTAAATAATACAAAAAAACAATTTTTAATTATTGTTTAAAAATGTAGTTCCAATTCGCGAAGTAATGTTTAAATTATATTGTATGCATCTTCTTGTGCGATATAAAAGTACTATTCAGAATTATGTATGAGTAAAATATTTTACTTCTGAGTATTTTACTCACAAAACAATTAAACTTATTGCGAAACTATTTCTGACTATTCATTTTCCCCCTATTAACAGAGATAGCATACATAAATTTAAAATAAACATATATGACTGGAACATGCTATGAAAAAGAATTTAATAAGTTAAGCTACCTAGTTCAGTTACCATCCAAAACTTGATTACAATATACATATTGTAGCTGCAGCACCGTATTTATTTATCTCTAAGCAAAGCAAATCTTATTTGATTTAGAATCATTGAAAGATTTGTAATTAGATCTCATTTTCCTTAGGAAAGTTAACAAAAATGCGTATTGAATATTAATAAGAGTATCAACTATATAATTACATATCTGTAAGATTACCTTATGCTGTGAATACTAGAGTATTCTCTACAAAATATTCTTTTATCACGATCTTACAAAAAAAATCACGAATTAGATCGTGTTATCAAATTTTCTCCTGTTTATTCAGAATAGGAGAGTGAAATTAGTCTTTCGCATCCCTATATGTTACGAATAGCATCCCTACATGTTAAACAAACTTCTATTGCTATTAATACCCTACGTTGATTAGGTTAATTTACCGCCTCCATTATTACTATTGTTGATTCAATTAATCTTCGTTTAATAGGTAATTAAGCATCAATAAGAAATACGGCAGAACGTGAAATGGAATAAAGTATTGTCTTGCGAAAAGACTGTTCATGCCCATTCCTATGAACCTGAGTTCTCATTAAGTAAATGTGGTATGTTACCTTTTCGTTGTTCTTTTTGACTAAATACTGCGATCAAAAATCCATGCTTTACCTTTATTTTGCACATACCCTACGTTTTTCTCTTTATATTTCTACGCACTTTGTAATTCTTATTTTTCTGTAGACATGGCACAAAATCAGCGTAAAATTATTTCTCTCTCATAGGATTTATTCTTAAAAGATGAAATTATGCATTTCACATTATTTTCTTCTACGTTATATATTATTAATTTACTTGGATAACTATATCTAAACATCAAAAATCGGCAAGAAAATTTAGAATTATGTATCCGTTTTTATGCTCAGAATTCGAACTATATTTTTAGACGGTGCTAAAATTGATACTATATTATACGAAAAAAAATCTATTTTAATGCTTACAAAAACAAAGAAAAAATATACGCTGAAAAATTCAAAATTCAAAATATAAATGGTTCATGCATCAAATTTATTTTAAATCTAAATAATTTAGCTCAAATTTAGTATTATAATTTTAAAATGGTGTTTCTATTTTTCGATGTCTTTAATAAAATTCAGAATCAGTGGCATCCTATTTATTAAATCTATAATTCAATTATAAGTTTTTATTTAATCTGTAATAGTAATTATTATTTAATTAATAATTAATACGTACTTCATTTATAAAAGAAATACTGATTAAGTTTTTCCTTGACATTTCCTAATTTAGACAAAGCAAAATATGTTTTGTATATCATGTGTGTATTGACTTGCATAAGGGTAAAGAAATATGATTCAAATGAATATGATAATACTTAAGGTAACTTTTTGAATTTTTCTTCTTCTTCACGCGACTACACCTCAATATATGAGTAAAATTATAAGAAATATTCAAATCATATAATTTTTAATAAGTTCGTTACGTATTTAGTTTTTGATGTATCTTGTGTATTCTCAATCTGAAGTTGATGTTCATGTCTATAATGTTTTAACATGGATAAAATTTCCTCGACGATAAAAGGCTATATAAATTATATTAAATGGGCTTATCTTAACTCATATGAAATAATGAAAAGAGGAATTCGATCACAAGTAGATAATTTTTTCTTTAATTTCGATTTATTTCTGCATTTATCAGGATTAAAGTTAAATGAAACATTAGGATATAGGTAAACATATGCAAATTATGTATGTCTGGTATATTATACATACACTACATACTCTTATAAGTATATTATGTACCATCAATGGCGTGCACAGGGGGGGGGTGTGCTTAGGAACTCCTGCACCCCTCAAGACTTTTTCCTCGAAATCGAAATATTTCAGTTTAATTCTTTTATTATACTTTTTGTAGGTGTTTGAAATTCTAAAATAATAATATTTTTTCTCCTCATACTTAAATTCTTTTCATCTCGAAGCAAAAGAAGGATTTCATATAAGCCGATTCCTCAGAAAAGAATATAAAAGTATTTGCTGTCTCTGAACGGGTTAAGTCAGTGGGTCACTATTTATAAACAAAGCGAGGAGAGGGGAATGCAACCCTATAGAAAATGCATCCCCAAACATGCAAATTTTATTTTTATATCTTAATTATTTTTCTTAAATATTCTTCATTTTTTGTAATTTTATAACTTAATTTTTTGATTAAACTATATCAATACTTGAACAGTTTTAAATTATAGAAATTAGACTGATACAAAATATTATTAATTTTTTAACAAGTGATAATTATAAACTATAAAATTGCTTCTTTCATTGTTAACGACGATATGTACCTCCAAAATGAATTTATGTGTACGTCGTGCCATACACAATAATATACACATTCGTAAAATTATTTCAAAATTACAATACGTATGCAACGTTCATTTTTCTTCTAAGTTTAGTCTTTTTAGTACGGTTAATAAACTTACATAATAAATCAATTTATAATAAAATCAAGAAACAGGGTTAGAATGGAAGAAAACATAAAGTGCGAGAAATTTAGCAAAACAAAATGACCGCGGTATATCGAATCAGCGTTGTTACAGAAAGAACTAAACGAGGTATTATTGCTTTTGAGTATACAATTTTTTAACATATACAAGAATTCCGACGTTCTGCAATCATTCCATTTTTAATGTAGGCTCTCCTGCCCCCTGGTCACGTTTTGAACAAAATGTAGACACCCCTCCCACGTATCTGGGAGTGCATGAATAAAATGACCGCTTTTGTAGTAAACAGAACTATTAAAAAGATGACTTTTTTGTGGACAGTCTCTTGTCATGTTTGCTCTTCCAACTGACCACATTCTTCATCCTTGCTTCCTGAGCATCAACAAAGAACTTTTGTTTCCTTTGGCGCTGTTTAAATATTCATTATTTTCGTTCCTTCTTTCAAAAAAAAAAGTTGCTACTGAAAAACAGCTTTTTGTATGTATACGTTGAACAGGCGAATATGTTACTTCCCCCCCCCCTGAAAACTTTGCAATCGAGTAGATTACCAAAGTTGCCGTAGGGCGGAGAGCTCTTTTTCCCTATCGTTCTCGAAGGTGCTCGAATAAAAGGAGACAAAAAAAATTACCGAATTATTTTTTTTTTTTTCGTTATATCTCATTTTCCTGTTTATCTCAAAATGGCGTAATTTAACTGTAATTGTACAATAATACAGATTCTGGATACATTAATTAAGCGAAAGTTTAAATATACATTTGAATTCTTATGCTTCTTCTTTTCTCATAATAATTTGAGATGTTCCTCAAATACATGTAGTTACTTTTTGGAGAAAGATTAGAGAATACTTAAGGATATTTCAGTTAAAAAAGAAATTTTTCTTTAGAAATCTTGAGATTCTGTCAACAGATTTTGCAAATAATTATTTATTAACATTTGAAAATTATAATATATTTATAAATTATACATAATGTGTTTGTCATAACAATTTAAATATCTCTTACAGTATACATACCAATAACTCAAATGCCCCTCAATAATGTATTAAAATTACTTTATAATTTTTTAACAATAATTTAGGATATATTTCTCAAACGGATTGATATGTAAAAAAATATAAGATCTTTAGTGTCGTAGTTCTGAGGAAAACGAAGAACAAGTTCTTATTCCAAAACACAAATGGATTAGGATTCATAAAGATAATTAAAATACATTATGTTTACATATTAATTATTCAGTTATTCCAAATTTAAAAGTAAAGTTAATAGAAAATAAGACTATAATTCAAATACTGTGAAGCCTACCACGTGTTCATCCATTATTTGAGATTGTATAATTATTTTTTGGCATTATTATTAATTTTAAAATGGTTTCATGCGTAATAATTTTTTGAGTTTTAGAACTCAGAATAATATTTTACAATGAATTTAATAAAGATTTCAAAAACTTTGTGGTAGAACAATAAATTGTAATAATGGTTTTAGACTAAGTGAAAAGAAATCATAATTATACACTAAATTTTATAACTATCTGAATTTAAAAATCATCCCTTTACTCAGCATGCGATATTTAAGTATTGAAATGGAAAGCAAAGCAATAAAGCAGCCATAAGGATTACGACATACAAAATATTTTTGTTACCTCACACACATACAATTAGCGTATCAAAATTTAAATAAAACAATTCATAAAAGATTTTAGTATCCTCTGAAATTTATCCCATAAAGCATGATTAAAATTTTACCAAAACTTTTAAACTATTAATTTAGCATATAAAAACTGCATATTTACCCGCTGACTTAAAAATCTACTTTATGAGGTTTTAAATTAAATAGTAATGAAAACCTAAAACATTGCTTCGCAACGATGAAAAATGTAAATAAAATGTTGAATTTCTTCTAAACTATCTTATATTTGCAGAAGCATTTTACTTTCATCGACAATGTTTTATTTGAAATGAATGAAATAGACATAACAAACTACGTGCGTTTATTTTAGAAAGCAAAAACAGGGTGACAAGGATATTACTTTTGCTGAAAATTAATACATTGGTGTTTGCTTAAGCTCATATCCTCTTTGTAAATTAAATGCTGGTATTTACAGGGCCCTTTTTTTGCTAGCTGAGAGAGAAATTGCTCAAAGTTGTATTTATTTAGATGTTGTATTAATCTTAGTGAACTATAAGAATGAAAAATGTATATCCTTTTTTGTTATCTTTTTTGCGCGTAGATTTATATGCTTCATTTACAAAAAAAAAATGTTTTTCCCCTTTGACTACGTTTCTTTAATCAAAAAGTTTATATATAAATATAGGAAATGGAATTTTTTTTAATGTATTTTCTTCCCGAGACATAAAACAAATTTCTCTTTTATTATTTTAGCTCATAATATGAGTTGTTAAAATTAAATGCTATAAGAAACAGGATATATGTATGTAAGATCTCTGTCGACGTTTCTAACATCTTGATAATAATATGTTGCTGTCGATGAAGGGAAACAAATAATTGGTAATCGCTTAACTTTAATAAATTCAAGTAATTTATTCAATGGCGATGATAATTTAGGTGTATATTAAAGGAAGTTACTTTTTGAGATGTTGTCAACCTTTACGATAAATGACAAATAAAGTGCGCGAGGTCGCGTGACACATACACTAGGTGTCAGCAGATAAAGGGGAGCATTATATTGAACTGAACGCTTCTATAAAGAGAGAGGGGCCCCAAAATAATTTTGTTCATTCAGGGATTTTAAAAATGGACCATGCAATAATGCTAATACACATAACACTGGTTATTCTAGAGATGAAAAGGCTTGACTATAAGAATAATTAAATAAACTTTTAATTTATCTCATCACACATACAGATATATATATATATATTCCTTTCTGAATAATAGATACATAAACATTTATTTTGCTTAAATGGAGTAAACTTCATTAAATATCAAATTGCTTACAAAAATGAGAATGACTTCTTAATGGGAAACTTCAATTCTAGTTTATTAGTTTTTATTCAGAAGAAAGGTAAGATGTTTTCAGTAAGTATAAGAAGAAAAAAAAATAAGAGTAATGAAAAAGAGCAACAAAAATTTCAATTTAATTTGTTTTGGAGCAGACTTTCTAATCAACAAAATTTTGAAAAAACATTCATTTTCCAAAATGTGTTCATTTACGTACCTAAAACTTTATAATTAGTTTATATTTTTACTATTTAGACTCTTCATCACGGGAAAATACACACTATTGTCAGTTTTCATTAATTATAGACACCACTAATTGAAATTGAAATTTTACATGATCTCCCATTTATTTCATTAACTTTTGTTTTATTAACTATTTGTTTTTATTTGGAAATTCTATTCCAGTTTTACTTCTTAATCTTAAAAAATATAAAGGTAATGTAAAGTTTAGTATAGATTACAAATTTTTTAGATAAACATTTCTTTTTTCATTTGAAATTTACAAATAAAATACAAATGTTTTTTGAAAATCAAGTTCACTGTTTTGTGAATGAAACATTTCAACAAAGTTTTTATATTTTTTATTATTATTATGCATTAGTTTTTAAAATAATATTCGCCGAAAAAATAATATTATTATAAAAATAAGCTTAAAATAAAACAAAATACTAATGTCAAAATTTGCTCATTTAAATATCAACATTGAAGTAAAAATATTCAGACATTTGTCCCTTATTTTACATAGTTTAAAGGAAATTCTTTGCAATTTGTTTCACAAATTATATTAAGTCTAAGTGAATTAGAAATCAAAGTAAACCGAGTCTAGTTTCTAACTTCTTTTAAAACATTTTATTTAAAATTGGAATTTGTGATAGTAATTAAATATTTTCATTTTTACTTCAGCTTTGCATAATTTCAATCTAAGCAATTAGCCAGTCTAATTTCCATAGTAAAGTGTACGATTGAGATCTGAATTTTCAGAGAAAAAAATTACTTGCTGATTCTTCGTAATTTTGAAAGTATTTTTACATTTATTTTGCCATCGAATTTATTTTTTTAGTGCAAAGTAGCAATTTTACGAAGCATGGCGCAATGAAATTGTATGAAGTGGATTACTTATTTTACTAAGCGAAAAAGAAAGTTCGGGATTTTACTCAGATACCATTACGAACAGTTATGTATCTAAAAACTAATTTTGCGAACGCAGTTGATTTCTAAGAACCCATTTTCTAAATTTTTAGTTATTTTACATGATTTTGCAAAAATACGAATAAAACGTTTCGTGAAAAAAAATTCCATAATATTTTTTAATTAATTTTTAAACAATATATATGACGTAGTTTTACATACGACTATTTTTTAATTAAATAATCGAATTCGTAAATTTCTATAGTATTTGCATACCTGTATGAATAAGCATTGCTTAACTTTTAATTTAGAGTTTAAATCCTGAGGAATCAATTTTTATTTATATAATTAATTATTTTATAGAAACTTTAACTTTTATATCAAACTAATTAGAGCACAAAATATTAGGGTAATTGCTGGGGTTCCAAAAAACTCAAATACATTAATAACAAAGTTTTAAGCATTCAAATCTAACTATTTAAATTTCAAGTGTATTAAAATTTAATAGAATTGCTTAGTAAATATTAAGATCAATCAGAAAAAACTTTTGATAATATATAAAAGTTAAATTTTTGCCAATTTTCATTTTTATAATAAAGCAAAATAATTATATTATACTCTATCATCGTATCTTTTTTAAATATTAAACAAAAAGTATTAAAAACAAAAAGGGAGTCTAATTTTTTTCACGAGTGGTAAATTTAAGTTGAAAACTACTTAAAAAAAACACCTCAAATAATTATTTTAATGCAGTCGCTTAGCTACAAAATATGATACAAACAAATTTCCTTCCGTGAAATGCATTGCAGAAAATAAAAGAAACTTAATAGACTCAGAGACATTTAATAAATGTTTATCATAACTAACACAAAAGAAAGTCTCTCGAGACCTCAGCAGTTTGTAAATGTTTTTAACCATTAATATAAAGAGCTAATTACATAGCTTTACTATTAGTTCACAAATCAACACCATTTATTTAGACACCTTTAAATCTAAAGCATTTAGGATGGTCCCAACGCAATTTATAAGATTAACATGTCGTTTATAATTTTGTACGACAAGAGAACGCAGTTTTAAGTTGCTTAACTAGAGAACTAAAATAGTTGGTCTCTAAAGAATTAGTCGCTTTATTTTCTGATGTATTCCTAACGAATTGAAGTAGATGAAACTATGAAACAGATTTGAGAAAGCTGCTTCATAGCGATAAAAAGTTAATGAATTAAATTTAAATTCAATTTTTCAATTTATGATTATATAAACATTTTAGTAAGTTTATATAAGTTTGTATAAAATTATTACGAATATGCAAAAGTATATTTAGATATTATTAAGCCACTAATTTTTTTTATCGATTTTCTTACTTTAAAACATTTTAGAACAAATTCTTGGAAGTAATTGGAGGTATTGGATTTCAGAGTGAAAAATGTTCTTATATATGTTTTGATAGAAAATGATATAGAACTATAATATAATATACTTGTAAGTAATCAAATTTAATCTAGTTTTCATGCTTCCATAATACTCAATTTTTCTGAAACCATACAAAATCATTAAAAGAAATTTTATAACATTAATGTATACAGACCAAGTTCCCAATATAGGCTAAACTCTTATAGCTCAGATGTTATTTTCTGTGGCATCAGTAACCTATTGGTCACGATCACAGACTTGTGACAGACGGTTTTCGTTGAGTGGTGGGTTCTTGACTTCATGCCACTAAAGACCTACCGTGTAGCAGGGTCTGATGAGCCTGTCGAGACTCAAAGAACTCCCCTCGACGTGGTGTGGAAGTCAGAAGAGGGAGATTCTAGCTCAGATTTCGTCCTCGTTACTTGATCAAGGTTCAAAATTACGAGGTCCGTCTCCAATAGCCCTCTTGTGGTTTTTAGTACGACGTTAATAAAAATCAATCAATTTTATCTGTTACCAATAATACAGCAATTTTATTTCTTCATATGTTATTTATGCCACACAATATCTATTTCCCGTATTATATTATGCACTAATTCTATTATTTAAGATACACAATTCTAATAACATAACAATTTTGACATAAAAATTAAATATCGTAAGCTATTTAATACAAATATTAATATGAAAATTATTTTTAAAGGGTATTTTATACTCTAAAAACATAAATTTTACAACTACAAATGGTACTTCAGTCTGTAATCAAAGTTTGACTTAAGAGATAATGTGTACCGTAAAATTCAAATCAAGAAATTTTCGAATTTGAGATATAATATATATAAAAATTAAATTCCTTAATTTTTTTTATATTAACATAAGTACATTTGTAACAACGCTTGAACCGAAAGAGGGGTGTTTTAGAATTCATATATTTTAGAAATCAACCACTGACTATAAATACAAAACTCTTATATTTGTTATTAAATACTATGATAGGAATATTTTTATGCCATGCTCTTTTGTTTTAGTGTTTACGAAGCAAATTTGTATTATTTGCAAAATAAACAATTCCAAAGACAACGATGGAAACCATTGATAATGATTATACAATGAATTTAAGAAAATTATTTGTTTTAGGAAGTTATTGTTGAGTCAACAAACAAGAAAATAAAGTAACAGTGATGTAAAAGAATTAGTTTAATTTTCATTTAAAATATCACAGTGGATTAAGTAATAGATTTTCGATTCTAAATCTTCTAAGGCATCTAGTCAGAACACATATTTCTACAGCACATTTCAAAATTTTTTTTGGATTAAGAAATATATTTTCTATTTTAATTATAACTCAAGCATTTTGACAGTCAAATGTTTCGAATAATACGATAAGACTATTTCACTATTTATACGAAGCTTTAATTGTAATTAAAGATCACATTTCAAAAATAAATAGTACTAATTCGTTATACTTATGAGTTATTAAAGAATTGAAAAGTTCTTAATTCACGAAGTATTATAATGAAATAAAAATCTTTCTGCATGCTTTTCAAAACAAAATGGGAAGATAAAAATTTTCACAACACAAAAGGCAATTTTTCTCAACTCTCCAAAACAAGACTATTTTCCTTCCGTCATAGCTTCAACAATCTGATATTCAAATTGCCATTAATTCAGTACACGATATTACAAAATATTTATAAAATTTTTCCTCTTTTCCCGACGAATCTTATTACCTTAAGTAAGGCCTAAATACAAGTTCAAGTTAAGTTTTCCTCATATCGAAAACCTGCATTTTTAAATTGAGTTTTCCTGAGCAAAACTCTTCATTCTTTTCTTTAATCATAAGAATCACAAAAGAAAAGCTTCCGAAGGAAGATTAAAGTTGTCAAAAATCTTCTCATACCATGCTCGGCAACCCTGAAAAGGGATAAGGGTAAATGGGTATTTAATATGGATCAATTTACGAGACCATGGTTGTGTCCTCAGCTACCGGATTTTTCAATGTTTTTTAGTAAATTTGCGCTTTATACTGCAGATCCTTGACTACTCTGAGCTGGAAATTCGATACTCGCGCCTAAAATACGTGATGAAAATTTTCTAATCGCTAATGAGAGTCGAAGAGAGATTTGATCTGCAAGCTTCGGATCGAATTACCAAAGTTTCAGACGCTTCTATTTGCTAGTTGAAAGTAATAGTATGTAGAGATTGAATGTGAGTTAGGAGGGGGGGGGGGAATTGTTGAAATCCGTTTTGTAAAGTAATATTTTTTTTTTGAAAAGTAATGATACGATTTTAAAAGAGAAACCAACTTTATTGAACTTAATATACCGAACTTGATTTAATTAAATAGCTTTCCAAAAACACTTACAATTTAATCTTTGATACAAGCTGGTTTACATTACTATTAATACAGTATTGGTAATGTTTGTTTAACGAGGTGACGGACCTCATAATTTTGAACTTTAGTCTAGTGACGAGAAAGACACATGAGCTGGTACTTCCCTCTCCAAACTTCCACACTATACCAAAAGGGGGACTTGGAATCTCGACCAAATATAACGTGCATCAACCCTGCTCCATGGTGGGTCTTTATGGCACTGGGCATATGAACCCATGGCTCGGTGAATAAAACGCCAACCAAGAGTTCACGACCATGACTACAAGGCTGCCGTGGCCACTATAGTATTGGTAATCGGTTTTTGAATTTCGATTATTCTAGCTCTTCTAAATTCCACCTCACAAGATAGAGATTTCAAGACAAATTCGAGTTTAAAGTATCTTAGCATCCATTATTCAGTAATTTGGACTTTGATTTGAGATTGTTCAATTAAAATGCACAACAGCTATTCAATAGGCTGATGATATGATGAGCCTCATATTTTTTAAGTCATTTTTAGCTTGGTTGATACCTGATAATTAATATTTCTTAATCTTAACTTCCTTAACCCTTTACTATGGAAAGAATTTGACGTACGAATATGCTTAATGTCTTTCAACCTAATCTTTCTGTGTGCCACGGAATCGGATACTTAAAACTAATGATCCCCCAGCTGCCAGGTTTTCTAACGGATCTTCATTACAGACTGCTCTAGCACAGCAGATTCTTTGATGCATTATATGCATTTGATAATAATGTTGGTAAGTTTCAAAAAGGTGGTTATTGTACGGGAGGTTTATGAAATAATCATCAAATTTTAAAATATTATAAATGCAAGATTATTAACAGAGCTAACTGGAAGTATATGTTTTTATTTCCATATTTTCACTTTTTCTTTTAAACCACAAAGCTTGAACTAATTTTCACTTAGCAAGTTATAGGAAGGAAGCGGCTCATTTTACATGTTACGTACATGGAAATGGAGATAAGCCATTGGAAAGAGTTTTGTAGTATGAAGTATGCAAAATTTTCATCACTTGTTATAGTGAAGAGAGCATTTAGATGAAAATATGGATCTCATACGTCAGATGTCATAAAAATATTCTGCACGGGTTTTACCAATTCATGGCCACTGTTTGTAAAAAAGGAAGAGGACTGATAGACTATGTTGTACACGATGTATTGGATAGGATTTGAGATTTTTTTGTACTTAGACCATAGAAATCAACATATCGTATTAGTCGTAATAATTTACAACCAAATAAAATGGCACATCTTCTCTGAATTTAATTTATTTATTTAAACTTATGAATTTTTAGATTAACACGTTTAAAAATAATGAACTAGGACAAATGATGGAATCGTATAGTGAGAGAAGAGACTCCGATCACAAATGAGAATAAAGAGTCAAGAAATCGAGCAAAGACTCAAATGAAAAGATTATAATTTGATGCCTTCTATCAATTTATTTAAATAACATGATTAAATTTTATAATTTCTATCTTGTTTTTGTGCCTCATCGACTAAATTAGATTTATTTCATTGCTTAAAGAATTTGGTGTAAGTGTTTTGTGCATAACTCGCGAGTCTGGCATGTCTGTGTTAACGTGTCCGTGTGAGTTTATGAATGTGAGTCTTGTATCAAATTCTTGGAGAACATCTTACTTAAATGTGACGTCAGGAAGAAGAGATTATGGTAGCCACAAAAAGAGAGAAAGTGCTTTTTCCTCCTGAAAATGCAATTCACAGTTCAGAATACGAAATGTACAATTTACAATGTACCCTCTTCTGGTCTTTCAAGAGTGAATTCAAAATGTCTAAGAGGGACCATCCCTTAAGATTCCCTTATTTCATGATCGTGGGAACCACGTATCACAAACTTTTGGAAAATTCCACGAAAGTTAATGCAATTGAAAACTCATCGCCTTCAGAACGAAAAGTGGCATTGTCATGCTCCAACTCTACAGAAAGATTACGTATAGATAATTGTACAGCAAAAATAATGCATACAGAGTTTTTGTAAATGTTTATAAACGAAATGAAAAGTTTTTCTTTTTATGAGGTATTGTTCATTTTCATATTTTCAATACTTTTTGAAATGTAATAATTTTGACCCCGGTGATATTTTTTAAAAACTTTTTTTTTGCAACACTTCGAAATTTAAAGTGAATTTAGATAATAAGCATTGGATGGCTTAGAAATGTGAGTTAACTAAAACCTTTCTTTTTCCTTTTAAGGATAATTCTATAAACATGTTATTAGCCAAAATTATTATTTTGGAAATTGGTATATTTTAATGAGAAATAGGTTACAGTAATATAAGAGCGAAATTAATAATCAACTGAATTAATTATTATCATGGGGCTACGTTTTAGTTGGATCAATTTTAGAGTACCAGATCACTTTTCAATTTTTTAGCTACCCAAAGGGTTATTGTTTTAGTTGGATCACTTTTGGCATACCAGATCATTCTTGAATTTTTTTTATCGTTTTCTTCAATTTTAATTACATTTAGCTTAAATGTATTTAATTTAATAATCTATAGTTTACTGTAATTTTAATTACATGTAAATGATATAATATTCAATTTAATAATATGTATCGTTTGCTTTCATTTCAACTATGTTTAGCTTATATATATATTCAATTTAATAATTTATCGTTTCATTAATTTTAATATCGGAAAAGAGTTAAATATTGTCTATTTCGCGATATTTCATCGTTTACTTTAACTCTCTTATTTAATTGAGTAATTTAATAATAATTTTAAAAAAACGCACCTTGGGTGCCAAATTTGTTCTATGAAAAGCATTGCATAGAACTTCGATTGGTTTTCTATATTTGTTTTAATGTAGGATAGATGTGTTAAGTGGAGTACCAACTTCGTCATTTGAAGTAATCCAAAACTGCGAGGTGATCAGATGTGAGTCAGTAACAGTTTGGATGCAAGAGCCAAATGGCGGCTAAGTTGCCCCCAAAAGTTATTTAAAACACTCCAATTTTAATATAAGATTGAGAATCGAGATTAAAAACATTGTGAAAGGTCAACAATAAAATTTTAAACACAAAACACCAATTTTAATTTTAAAAGCAACTACGTTTCGTTGGGAGTTTTTCGCCACCAAATAAAACATTTTTAAAACAGATTAATAACAAAAAAATAGAAACAATGGCTATTGACTTTGGTTAAAGGATCTTTACGTCATTCAGAAATAGACAAGAGCAAGCTTTGAATGCAACAACAAACAAAAATTATATCTTTGAAAAGTTAAAGGTAATAATAATTTTAACGAAATGTTATTAAATGCACGAAAGAAATAGATTCAGAATGTCTTAAAATTTATTCGTAGTTTGAGTATTATTTTAGTTTGAAAATATTCCAAAGTGTCAAAAACAATTCTTGCACGTATTCCTGAAATGAGCCTTTTGAATTTAAACGGTTGTTTTTCGAAAATTGTTCGAAAAACATCCCGAGATGGTAAGTCAACATATTGTTTTGACAGATGTACAGAATTACTTAGAATTTTAAACAAAGTTTTTATTGCTTTACTTTTCAAATACGATAATAACAAATGTTTCTCAAAGTCACTCACGAACAGCAAAAACTAAGCGGTAAAAGTAGTTTTTAAATAAAAGTATGTATATGTCTAGATTTTTAGATGACAGCATGTTTATTTATATGATGATGGTTCATAAATTATATATTTAGATGTATAATTTCCGACAACAGGTACACAACTACGACGACAGTCATAATCTATATTACATTTCACGAAATCAACTTATCAACAGAGTGTTTCATAGTACAATTCACGCACAACATTAAGAAGTTGCTTTTTATTTTAATTAGTATTTTCTTTAAATCATTAAATTAAGATTTCTCCCCAGTCTATTTAATCAAATAACCACCTTTACTGAAATAAAATTATTTTATCTCCCCCTCGTGAAAAAATATTTATGTACGAAGAATTAATGTATATAGAAAAGTAAATATGGCAGACTTTAAAAAAAATTTAATAGCTATAAGTAAATGCAAATGAAAATAGTTATATTGTATTTTTAGAAAGCTTTTAAAATCATTCCATTATAATCAAAGAGACTTCTCTTAGAGAGAGGGGGGGGGGTTCCATTATAAATCTGAAAAAATTGATTTTAGTTTAGTTTTAGTTTAGTTTTTATTAACGTCGCACTAGAAGCAACACGAGGGCTATTGGCGACGGACCTCGTAATTTTGAACCACGGTCAAGTGACGAGGACGACACCTGAGCTGGCACCCCCCTCTCCAAACATCCACACCACGCCAACGGGAGGACTTTGGGCCCCGAACAGATTTAACGTGCATCAGCCCCAGCTACACGGCGAAAAAATTGATTATCTACTTAGAAAAAAGTAAATATTTGCAAATATAAAAGTATTTTGAAAAATATTAACACTAAGAATAACTTACATAAATGAAATAAAAGATGATTTTGCAGTTAAATAAAGTGTGTGGACGACTTTGACTACCAGGTACGCCGTGTAATGATTTAACATACTTGTTATGGCATTGGAGATGAGTTGTGAGTGCAAAGATTTCCAAACGTCACAAAGAGCTCTTTTCAGATTTGGAAAGAGCTTCCGTGGGTATGGATGGGGGGAATGTTGTATCCCTAGCATATCCCACACTCGTGGGATAGGATACAAATGAGGAGGAAGTAGGCCACGACAAGTGTTGGATGTTTTTCGTCTGAAAAAAACCGTTCATTAGAATGTCCAAGGCTAAGGCTCCGAAACCCAGTTTAAACGAGAGTGTTTATGTGTATATGCGTGATTAATGCAAACTTCTGTTCGAGTGGTGTGGAGCTCAACATCATGGAGTCTGATGCAAGAAGTTTATCTGAAACCTTTGGCGGCTGTGAGCGCTGAATCCAGTTCACTGGCACAACTATCTCTCTGACGTCTAACACAACTGTCTGCCTGACGCAATTACTGACAGATATCGTTTTTGGCGAACAGTTGTGACTCTTGGCTGACCATGGTACTAATCGTCGATCAGGATTTCCCGCACTTTGAAATCCTTGTCAAAGTCTTAAAATCACACCCAATCACACATACAAAATTCGAAAAACTTTGTTTTGCGATCGTCCGGATTTGAGCAACGCAACGATACTTTCGCAAATATTTCCATTTGTTGCTTTTGTGTCATCATTCGTTCTGTTGAATCGTTAACAGCATTCCTTTGTGCAAGAATTATGTTAAACATGTCGAACTGCGAATGCCAATTTATCCTGTTTATACGTGTTCCTAAGTGAGCAGATGTTTTGCGCATGAACACGTCGACTGAAAGTTTTTGCGAAAAGACATAAACTTTCACACTCAGCAGATGTTTTTCTACAACATATTTTGTACAAAATCATTAATATTTACATTTACTTATATTTTTTCCCATTTTACGAATTATTCTTAAGATTTGGACACCAATTGGAATCATACCACGACTTTTAATGAGTTTTTGGAACTCATGTATTTTTTCTACATTTAGTTTATTCTAAATTCTAATATTTGGAAACAATGTTCTTTTTTTAAAAATGTTTTTGCACTCCACGTCTTGGTGAGTAAAAAACTCTTAAGGGACTTCTAAACTCTACTATGAACTGTAAAATAACAACTCAACTTTCTTAAGAACTGTAAGGGAACAATTCAAATTTACTGTAGTTGGGAAGAAATCTATTGAATAGAAGGCTACCGCCATACTGGCTAGCGTGAGAAGCTACATGGGATAACTTAGTTAGATGCCTGAATATTGTATGTGTTTGTATAATGTGCTGCATTAAAATGTACTTAAATTTGACAGTTAAGCGGATTTTTAATTTTTTGTCATAAAACCACTCTCACTGTCTTTTAATCACTTGTCAAAGATTGAAATTTCTATGCATGTTGAAATTCTTGTATAAAATCGGCCAGTTATATTAATACAGCTTTCTATAAAACGCTAATGTGAATTTTAAATTAACATCGTACTAGGTAAACACATGTACATTGAACAACCGACCTCAAAACCTTAGAATTACCGTCAGGTAACTAGTACAACGCTTGAGCTGGCATCTCACTCTCTTAAATTTCACACAACAGCAATTGAGGATTTTTAATATGAATTCTGTTTAATTTTTGATGGACTTTATTCTTCCTCAAGAAAGATCTTTCCTTGATTTTATTTTTTATCAAAATGAAATTTTTTGTGACAAGGGAAAGAAAGAATATATGTATAAAATCTCGTAAACCATTTCCACCAAGTCACCGCCATTGCCACCAAGAGATGTGACATTATGGACAGCACACCTCTTATAGGATTCATGTGAAGGGGAATTTATGTGGCATCGGATTCAAAATAAAAACGACCCATTATTTGCTACCTTAATTGGAACTAGGTTTTTTTGGTCGCCAAAATTTGGCGTAATTTTGGCTGGAATGACACAGACTTTCATGGGGGGGGGGAGAGAATTTCACACTAACATGAAAAATAGTTGGATCTTATTATTCTTTACTTTACATAACATTAAATAAAAAAAGTATGGAATCTTAGAAATTATTTAAATATCAGTTCAAGAATCAAATGCTTAATTCTGAAACAGAATTTGTCATTTTCACAAACTATGCATTCAAGCAAAAATACTTCACTCGTTAATATTCCGCTGGCGTCGTATAACGTATTTTAAATGCATATAAAATACCAAATGTTCTTTTCAGCGAAATTTGATTCGATTTGAAAGAAGACAAAAAATGTTGAATAAAATGAAAACAGTTTACTGTGGTTTTCAAATTCCTATTATTTAAATTTTCGAATGGCGATTATGAAATGATTTATCAACTATTAGTAATATCATTAGTTTAACATTTCATGATCTATACATAAATATTAATTTTCAATACTTTATTTAGAAAATAAATTGAAATTTTTTGTAATAAGAATTATTTAGGAGAAGCGGCGATTGTTTCTTAATACTTTTTTTTTTATTTTCTGTTTCATTTCTTGAATATTTGAATACTTAACATTCGACAATGATTATTATATTATATACCAACAAATCATTGATGTGTGTTTAAATAATTACAATATGCATAATAATAAAGCAATCAAATATGTCTGAATTAAAGGGATGGAAATCTTAAGAAATAAATGAAAATTAGAAATTAAAATCCTTTATTACTGAATTAAATTTTTGAGCTTATATGAAATTTTCCAGAACAGTATCTTAAGTATTTCAAGGGATTATCAGGGTGATCCGAACAATGTGTTGAAGTTTGTTTTTATTCTCCAATGATTTTTCTTTCGATATGTATTTTGCATCATCTTTATTAATTTTCAGAATGTAAAATTTGTAGTTTTCCGTCAAATCGCTTTTTTTTCAAACGTACTATGTTGATCCTGTAATTATCTATTGATTCCAAAATCTATCTTAGGTGGATAACCAACCATTTTAAAAACTTGAAATAGTTTAAGGGTATTTCATAAAATTCTTTGTATATTTTCTTGTGCAAATTTTTTTTATTGTAGCAGTCCCCTTCTATTATTTAATTCTATAGACATCGTAATGTTCAATTAAACAGTCAATAAGGTTACAAAGCCAGTTGAAGATACTTAAAAAAAGACAACATATTTTTATTCCCTATCTTTACAGAATATGTGAGCTCTTCCTTTCTCTAATCTCTCCTGACTCACTGGTATCCTGTCTTATAATTAAACAATGATGTCCTAGCTTATAAAATCATTCGCATCGAGTGAGTCACTTTTTAAATACAACAGGTTTGCCCTTATTGCTCTAACTAGGAGTCCCTTTTAACCATTTTTACAACAAACGATTAATTACAATGATTCACTCCAATAAACAAGCAAACATCTATCAACCTCTCATTATCACATATCTTCCTTCTCATTCTTTAAAATTTTATCTCACTTATACATCACTATCCTTGATTCGATTCATTACACTTCTTATCTTTACCTAATTTAATTATTACAGTTTTATTTGGATGGAAAGGAAGTGGAATTTTATGTAATTCAGATTACATAAGTCTCTAAGATTAATTATGAGAAAACCGTGAATTGCCAAAATTCATAGCATTAATTGCACAAAAATATATGTCCGAATAGGCCATTCGGCCACAATTTACAACAATCGTTGGCGTCTTATGGCAGGAGTCGTAAGCTTATGTACGAAACTATTTTAAGCGATAAAAACAATTCATACATTTCTTCATATAAGTGATAACAGAAATGTCTCTTTCCGATTTCTATAACATGAATGCATGTCTCCACAGAGGAGCCTTTTGAATGTTAAAGGTTAACTTCAACAATTATCAGTACTTTTGATTAATTAGTCACATGATTCAACCATAACCACCATGGTTGAATCATAGTGATCATAGTTGCTAGTTTCATGAGTTAAGAGGTTCAAAACGAGCTAAAAGGATTGAATCATTTCAATGTCTTCACATTGAAATTCAATTTCACACAATTCAATTCAATGTCACATTCTACGAATGTCAATTCGTAGGAAATCCTCTTCACTTTGATAGTGGATTTAAATTAAGAGATCTTTAAATAACAACCCTAATGTTGCTTTGGAACGATATTGATTCAAATTAATCAACAGATTGATTAATGCAAAACACACAAATACGAATTTAGAAGAATTTCATCTCGTGAATGTACTAATATTCCTTATGTTACAAATTATACTCAATAACTATTCAGATGGTAAGATATATCATAATTTAAGGAATGTTATAGATATATTTTCAAATCTTTTCCGACATATGAGAATAGTTAAAAATGGTCTCTGATTCTTAGTCAGTTTTGTTTGGTGTAGCGTCGAAATGTTGTCGTCGCTTTGAGTCGAGTTATCACCGCCAATGAGGCTTTCATTCATCACTATACACCGAAACCCATACAACAATCAAAGCAATGCGTTACTTCCGGTCAATATGCAGCAAAGAACGTGAAGAGGATATGATTGGCCGGAGAAGTTATGACGACGAAGTTTTGGGGATGCGAAGGACGTCATCTTTTTGGACTTTTTAGAAAGAAGAAAAGCGATCAAAGACCAGTACTACAATGTGTTCCCTGTTCCCATTTTACATTCTTAACACGTGAATTTTTAGAACAGCCCTTTTAAATATATATATATATATATATATATATCATTAAAATAAGTTAAAAGTATTATAGAAATAAGGATTGAAACTTAAGCACAAAAATAATATTTCTCTAAAGTTATAGAGATGTTCTATATCATCAAAAAAATAAAATAAAAATGAAATTTTAAATTACAAAAACCTAAAAGTGAAAGAAAAACTACACTATAAATAATGAAGAAAGAGATCAAATAGATAGAATACCAGCCGAAAAAGCAAGAAATAAAATACAAATCATAAACAAACCATAGCATGAAAAACAATGAAAACGGGGGAGAGAAAAGTCACTAAGAAAAGAAAATACAACGTTCATAATTTCTGATACTGTCTTATGACATATTAGCTGGTTAAACACGTTTTACAAGTTCAACATTACCAACAAAAAAATGTTATATACAAAAAATGAAAATTCTATAAATTTCATTAAAAATAAAAGAAATAAAATGCAAAAGGATCACATTACAATATAAGAAAACAAGTAAAAAATACATACATAGAGAAAGAGATATAAACAAATATTAACCAATGAACACAGAAGAAGAAAAAAACCTAAAATTTACCAAACAGATTGAAAGCGATTAAAGTCTCACATGAGGCAGTTGCCTAGCACCAACAAACCCAGAATCTAATCCTAACAGAACAAAATTTTCCCGTTCCTGTTAGAACCGGAAATGTAACAATGCTTTCTATCAGAAAGAAAGAGCATTAATGCAGAATTTTAAGGAATTTAGGAAATAGTAGCGAAATGGGAAAATAGAAGAGAAAAAATTATAAAAAGTGAAAAAACTAATTTTAAAAACAATCAAAATGCAAAATTCTTCTTTTTTGTTTAATTTGAAACAAGCTCCTATTTTCCTTAAAACTATACTTATTACATATTATATTACGCTTAATAAAATTCAAAGGAAATTCTGTTTGCAAAATTGTTTTCTTAAACTTCAAAAACATTTTCTTAAACTAAAAATTCTGTAAATATCTTGTGTTTTTGCCACGAGTCTAATATTACGCATCAACACATATTACATATAAACTATTATCCCTAATTTTGAATAGTTTAAATATTAGTTAAAGGAAACTGGACAAAACTAGTGATTAATCTATCAAATGATAACAAAATTAAAATTTAGAATGATATAAAAATAGTGAGTAGCATTTAAATGGACGTAACAGAGAGAGAAAGAAAATTAATGGGCGAAAATTAACATAGCAGTAGAAGTTATATGAAATATACGAGGACAATTGACGATGAAGACATTGATTTTCTTGATTTTGGACATTTGTCAAGGAATGATGCCGATATTAATGCTATCATCTCCCTTTCAAAACTTCCACACGAAACATTGAAATAACTTGAAACTCACTTTATTGTAATAATTATTATTCTTTAATAAGGAAGCATAATTCAAATTCACATACCACATCGCATTTTTTTCACGTGTTTTGAAAACTGATAAGTTTTGATAGGAATGTTTTCTAAGATGTTTTTGCAATGCAAATATTACATTAAAATATTGAATTTAAACTATTTTAATTATAATACATGTATAAAATTCCTAAATTCTTTAAAGTACTTTTATTATATTACTGTCTTATAATTTTTACTCTTCTAATAATAAATAATTTATATTATTTGGATTATCTCTTGAATATGTATCTACTGATTTACTTTCATTAAAGCACAGAAATAAAATTACATAGGAATTGTTTCTTCAAAATTTCTTTTCAACTGTAAGCATAATGTTTTGCAGGAATAATTAAAAATAAATTAGAAATAGTATGCACACACATATCCCATTTGTTTTCAGTGATTATTCTCAAAATATTTTTTTTTCTCCCGACAAAATAAAATTAAAGTTATCATGGGGTTTGATTAACTGCATAATTACCATTCGTAATTTTATCTGTAAATAAATTTTGCTTTCTGCAGAACATTTTGCATTTTTTTTTGAGAAGATGAACTATCCAGCTAACATTGATTTTCTTTAAAATTTTTTTCTTAGAATAATCTAAGCAATAATTGTGCCATAGGGACTTTGTATTTGATTCCAGAATGGGAAAACTAAGACAATAATATGAAAATAAATTTTACAAGTAAGATTTCTCTGATTTGCTGAGAATTGTTTTATTTTATTTATGTTTAAGGAACTGAAATATTTTTAAAACACAAATGTAACTTTTTTGGGATTAAAATCATAGTTATTTGAATGGTAAGACATGAAGATAATTTAATAAAATTTCTCAAAGTAATAGAAATACCTGAACAATAACATTAAGATGTATATTTTTAAATTCCAGGTATTAGTATGAGAAAAATTATAAAATAAAAGCTTTTATTTACAGAATTAAATAAATATTTTAATCAAAGTAAAAATTAAATGTTAATTCATAAAGGAAGAGTTTTATGATATTTTAGCTAGAACCGTATTAGAGATTAGTGACAAAGAATCTCATACATTTGAGTTGTATTTAAAGGATAAACTCGATATCTGATGCAGTAGATCATTTTCTTAACTCGCATCTCACACTATATAAACAGCATTATTTCTACCATGGACACAGGTAAAATTAAACTCAAACCCAGGATACATTAATTATAAAGTTAGTGGTTAGTTAGCATAAATTTCTATGTCATTAACTTCAAAACTGCTCAACGACTTCGTAAGAAAAAATATACCAACATTTTTATCGAGATAAATATTTATTGTTATATTTATTCCACCAAAATTAATTTATAAAAATTGTTTACATGATTCTTTTGAAAAGATCATTATTTATGTGATAAACATTTTTGTTTTGTTTATCGAAAACTTATCGAAAGAAGTTTCATCAGTTCAGCAGCCGTTTTAAGACAAATTTAATTGGCTACATATGTATTACTTAAAATCTGAGTGCAGTGTTTGTCTAAATTACTTTTAAATAAGTTTCGATTTTTGAAAAGGGCTGAGATTAAGTGAAGAGAATTGGTAATCCAATGTGTGAAGTCCGGAGCTTTAGAATCAGTGATATGGTTGATTTTGGTGATTTCAGTTCTGATTCAGTCAATATAAGGACTTTAGTTTTAAATAGGAACTGTTAGAATAATTCGAATGTTGACTAAATATAAATAACCATAATAATAATATGATGATAGATAAACATAAGAAATAAGCATAAAAGCGGAATTTTTTTAACGAATGTAAAATTGCATTTTAAACGAAAATAAAAAACGATTAGTTTTTTTGCTTATGTCTTAGATTTAAGTGATGACAAGAGAAATCCTTCATGAAACATGATATAATGGGGAAAATTAGATAAATAATGAGTGTTTTTTTTAGAAAAGTATAAATAAGTCTTGAGAAATAAACACTAAGTGTTAAGCTACAATCAGAGCAAACGTTGTGATTTTTCAATTCAAAATTATACTCTGGTAAAAGCTACGATAACTTAGTCGTCAAGAATTGTGTAGTTCATCAAAGTACAATAGAATTTGAGCTCTGATTTCCCAAAATTCTAGAATGCGAAATCACAATAGTATTTGCACGTTAAATCGGACTGGATACCAAGTCTTTCACGTGAGATAACACGGAAATCTCTGGTACCATCACAGGCGTCGTTATCAAAATCCGATCGAAGACCTAATTTATTATATTCACTGTCAATAATCCAGTATAATGTACAAGTGTGATGTTTCTGCAAAACTCTAATAGGAAAATATTATGTTATCTGGATTTTATTTTAAGAAATGAATTTTCCCCCTTGCCTCCTATTTTATCCATTTACGATATTTCGTGAAATGAACCTCAATTTTTCAGTCTTTCATATAATCAATAAGCCACTGTTTTCTCAACTAGATTTTCATGACTTTCTAAACCTAGCTGGTATCTAAATCTACAAGAACTTGTAAATTTTCTTTCATGTCGATTGATTTTGTTTGTTTATTTGTTTATTTAGTCAAAATACATTATACTATTAAATGTACAAACAGAGTATTTTAGATGTACTTTTTAATTTCTATCCACACTTTCCTAAAAGAAAAGCAATAGTTCATCCAATTTCGATACAAAATGAACTCTGAACCACTTCACAATTTCAATGCTTTTCTTTTAGATACTGAATAAGAAAACTATGCGTAATACATTTCCTCTAAATATTTCTAATAACCATACCATTGTTGATGTCATCCTAAAACAATCAGGAATGAATTTTAAAATAATTCAAGATAAAAAAACAACGTTTTTATATGGAGGCAAAGTTTATTAAAAAAATTACAGAAATATTAGTTAAGACTTGTCGCAAAAGTCTAAATATTGCATTGGCAAATGTTTAAATATTGTTCAGCAAAAAAAAAAAAAAAAAAAAAAAAAAAAACCGCCAAGTTTGGCAACTTTTGAAATCTCGCCAAGTAGTTGGGCTAAACGGCATTATTAAAAAAATATTGAAATATTAGTTAAAACTTGTCACAAATGTCAAATATTGCATTGATAGGCGAAAAAGAACGATTCCCAAGGTTTCAGAGCTGTAGTTTGATGGGAAGTTGGTTGCATTAAAGATCAAAAATTTGATGACACATTGATACACACACACACACACCAAGTGAAATACATAAAAACGTTTTAAAAATAGTGAGTACGCGTGTCTTTCTAACTATCATCAATCATTTTTTTTCTACGAATTTTATACTTTTCGATTTACATACGTATGGTCTGTTAAGGACAAATTGTCTCCTACATTCACTGCAAAAAAATAAAACCGTAATAGAACAGCTATTAATATGAGCATTTCAGTCAATGTTTTGCAATTAATAGATGACAGAAGTCAAAGTACGAGCATATCTATATGGTTAACATTAGCACTTCAACTAGCTTATGTGATTGTATTGTTTAAACATGATTTTATGTCCTTTTTGCTATTCATATAAATATAAAAATAATATATAAATTCATATACGTTTCTCAGTGAAGTAAGTATGCATGTTTTGATTAATATGATTTTATATTAAATGCCTTTATGGAATTTCATTATCAGAATATGCAGAAAATACTTATATATAATATGCATTTATCTACAAGAAATTACCTGATGGCTTTTATTTTAACATGATAAAACGTAAGAGTACTTATAATATAAAAAGTTAAATAAGCATTGAGTACAATTAAAACAAAAAATATTCTTCATTTCTTTTTATCGAAAAGGAATTCTTTCCGATAAAAAATGTTTTACCAAAAAACTATTCTTTCTCGATTTTTTTTTTTTTGAAATATTCCACGTTGTCCCTAAACTGAAGACATTTGTCAATACATCAATTTTCCAATTTTGAAGAAATTGTACACTGAAAAGCAAATTGTCAATATTGTAGATTTAGAATCACTTACGTGTATAAGCAAATACAAAAGCTTTATGCAGTAAATTTGATTCACTGTAATAATATACAAACAAATCCACTTGTATTTCTATATTTGAGTCTTTTATACGCTTGAAATTTTCTATCTTCCGAATGACTTCACAAACACTTCAAAACAGCGTAAAATAAATTTCACAAAACATTCTCAAACAATTTAGCAGTTTTATACGAGTCAACCAACCAATGGCTACCGCTTGCAGAAAGCTACGGAATCAAAAAGCCATGGAACCATTGTTTGTTTTTTAAGAACCCCATTCACAAACTCCTTTTGAAAAAAAATGCTTGAAACATATTTCTCTCTTTCCACAACAAAAGTCAAAATGCGAAAAGCCAAAAACTATTTAAGAAAACTTATTTTCTCAGGAATATAAAAATTCAATTTATCACACTGGTTCTGGTTAGAACAATTTCATTTCAAAAGCAACATCCAGTTTTTTGGGGGGAATGGAACAAGTCAAGAATTTATATTTATCATTTTTCTTTTATTTTATTTCATCACCTCATTGAAAAGTATTGTATTTTTGAAGAATAAAATCAAAATCTGAATACAAACAGTTCGGGGAGTTTAATTTTTTTTTAATTTAAAAGTTTTGTGGGAAATTCAACAATTTCCTAAACAGAAGAAAACTTTGATAACTTATTTCAAATCTATTATTTCTCCAATTTCGGCTCATTTTCTTCCGAAATAAGTAATACAAAAAGCTATGCGTTCAGAATGATAAGAATTCTCACAGGAAGAATAATTGATTTATTTAAAATTCTTCGATGGACCGTTCGCTTAAAACCTCATTTAAAACTATATTTGTGTAAAATTTCAATCTGTTTATTGTGTAAGTTTTGTATTTTTAAGCCTTTGTGTTCAAGTTCTGATTTAAATATATTCAGCGATATGTAATTTTTATTTACTTTGTATATGTTTCGGTTCACCCGCGTTCATGTATGTTTTAGGAAATATTTTATTAAAGTAATTTTTAAGCATGGTGTTTTTTAAGAGAAGAAAAGCACAAAGAGGAATTTTAAAAGTTTAGAAAGACTTTTCATGTTTAATTTTTGTAAGATGTAAAAGGTGAACAAGAGTGAAAAGAAATTTATTTATTGCAATAACAACTATGTGAAATGTATTTTCTGGTGAAGCTAAAGTTCTACTAATTCGTACAAATAATATTAAATGAATCTTTTCATTTCTTTTCAAATTTTTCGTAACACCTGGTGAAAAATAATACTGTTCTTTCTATCACTGAAGAGTTTGCTTAATGTTCTGTCGTTTTCTGAAAATCAATGCAAAATTGCCATAATCATCATGAAATGTAACATTATGCATCAAATTTTATGTGGCATTGCGTCTAATTATTATTAAATAAAACAGCATTGTTATGAAACAAGTTATTTTTATTGAAAATCTGTTACATCCCATTATGAACAAATATACTTCAAATAAAAAAAGTGTATCTCCGTTTCGTATAGGAACATTAAGATAAACAGCTCTCATTTCATTTTAATTCTGTATCTTGACTGTATTGACGTTATGTTTCATATTTAAAGGGGTTTTAGCATAAAATATCGAATATTTCTAGAAATTTATTCATGGTAACAAATTATATGTAATTCATTTATAGAGAATATTTCGAAAAATATACACACTAAATCTGCAAATTAAAATGGAAGGAAATCATCTTAATAAAGTATACAGATTACTTATTAAGTTAAGTAAACATTCTAACCGCAACTATAGTTATAATTGGAGCAAAATTTATTGCATGTATATAATTTACAGTGAATTAAAAAATTTCTCCTTATTAAAAATTCTATTCAACCCTATCAAAGATTCTCCAAACTTTTAAAATAACTCAAAAAAAGTGACTATTTGCATAAAGAAACTAAGCACATGAAAATAAAAAATTACCAATATAACACTAAATATGAGAAAGTAAATATTTTTATACTGATTTGAAACTAGGAAAAAATTTATATCTCTAAAATACATTTTGATAAAATACAGAAAATACTGAGCCTAAAAAGGGTTTGATGGATAAAGTATAAATATGTTAACAATCATTAAATACATCCTTCATTTTTTATAGGACAAAGAAACCGATTTTTTTTTTGATAAAGTTGCTTAGATAAAGCTAGAAAATTTCACGTCAGTTTATAATGAGCGTCAATTTAAATAGCTAAGTAGTATTTTAAAATATGTATAAAAGATAGTCACTTCTCTGAGAGACATTTACTTTCCTCCCTTCCTTCCTGCTGATGCTAATTTTAAAAAGAAGAAAAGGAAGACGCAAATTAAACAGCTTTAATAATTGAAGACTTCTCAAAGTTTCAAAAAAGAAGGAAAAACTGAACAAACTAAGAATAGAAAATTTTAGTTGTAAGAATGACACAAAATTCCGGAAAATTAACCTGGAATGCTTTAGGAGCTTCTGACTCTTTCATGTAATTATTACAGAAAAGACTTTTTAAAATTACATCTATATTACGACCATATAGTTATTTTCAAGTATTTCTAATTTTATGTTTCTTAAGCCATAATTATTATTTAAGAAACATAAAAGTTTTAATATAAATGGCCCGTAATAAAATATGATTGTAAGAAATCAACATTTTAAAGTAAACATGTAAAGAATATATACATTGAAATAAAAATAACATAATTCAACAGATAAACTATTAAAAATTTAAAGTAAAAGTACTTTTGGTCAACAAACACAAAAATTTAATGGATTGTTAGTTTGTGAGTTTTGATCTTGCTCATTCAAACTTTTGAAGAGTATAATGTTGAAAAGGAAAATTATCGGTGGCATAACATTAAAAAATATAATACTCTGAGTCCATACATAAATAAAACGATCCCATAGAAAATTGGCATCCCCTCTTTGAGGGGATGGGATTCAGCCACTAAGAATGACCGTCGTGCTCTTTTATTGCCTTTGCCATGTGTTAATATTACATCGAAACAAAAGGTTGCAACCGCTGCAAGTTTTGCTAAAATTGTGCTAAATTAAATGTAATAAGAAAATCGTAAATCTGTGGTCTCTTCATGCAATTGGCGAGTCGCATAGTGTTAAATCAAAACTATAAATGAAACAGCAGGAAAAAATAAAATACTGTCAGTACATACAATAAAACGAGTTTTGAAGAAATTGTCATTCCCGCCCTACTCGGAGAGAATAACCGGGTCGCGTCATGCAACCGGAGAGCCATAAAGTGTTTATGCACCGTTTTGTATGATATTATTCTTTTCTATACATTTTTCTTCTCTCAGAGAGCAAACGTTCATTCTTTGAAATTTAAAAATTCAAGAACTAAAATAAAACGAGTATTCTTTTTTTTTTATTTGTTAGAGGCTAGCTCATTAAACACAATGCGGGAATCTATCTACCCCCTCCGCTCATAGGGCATTAAGGGTTCTAAAATGAGATAAAATCCCTTCTATTACTTTTTGGTTTCTTCACAGGGAGGGGATGCGTATACACCATTTGCTAAGTTCATTGGTGCAGGAGCTGGTATGTGCCTGTCTCAACTTACATACTTTCTTGCGTTCTAGTGATAGAAGATTTACAAAGCAGCATTCTCATTCTTTCTCACTTTACGCACCTGAGGTAAAAGCCTTCTGCGAAAACCCTGAGGACCGTGCCTATGGATTCACCACAGCATGTCTAGAACAGGACATGTGCCCCACTTCCTGGACTTGACCCCGGCTGAGCTCCCAATGAATTAGAACTTGGGTCATTAGATGTGTGCCAGATATATTCAAGCTTTAGCACTTGAAGAAAGTGTTCATATTTTTAGCAGCATGGATGATGCCCTCTTTTGTGTAACAAGAAGTGGAAAATACATAGATTATAACGTGGAACGTGATCTATATTTGAAGACTGTGGTGTTACATTTTCACAGTATTTCCAATCAAGATTGACATATTCAGGCTTATTATATACACCTAATAAAATTTAATATACCACAAAGCTTTCCTCATTAAATAATCGGGAAGAAAGAATGAGTTGACGCCACGTTTAGGAGATACTATAATTCTATTTCTCAGTCGCACAGTTGATAAATTTAGTTTAAATACGTTAGATAATATTTCAGTTGAAAATTGCTTCTTTATTTCTATTTTTAAGGGACTATACATCCTGAACAATTTATGAGAAATAGAAAATTCAGAGTTTTGTAAATAATGATTAGTGAATTTTTTACAAAAATTGACTGTTTTTATTTCGTTATAGTTTTGCTATAAGAGAATTACAATTATTCCAAGAATTTTTTTTTTATTGAATA
This sequence comes from Nephila pilipes, assembly GCA_019974015.1. Taxonomy (NCBI): domain Eukaryota; kingdom Metazoa; phylum Arthropoda; class Arachnida; order Araneae; family Nephilidae; genus Nephila; species Nephila pilipes. Next base: position 48,869 of record BMAW01105443.1, read on the forward strand.
TATTCAAAATCATTCTAAAAACGAAATATTCGTAGTTTAAAAAAAGCAGCAGCAAAACATTAATAACCTTAAAGTTCGTATTTTATTTCATCAGCAAGTATATATTTTTTTCACTGTCGACAAATTAATGTAATGAAATCCAATCTATTAAGTAGTGAACCCAAGATCAAAAAACATTTTTTTTAGAATTTCAAGAAACATTTATCAGCTTCAGTTCCTTGTTTTTTTTTTTTTTTTGTTTGTTTACGTCCTTTTTTTCTTACCTTTAATTCAAAAGATTGAAATTAGCAATTAATTAATGATTAGCACTTTTTAAAGAACATATAAATTTATGTTTAAATTAGTACTTTTAGTTGAACGTGAATCTTTCAGTGTTCAGATACTCAATACGTACAAATTTAATTTGTGCTTCTCAGCTGGCTAAAACTAAAAGTTTTTTTTCTTCTGCAACACACGCGTTATTTTGAAAGGCAGAAAAAAACTATAATTTCTTTTAATTTCAACTGATTTTTTTTTATTTTTATACAAAATTAAAAAAACATGAAAAAAGTCTGAAAATAATTGATTCCAGTAATCCGTTAAAACATTAGTGAAACAATGTGATAGCAATATAAATTAAAATCTATTATTTACACAATATCTTAACTAATCGCTGAAAACTGATTTTATTAAGTGCAAAGGATGACTAAAATTGTTTTCAATTATAACCAAACAGTATAAGAATAGAAGAATTTTGAAACTATTTTCTCTCTATCAAGCTTTAGAACAGAACTACACATTTATTTTATTATTAAATTATATTATATTGTCACAATGTTTTATTGTTGAAACTCACATATATTACTATTATTTTTTATTATTAGACATATTTTATAGTTACAATGTTTTGCTCTTAATATATATATATCATTGCTATACTGCTGTTTGTAGAAAATGCAACACCATGAAAGAATCATCAGAATCAAATGAAATTTAATGCAGAAACGACTTGTACTGATACAAATAAATGATGAAATTTTCAAAACAAAAGAAACAAATTAAGCGTCCGAAATCAGTATTTGGTGCAGCCACCATGCGCTGCAATAAGTGCTGCTATACGACGTGGCATGGAGTCAAACAGATGTTGAATATCTGCTTGAGGAAGAGAATTCCATATCGCTTGTATGCGCAACCAAAGTTCGTCTTTGGAAACTGCAGGACGCGGATCACGAGCGAGACGCCGACCAACCATATCCCACACGTGCTCAATAGGCGACATATCCGGTGAATAAGCAGGCCAAGGAAGAAGTTGCATGCGTTGTGCTGAACAGAAGTCTCGAACAGTCCGCGCAACATGTGGGCGTGCATTATCCTGCTGAAAGATAGCTCCAGGGATGCCTTGAAGGAAAGGAACGACTTCGGGCTGTAGCACTTCACGGACGTACCTGTTGCTATTGAGATTACCCTCAATTCGTATCAAATTGGATCGTCCATGATACGAAATCGCACCCCAGACCATAACTCCGGGTGTTCGACCACTATGTCGTTCAATAATACACTCAGGAAGGCAGCGTTGACCGGCATAACGTCTAACACGAACATGGCCATCATGGGTCCACAAATTGAAGCGTGATTCATCTGAAAAGACAACTTGGTGCCAATCAGCTCGCCTGTCTCTGTGCTCAAGAGCCCACTGCCGACGCAGCCGTCGATGATTCGCCGTGAGGGGAATCCTGTATAAAGGCACCCTTGCACGCAATCCACGGCGCAGCAGACGACGACGAATTGACGAAGCCGACAATTGTACACCTGTAGCAGTAGACCAACGTGCTGCCAGCTGCCTGGAGGAAGCTGTGCGATCATTCACCGCCATGCGGAGCAGGTGTCGATCATCGCGCTCTGACGTCACCTTCTGTCGTCCAGTGCCTGTTTTTCGAGTTGTTCGGTGCTCGTCGGTCCACTGCTTCCAAACTCGCATCACTGTGGAACTGTTCCGCTGCATACGAGCTGCTATTGCGCGATAGGAAAATCCTCCTTCTCGAAGGCCGATTATCCTCCCTCGTTCAAACTCCGTAAGTTGCTTGAATTTCTTATTCTTCCGTCGTGGAGGCATACTCAGGTCTCACTAAACGTTTGCCACTAACAAATAATCATAGACTTTTTTCAACGTCCCGCTACAGCACTTTATTTATACGCTTTCAGCATCAATTCAGAAGGCGCTGCGCGCGCCGCGCACGCGCGATGGCTCTGAAACTTTATTAATTTGCATAATATCCTATAATTGACATTTGCTGCGAATTTCATTTGATTCTGATGATTCCTTCATGTTGTTGCATTTTCTACAAACAGCAGTTTATTTTTATTATTAGATATATTCTATTGTTTCAATGTTTTAGTGTTGAAATTTATATATATAAGTACTACTTTTTTATTATTAGAAATATTTTATGGTTGAAATGTCTTATTGTAAAAATTATATTATGATTACAATGTATTATTATTAAATTTATTTCATATTGATACATCGCCTATCTCCTAAATTATTTGATTTTGTGATTAAATTTCGTCACCAAAACATTTTAAAACTAAATAGGAATTCAATGATAGAATATTTTTATATTAGCGCCTTATTACAGTACTTTATACAATTTGCCATGTTATTGTCGAAATGTTTTTTACATCAATTTCTCTTTCATTTTTGAAACAGAATTACATTTTTATAGCATTTTAATTTTTTATCTTAATATCGAGATATTTATATATCATTAAATTAGTTACTTTACTAATGTAATCTTTTCGTATTATTGTGGCGTTTTTTGTTTCACTGATTGAATGCCATGTTTTTAATACTTCGAAATAGTAATGTACTTTTACATTACTCTGTATCCCATTAGTAAACATGCTTAGTTTTATACACTATTGGCCATTAAAATTACTACACCAAGAATGTGATGTGCTGATCACGTGAAATTTACACGACAGGAAGAAGATGCTGTGATATGCATATGATAAACGTTTTGACAAATTAATGCAAAACAGGCGTCGGTAGTAGTGACACCTACAATGTGTTTAAAAGTAGAAATTATACAACAGATTTCTCAGACACAAATTGCATTGGAACGTTGTTGTCTGGTGAAAAATTATTGAGTTACCTCTGTAAGAAAGAGAAATGCTTACCAGCACGTTTTTGACTTTGATAGCGGTCGAATCGTTGCCAAATTGGATTGTGGTTTATTGTATCACAGTATTGCTGCTCACAACGGTCATATCCCATGACGTTCTGCAGAATATGGATTCAATGGTTTTAGAATATGGAACACCGTACAGCATCTCAATGACTCGCATTCCCTAACAGCCGAGAAGACAGATATATTACGCGAATAACCTTAATAAATCACTCAGCCACATTAAGAGCCATGAGTCAAGAAATGGGATCGTTTACAAGACAAGTGTTTGCACTATCAATTCAACTACGTTTTCAGCAGCATGGACTGTCAGCTCGGCGACCACGGATTCGACTACCCTTGAAACTACGTCACAGACGGGAGCACCTGATAATGACGAACCTGAATGCAGGAATGGGCTTTTACAGACGAAACCAGATTCTGTTTACAGCATCATGCTGGTGGAAGCAATTGTTTTGGTGGCATCGTAAATAACGCATATTTCCAACGTGCATTCATCAGAGTCATACTAGCCCATAATCGGGAGTACAGATATGGCTGTCATTGGATATTCGTCTCCGTCACCACTTGTTTGCATTGACAGAACTTTGAGCAGTTTTCGTTACATTTCTGGTGTATTACGGCCAGTGGGTCTACCCTTTCTTCTAGCCCTGAAAAAAGCTACACATCAGCAGGATAATGGACAACAGCATGTTGCCTGTATTTTGCAGACCTTTGATACATAAAATGTTGCTACCCCAGCAAATACGTTTTGTAGACCTCTCACCAATATTAAACATCTGGTCAACGTTCATAAACTATGGCATTGGGTTGAAGTTGAATCAGCAGTTATACCTGTACTTGCCATCCAATCTGTGTTTGACTCAGTGCCCTGGCGTAAAAGAACTGTTATTTCTACCAAAGGAGGTTATTCTGTGTAATGATTTCTCGGGATCTATGCTACCGAACTTCTTGAAAATTTAATCACTTGTTATTATATTAGTTAAGAGAAATTCCCCGAATAGGCTATGTTATAAAGCTCTCAAGAAATTCATGAAGTATTGACGGGTATGAGATAATGTAGGGAAAATATGACAAATCTTTTCAAATGGTTTAAGCATTTCATTGGGGGCTGGTGAAACTGTGAGGTTGATTGCAAGTCGAAAGTCAAGGTCATACTGCAGGGTTCTTATACATGAAAGTTTTCCTCGATTAATTTCTCTCTGAAGGACAAACAGTGAGCGCTCCCCTCTGCGTAAAGCTCCTCAAACGCTTGCTTGATCCTGCTCGTCATGTACAACCAGTCTTGTGTCACAGCGAAGCATATTTTTGAAGGGGTGATTCGATGCATCCACCTTCAATTGCCTTGGATCAGAAAATCTCAAAATTCCAACCCAAAATGTAAAGTATTATTTGATTAAAATAGGATTAAAGAAGTTGATTTAAATATTTACATATGTATACAGCTTGTATCATAAACTTCTGAAGACTCTCGATAGTTAAAGGAAAACAGGGTGATCTGCGACAAGTTCCAGGATGTAGTCAGCTGACCAAGTCGTTGATTGAGCGAAAGGAATCCAGTGCTGCTATTGTTGTGAGTGCGATGTTGTACTCTGATGTCTCTGCGGGTATAATTACCCATACTGCAGGTAACAGGCAGATTTCTTGAAATTTGCATAGCTTCGCGAATGGAGAAAGGAGTTGGTTGGCGAGTCGAGAATATGCACGTGCTTCTTGCCACTTCTTAGCGATGGTGAGGAAACTTAAATGTGCTAAGATGGCCGTCACATAGTCCTTCTGGAGTTTGAAAGTCATCTGTCTTGAAAATGCAAAACTGGTTTTAAAGTACAACTAAAGCAAATAATGACCATGTTGAAAGCATTTGAAACTCCTGCTGATTAAAGTTTTCTGGTTCTTGAAAAAAAAATGCAATTTCAAACTGTCTCTGCTGATGGTATCATATTTTCCATAATTTCCAGTTAAAAATGCTTGTCAGAGCATTTAAGAACTTGATAAGAAGATGACAGTGTGTAAAAAAGGCCGCCACAGTTTCAACATCGCCACATTGCTCTTTCATATTCTGTAGTGATTGTTCACGAGTTACTACACAGAGATTCGCTTACAAAGTTTGATTCTCCTCCCTATTCATCAGATCTAGCTCCGTGTAATTTTTTTCTGGTTTACAAATTGTGAAATGGTTCACGGGAGCCCCAGAAGAGTTATATTGATGCGATAGAATGAAAAACGACGTGACGAGCATAACTTTCAAGAACTTGAGAAGATGTTTCCAAAACGGATACAGCGATGGAACAAGTGTATTGTTCCAAATGGAGAGTACGTTGAAGTGCATAAAATTGTTTTACCTTAAATTATGTTTAATAAAATGATTATAATCGCTTTTCATGAGTTTATTGGACAGTCATGAATTTATGACATGAATTGAATGTCATGAATTGGACAGTCATGAATACATTTTGAGCATCCTTAAAATTTTTCAGTTCTATTTGCTTCCACCCTCCAATTTATCATTTAGAACCCTTAAGAGCTCTAGGTATAAAGGTGAAGAAAACTGCAAAGGTTCTTTAGAACAATCTGTTAAGTTTAAGAAATAATATTGCAAAGCTAAAATATTATTAAGTAAATATTATAATTAAATCAAATCTAACAATCAAATTTCTTATTTAAAACTCCATTCTGAATCTAATTAGAACTTCAAAAAACATTTTCTTAAAAAATTATATGCACGCTTATACACATAAAGTAAATTTTAATCAGTTAAACGAATTATGAACATTTATAGTTTGACTGTAATTAAATTAAGAATATTAAAATATTTGTGGGGAAAGGAAAGTATTTATATAATTCATCCGTATCATTTCTAATCTATGTTTGCTTGCAATTTAAACATCTTTTGCTGCTGCCTTTCTGAATGATCAAACTTTACATTGATTTAAAAAGTAACCAAAGAGTCAAATAAAAGCGAATAGTAAAAAAATAATATAAAGGAGAAACAAATAAACAAAAAAGAATGGAAATTATATGAGTGCCATTTTTTCCCCATTCTTTCCCTTTTTTCCCCGCTAAAAATTTCTGACTGTCTCTAACATTTGCTATATTCTCGCGCCACATTTTCTGCTAGGCGAGAATAATTTTGCTCATTTCTCACATGATACATCGAGTGGGCCATTGTGCTTTGAGAAAATCCCTATAAAAAAGAAGGTAGGAAATAAAATTTGGGGGAAAACGGGAACATTTTCGAAACGATTGATCATCACAGAGCGAGAGAGAAAACGCCACCGGAAAGTGTTTATAAAAAATAATATGAAGGTCGGATTTATCTGGCCTTATGCTTTAATACATCACTGGTTGAAATGTTTCGAGTAGAAATGATAATAATAAAAAAAGAATATTTTAGCATTGAACTTTGGATACAATGAATTCCGATGCAAAAAAAATATGCCAAGACAATTAGTTGTGGATGTTTAGAATGATTGGTTTTTCATGCTTTTAAGAAATTTAAATGAAGGAGATTTAAGAGGGCAATTTCTTGGAAATAGATGGGCAATTTGATGTTTAGTTTTTGAAAAAACTAAAAATAAAGCGTATTTTAGATTTAAAATTTGTGACGGCTGGATATTAAAACAATTTTTACTATTAAAAATATTTGTATCTTTTATGTCTTAAATGTTTTTGTATTTTCCAAAGTATTTCCAAATTTTGTTTTTAAAGGTATTTGTATAATTTTTTAAGGGTCCGTGATAGTAATAAGTAGAAATAGATATTTTTAATTATTCCAATTACAATGCAATTTTTTACTCAATACTCTTCCGAAGAATGTAAAATTCCCATATAACCATCATTTACTTATAATTATTGCAAACTTAAAAAAAAAATATAGAAAATTTAAACATTAAAAAAATTCAAAGGTCTTAGAAATTTCATTCTTACAAAAAAAAAAGTATAACAGATTAAAAATAAATATTTTAAAAGGATATTAAAAATGTTTCAATGCAACAAAATTATTCACTTACGTTTAAGACTCATTTGCTAAGATTCTGATCCATTTTATGTAATATTTTTTTTTTGTTTCCATCCGACTAGCATTTGTTCTTCAAAGTTAATGGATATATGTAAGTGCTGAAACGATTTGTTTTATCCATTTTTTTCTATGCGATCTTGTTCGCTAAGCAACTGAGAGGAGAATAGAAACACTAAATCGAAGCAATTGAGGTGAGACTGCTTGTAAAAGATACTACTATTTTGTTTATATTAGTTACTGGCAGTGATAGTTAGTTCTATATAAGGACAGATAAAAAAAAACCCGTTTTAGGAATTGGACGAGGGTAACTCACTCGCTTCCCTCCTTCTCTTCTAAGAGTATGACGTTTTTCACACCCCAAAAGATCGTCGCATTAATTTCTCTGGCTGATGAGGAAATTCTCATCTTCTTTAAATCAGATTCAACGGAAGAAACCATTTTTCGAAACGGCGTTTAGTTTCCGGTATGTAGTGTCGCAGATCTTACTGAAGGTGACTATTCAACTAAAAATGATGACGACAAATCGTGGCTACAACAGTCCAAACTGATTATGAATCAGTGTCAAATTTATTTTGGGGCCGGGTAACAGATGGCAGCACTCAATGATAACATCAGCTCATCTTAAAAACTCTATTTCTCGTCAAACACATGTGCTTTGTTAACCACAATTTGTATGAAAGTTACATATTCTCTGTAGGTACAATCTCTATCTTATAATTGTATTATTTATGATTAATGTATTTTGTTTATTTCATGTAAAAGTTTGTTTTTGATATTATTATGAAGATGAGAATTTTAAACGTATGTCATGAATGAAATAAATTAAATTATTTGTCAAATTCTTTGTGAATATTTGTTCGTACCCGGCCATATACGGGAAAAATCAGTTTTATTATTTTAGAGAAATTCCACAAAATAAATGAAAAGTTAACTATTGCTTTTAGAACTAATTTATGAAAAAAAGAAGTTGTTTGGTGGTATTTATCTAGGGTGACCAGACATCCCGCTTTCAGCGGGACAGTCCCCATTTGAACAATTTATCCCGCAAGGTCTTGAGAAAATCCTGATTTTAAGAAAGAATGTAGGACAAGTTAGGGAACGGCGGGAGAACGGGAAGGGAATATACGGTTTTCGGGTTCCATGAAGCTATTTCACCAGAATATGAGCTTTATATTATTTTTGTAAATTTCGTTTTGTTGAACTTTAATATAAAAATTATTGTTGAGAACTGATTATCAAATTTCGCTTTGATCAGTTGCTAGAATACGACCACCATTGTTTGGATTTAGTCAACAGCAGCACTATTCGGCACTGTCAGCGACGAAAACGTTTTGTAGCTTTAAAATGAAGAGAGAACACTTTGTATACTTCCACAGATTTTATTCTTATGGCGACATGTTCCTCTAGCGATCTAGCATCATTTGGAACATTGTTGCAAAAGAATTGTATCTTGTACAAATATTGGAAACGGAGGGGAATTTTAGAGAGGTGAAGGGTCAGGAGTAAGGAGTTTGTTGGTCATTTACGAAGTAACGCCTTCGCATATTTAGTTTTGTAACAGTCTCTCATACGAAGCACATCGTACTGCGTGTTAGTGCTAGTTAAACAAGTGATGTCAACAAATCAGCTAACCAGGTGATTTAGGTAAGTAATTTATTTAGATACCAAAGGTAGGTATTTTTTAGATACCACATTTTTAATCAAAATCCCCCCTCCTGCCAATGGTGTCCCGCTTTTCTAATGTTAAAATCTGGTCACCTTATATTTGCCTCGTATTTTCTATTAAATATACGACGAAAAAGAGTAAAAGTTAAGCAAGGCCAAGTGAAAGACATAGCGCAAGCTTTCCTATTTTTTAAATTTATGATAATTTGATAAACCTTAATGGCAATTTTTAGATTCCTCTTTATGAATTAACTGAGACAAAACAGCATAGTCTCAATGGGTTAAAATAATTAATTTTTATCAAAATTTCGTTTAAATCTATTACAAAACCTCAAATGAAGCTTTATTTTAAAACCAATTTTTTTCAACCTTATGCATAAAGTTATGGAAAAGTGTATGTTATTTACCAGATTGCATTTGTCGAGAGCATATTTAATCTAAATGAAAAGTTATTCGATTTCCATAAATAGTTCAGTCAAATGTTTCTGTCTTTTTATATTTATTTATTTGATCTGAATTTTTATGCGTTTACTTCTACACCTCTGTGAAAATGCTAAAATAAAACAGAATACCTATTAATCAACCAAGTATCTTCTTCCGATAAATTTTCTTAAGCTCCGTATGGAAAAAAATACAATAATACCTGAAAATTCAGTAGTAGCTTCATGTGACCTTTATTTATTTCTCTAAATTAATTTAAATTGATTAACATCAAAATGATGCCACTCCGCGTGACTGATTTACTAATCGTGTTTTATCTTCAGCTCCATATAACGATTAAGAAAATTGGAGAATAAGGAATCATTATTATTTAATCCTTTTTTTTAAGTCTTGCGTAATATAAGAATACAAAGTTATATGAATTATGAATCCAGAGATTTACGAGTCTTATGCAATTTTTTTCCAAATAGTATTTAAAAGTGTTTACAATTCACTGTAAAAGGATAAAAAATATTTTGAAACACACATGGTAGTGTTAACTCCAAATACATTTGTATAATTAGAATATAATTTTTCCCTATATATATTAGTAATCCTAGTAACTTTTAATTTATATTTCAGCATATTGGAATCCAATAATAAAAAATAAACAAAATCTAACGTTATAAGATCTTTTGAAAGATTAATTTATTCATTCTCCAAAAATTTAATTTGAACTTTGTTAAATCTTTACTAAAATCATTCAGAACAGGTGGTTTAGGTGTCGGGTAGTATCATGTAATTATATACGCATGATACAAACGATATTTGTTGAAAATGACATGGGTAATTATTGGTATATGATGCAGACGATATTTACAGATAATGAATAACATTACATTGTTTTTAAATTAATATTTTCGTAGTTTGGTAACATAAAGGTTTTTTTCTTGGAATATCATATTTATTTCAGTTTGATTTGAAACCTGAATTAAGTGAGACAATATGTGGAATATTGTTTTAATTATTTTAGTAATCAGCAACAACAAACGTATTGAGACGAAACTAGCAATTATCAAAATTTTCTTGTATGTGAACTAACTAAATTTAAGTAAACTGAACCTTGTTAAAATATGACAAAAATGACAACTGAAGTAAAATGAACCTTATTAAAGTATGACACTATTTGTTAGAAAACATCTCTTTTTGTGAAAGATAGTAAATATATCTATGTTATAAAAGATTAGGTTATCTACTGACAAATCCTTGCTATTTTCGCTTAAATGATTGTATTGTCTTTAAGATAATGTAATCCCTTGAACAAAAATAGGGAATAAAGAGCAAAATCTAGAACGCTTATAGTTGGATTGCTACCAAATACTAAACTTTCTGAAAACTAAACGCAAAAGCTATGATTGGTTATCATGTCACGATGGGCAATTTGGATTGGTTAGCACTTAAAAGTTTGTTTTTGTATGCCTGGAGCAAATAGAGTATTATTCGGAGATGTACAATAGAACAAAACAGAATGTTTGTTACTGAATATGCAACAAGATTAAATAAATTATTTCTCTCTGAAGTTACAATGAATTTTTCGGAAAAGATAAAATTAAAAAAGGGAATACATTAGTCTAAAATCGTTCGATTAAAATTAGGTTTCCAGACGCTTTACATTTGTTCTTATGCTTTTCAATTCTCTCAACATGAGCAAAGCTCAACAAATTTGGTCAGCGTTTCAAACTGTGTTTAAATAATAAATATTTAGCGAGATAAACACGTGATAAAAATAAAAACTGGAATCATAGTTACATGTACAAAGTTTGAAAAAATTAAGTAACAAACAACTTTATAAAATTTGATAAACGGAGTAAAATAAATATGTAAACATTAAATTGTCTTCAAATAAATGATTTTTTTTTAAATTTAAGTGTGAAGATTTTTGTGAAGTTCTAAGAATATGTAACATTTTTTTTTTCAAATAATTTGTAACAGTTTATTTTTATACACGATGTAGATTGAATAAAACTGACGAATTATCAAAGGAATATTTTTTTTAAGAAATAAAATTTTTCTGTAAGAAAATATTTCTTGGAAGAATTTCAGTATTTAAATCCTCTTGTGGTTCATTATACAGCATAATTTAATCTTTGATCATAATAATCTTGATTTTAAAATTATTAATATAATTAGTACTAAGAATTAATACATGTGTAATGTAAAAAATATTTAATTTAGTAATAAGAACACAGAAGAATCGTGAACAAATTTATGTAGATGAAAATCATATTTTAAAATCAATATTTTTACAAAAACAAGTTTAATATTAAATGTTATTGATAAAATTATTACTATTGAGGTTGTTTTTGCTTTAACATAAGAGATGAATTTTGATTATGGAACCTAAATTATGGAATTTTTCATTTAGGTTTAAAAATAAAATTAAATTTCTCCTGAGAGGTATATTATTTAAATTCATAGCCGTCTTAAGATTCAGGTATAAAAACTGTTTAAACATTCTTTGCGAAGGCCTTCTTTTGTTATTTAATTCCTCAGACTACATAAGGTTTAGTCAATAGGTAGTTCTAGTTTATGTTCAAACAATAAAGCTTTAACTTACCAAATTATTTATTATGATTAAATCACATCTCGACTATAGCAGATTCAGTTCCTTTTATTCTGATCACATACTTTCAATACTTTCACTTCCAGATATTTTCAAAATAAACGATTAATTACGATGATTCACTCCAATGTACAACATTTCTCAGTTTGTCGTTCTCTTTTCTTTCATTTCTATTTAAATTATATATCATTATCTCTAATTCAATTCACCACACTTCTTATTTTCATATAATTTACCTAATCACGTTTCATTAGGTTGACAAGGAGTTGTAGTAGTTTGCAATTTAAATTACCAAAACGTCTCCAAGGTTAGTGAAGAGAAAATTGTGAATTATCCAATGTCACCATTTTAAAAAAAAATTATTTTATGAATTAAAACAGATAGAATTTACATAATAAGCTGTTTTGAATTCTTTCAATATGGGTTATTTAGTTTCAATTAAATTTTTGTTTCTATCAATCAAGAAAAAAAATTCAGTTAATTCATAAAAGACTGATTTCAATCCTTATGGAGTGCTTTAAAAATACATTGTAAAACTTGAATCACACGTAGAAGAAATTATTTCATTTAGAAAGAAAATTGCTAATAGTGTTTTTAACCATTAAATATTAAAATATATTTCAGAGTGAAAATACTTATTTTCATGTTTTAAAATAAAACAAATATAAAAAAACGTAAATGAATTCTTAATATGTTTTGTTTGTTATTTTTTACCGAAGCAAAATGGCTAAAAAGAGGAAATAAAAACGATGAACATATAAAAACGCTGAAAAATGAATATTAAGCAATTATCAAAAACCAAATTACCATTTAAAATTGCAGTTGTTTTCTAGTTCTATAAAGAATATCATGTAATTATTCACTCATTTTAGATCGCATTTACTTTCATTTATAATAATTAATTAAATTTATAGCCAAGTGGAAAACAAGAATCTTTCAATTTGTTAGCTTTGTTATAAAAATAAGAACTAGGAAAAAATATTTTTAATTTAAATATACATTTTTGTGCAGTTGAAAAAAGAACTTATATGAATATTACTATGTGAACAAATAATACAATAGTCTGAATAAATGGTATAACACTTAAAAGAGAATACGGAAATATTTAAAACGTTGTTTTCCCCCTTTCATATGAAATAGTTGTTTTCATAATATATTACATAGAAATATTAGAATAATTTAAAGAAGTTGCATAGAAAGAGCAAAAGATATTTTGAAAGCTTGGAACAATAACAGAAATGTAAGATGTTTTTATAAGTCTTATTCAACAAAATCTTTATTTTTACAGACTTTTATACATTTCTGTTTCATTTTAAATATTCCCAAACTGCAATACTGCATTAGCATCATTATAATAAGCTTCCTTTTAGAGAAATTAATTTATTTTTAGATTTTTAATGAGAAAAGAGGCTAAATTAATTTTGATTCTACTTGCATAAAATTATTATAAATATTTGAAAATTTTATTAATAGATATTGTAAAATAAGATTTATTTTAAATCCGTTAAATAGAGATTAAATTCTATAACTAAACAAAATTACACTTGAAATGTAAAAAAAGTGTATTCATCCTCAAAGATAAAAAAAACATATATTTTCAATTGAGTAAAACTTTATAAAACAAATTAATTTACAAAAAAAAGGAATAAACATGATAAATAATTTAAATTAATTTAGTAAATCAAAGTTTAGAAAAAAAAGTACAAGTTATATAAAGGAAACATAAATTGAATACTTCTTCGTTTCATATAAATATAACATTTATATTTATTACATTTATTTGTTCTTATCTGAAACAAATAAAAATGTTAGAGGAATATACTTGACGAAATGAAAAACCTCTAGACTGAAAAAAAGTTATTTTTCTGTTGATCATATGAGCTCGATGAATACCAAATTAGAAAAAATTCTTCTATTGAAAAATACTCTGATGTAAGAAACTAAATTTTATATCGAGCTTTACTTTGAATTTTCGTAATCCTGAGGTAGCAATAGACAATCCATGACACGCAATTGGTATGTTTCTGGCACACATATAAAATGATGATTAAATTGAACTTTCCGATATTTATATACTTTTCACACCGATTTTCTATTTACAATTACTAATGTTATGGCTTCTTTGTGCTGACATTAAGCTCTCCAAACTTTAATTTGAAAATTACTAATGCAAAGAAGACAAAACGAAATGCGAAATATTTTCTAACATAAATGAGAAAAAAGTTTTTGAGCTTCTATTTATGTAGATTATTTACTTCATGTATCATTTTAATAATTCAAAAAACAGTTGAGCGTCATTTTTTCCTAGTCTTATTTTTAAATACTTGTGTCTATTCATAACTATTATACGCATAGCTCACTGAAATAAATAATAGTTACTGTTATACTTATTCAATGCATTTTTATTTTGTCCCTTTTAACTAATTAATTTTTCTTCTTCAGCCATTTATAGGAACAGTTATCAATAATTGTGAAAAGGTATCTTCATTGCTATTTTTGCACAAAGTAACATATGTATGCTAAGGCTCTGATGATTCAAATTTTGAAAAATGTTTCGTAATAATGATATAAATAAAGGAATTATTTTTTAATATTATATTGTTCAGCTTTGAATATACATATACTATTCGTATGGAAAAGTTAAGAAAAAATACCTAAATGGTGTAGGGTATCAAATAAACCTAGTCAAAAAACCTAAGATAGTCCAAAAGGAAATAATAGTAATTTAAAATGATGTATCTTGATTTGGACAGAAAATAAGGGTTTTTAAACATTTTTTTCCGAATCCAAACCAACCCACGCCTTAAGCACGTTTACACATACTTACGCAAACATAAACTTATCCCTGTATAATATATATATATATACACACGAGGAATGTTCCGAAGGTAAATTTCATCATTTTTTTGAAGGAGTAGATGGTACACTAGGTGAAACAAGAAAAGCACCATGAGAATCCAGACTCGTCCCTGGTTCAATAACAGAAGTAGCGTCAATGGAGGAGGAATGATGCCGAAAAGAGAGTAGTAGCAGACAAACGTGCCCGAGGATTACGAGTACAAATCACGATGGAGAACCAACGTGTACTGACAACGTGGTCGCCAATGGAAATACGCTCTATTACCCGATATGAATCGGCACATAGGACACGTGTGTCCGTCATCCATGAACGCCCACAGACTATGTATAGCAACAGGTTATATCTCGTCTAATGGTTGGACGCTGGTGCTGCATGTTCAGTGAAGGAAAGCAGTGTGTGGAGGATGAAGGTCGAAGTGGACGTTCCTCCACTTACACGAATAAAAATAACATTGCTAGAGTACACGACATGATGTTAGTAGACAGACTCGCATTATGGTGTCAGACAGGGCGTCTACCCTGCGTATTGGTCATGATCAGGCCCATTCAAATTAATGCTAAGGAGGAGAAGGCTGTGCAACAATTACTTTCGTTGCAGGGTATTGTGTTTTACCTGAGTGGTTTCTTCAAACTGTTTGGACGCTATGACAAATACCTCAATGTCGGTTGAAACTATGTCGAAAAATAATGTTTATAAGGTATATAGTTTAAGATGACATTTCTTATTTTTTATGTAATAACTTTTTATGTAACCCGATCACTTTATTCAGTGTAAAGAGTTGAGAAGGGGTTACACATTTTACGTAAGAAAAATAAACTGATTCCGTCCCAAAAGTGTAGTACAATAAAACATTTTGTTCTCGAAATAGTAGTGAAATAACAATAATTGTGGCCTTTTTCTGTCAGAAGGAAGAAGTGCTTCATTTTGGGGCGCATTCATTAACATTATGTGAGCGATCTTAAAGATCAAACGTGCCGTTGTGTGGTAGTGTGACAATTTAAATACGCATAATGTATTAATTGTGTTGTTCTTGGCACTTAAAGCAAGTTTAAAAATACAAAATACGTCACCAAAGACTTTAATTAAGCTTTTCGAACCATACTGATAATCAATAATCTCAAAAATATTATAATCTAGTCATGCAATATTTGCGTAAAATACTTTCGAATTTTATTACATTTTTGCAACAGTTCTAAGAAAATTTGAAACCAATCTTCTTACTTGAATAACAAGCCGTAATGGATTTCGTTCAAAAAATTTGCACACAAAAGAACTTAAGCCGTTTCGGAGAAAAAGTTGACCTTAAATATTCTAACAATTGACGAAACTTGTATAGAATATAGATCCATTGGCTCAATTTCTTGATAAAGATATGAAAAGACTGAAAGAAGGGGAAACAGATCTGTACGTCTATTGAAAAGGTATTCTTTTTTCCTCATGGTCTCAATAATAGGGCAGTAAGAAAATCATTTTCCTTCTCACTGTATTCTGGACACTGTAATTTTGGACGTCAAATTTAAACATTTTTCTTCGAAGGAATTGAAGCAATATGAAACAAAGCGTTAGTAGAACTCGGGTTTCTCATGCTTTGTTTTCGTGGAAATATAAAGAGTTCAAAATGAATACATTTTTGTATATCCATATAAACACATTTCGAAAGCATAAATGCGTTTTCGAGAATTCTGCATTGTATTTTAGAATACAATCCTAAAGTTACGACATCGGATATTGTTTTGTAGAATTTAACTTTCAAATTCATATTCTAAAAAGCGAATTTAATTTTCGAATTCATGCTCTGAAATATTGTCACGGATGTTTTGGTTCAAAAAGAGATTAGATTCGAAATACAAGAGCAAAAAAATGTACACAACGTATTGTGATTCTTGAATTATTTGAAACGTAGAAATTTTCAGAATAGCGAATAAAACATTTAAAGTAGAACATTTAAGTTAATGTATTGAACGGTAAACAAGTATTTCTTTTCATTTTGTTCAATTTAAGTTAAAAATGTAGATAAAGATAAGAAAGGAGTTTTCTTAAGCAGTATATATATGGAAATTACTAGGTTCCTTTTTTAAACGGAAGCCATTAACAAATAAAAATTTTCGTATTTTTCGTATATTGAAATAGTGACATAAGTAATGTAAAATTGTTCCATGCTATGTGTAGCAAAGAAACACATTTCGCTTCCAAAGGGACAACAGAATGGAAATTTGATTGATTCATGCACGTACTCAGGTACTTACTCACACATTGATTTGATCGCTCACTTAATGACTCACTCTTTTATTTATTTAGCAGAGATAAGCTAGAAAATATAAGCAGAAAATATTTTATTTTAAAAATAGATTAGGTAACCATTATGTCATTGTCTAAAATGATATCCTCTTGGGTGGCTAATTATTTCTAAAAGGATACTGTACCGCATAAAGTAACTTTGAGTGAAATCTTTTACGTTTAATGAACACCAAAACTTAAATGTATAGAGAAGTACTAACAATATAATCATAGCTTATCTTGAATTTTTAAATTGGTATACATTATAAAACTCCCATATAACCTGGGGGTAAGTTTGAAATTACTTCAAGATGTATTGTTTTTTGTGAATTAAGCCTTTTGAATGGATTTAAAATCACATTTTCTATTCTCCGAATGCAGCTTATGCAATATTTTTTATTCATCACAATAATTTGCAAAAGTTATAATTTTATTTTTAAATTTATTTAGCGACTTTTATTTTTCGTGTTTCAGATTTGTGATAGCTTAAAGGATAAAGTTTCAGATTTCGTGACTACTGAAGTACTACTCACGTCATGGGTTTGAATTTGAATTCAATCAAAGATCGTATTGTCGCGTTTATAATAATAGGGGCTGTTTGACAGTTATTGATCTGGGTCTCGAAGTCCTTACATAGAGAAGAAGGCAAATTATGATAGTTAAGTATCAATTCAAATGTCTTTTCGTAATCCTATCCTGGTTCTATTTTAAGAAGTCCACCTCAATAAGCTCTGAGTTAGAACTACATTGATGTAAATTTAAATCAGCTTATCTGGAAAGAGAAAGTTGAAAAAAAAGACGCTCAACTGCTTTTTGAATTATTGAAATGATACAGAAAGTAGACCATAAAAGGTTTTCTCATTTATATTAGAAAATACTTCACATTTGTTTTTGTCTTTTTTACATTAATCATTTTCAAAGTTTGTTTATCATTTCAAAGTTTTTCAAAGATCAATGTTTAAGGTTTTAAGACTCATTGCAGACAAAGTAATAAGCATGCAATAATATGAATTGATACGTTTTGAAACTAAGTGGGATCAATCAACAGTTTAGACAAATGTGTATCCACTGCTATGTCATTCAATCCCTTTGATTATATATAAAATTGCAATATCAAAAGATGGTAACTCATTGTGTTCCCTACAAGACAAGTTTCTAATAGATATGGATTAAACTTCTAAGAATTCCCTTTGAAGTATTTTTCTATTTTCTGTGTACAATGGATATCTATTAAAATAATGTGTTTTTATGCCGTAAGTTTAGAGATCCCTTAATTGTAAGAAAATTAATCATTTTTAAGAAAATGAAATTCCGTTTACAGATTATGCATTATTTAAAATTAAAGAATTTTAAAGTGATATCGTAGATATGCTGTAAACTAATGATCCCTAATAAACAACTTTTTGCATCATTATAAAAATATTAAACAACAGTTTGAAAAACTGAAAGGTTTAGAGTGTTCTAAAAAATGTTTTTAAGCTCTAATACAATGCAATGTTAAAATTGAAACATTCATTCACAGCAAATAGTTACATTATTAAAAATTTTCAGTTTATCTTGAAATTTATTTACGTATTTAAAGTTTCACTTGTGTTTAAAATGCTCGTAATGTATTTTATAGTAAGATTTACTAAAAATCCAGAATAAAAATTAAAACAGAATCAGCATGTTTTAAGAAATCTGTTTTTTTATTGATTTTTCTAACATAAAATATAAAACTGTTACTTATCGTTAAATTCCACGAACTCAGTAAAATATAGTAGAAAACAAAACATAGAAAAACAACATGTTTCAAGAATTTCCAGGAAGATTACATACATCTCGTAGCGAAACTTATTAAAATTTCTTTTTTTGAATGTGTTTCCTTAACAATTTTAGCTTCCTCAACATTTCCTTAAGGTTTTTCCATAAAAGAAAATGCCATGTCAACAATTGAGCATTAATTAGCGAGTAAGAAATCCGTGTTATGTTATAGAAAGAAGAAAAAATCATTTCTTAAATAAAATTATAGGTTTCTTACACAAAATGAAAGTCTTTGGAATTTCCAGATTTTTGACATTGTATTGGTAAAGAAATGATGAGTATAATAATTTTGAAACAGGTTAAAATCAAATTATTGTTCTAAACTTAGATAATTTTGAGTTTTTTCTCAACATTCCACACCATATGAAAATATTCGAAATTTCCAGATTTTCCGTGCCGTACTGAAAGAAAGTGGCGACTAAGATCTAAAAGTGAGGCAGCTGTTTTGTATTGAAAGACTGAACTAAATAATGCATGTGTTTGATTTGTGTGGTTAATTATAAAAAATCAAATATTTTATCAAAATTAAATCACATAATATTTTTTTAACAAGATAATTTTGAATTTATTAAATTCTCATAAAAATATCAATTAAAATATTTTAAATATTAATTGGATCGCTTATATTATTCAATGACCTAACATACCATAAGAAATTGTGATACCTATAACGCATATTTTTTGATGTTTTGATATACATAATAAATATTCTTATAAATATTTCCTTTGGTTTTTTCGTTTAACTGACATTTACTTATTTAATTTACAGTTGTTCATTAATGAAAACTTTCATTAAAGTACTCTTGACTTTAGAATCAAATTATATAGGGTGTATACAAAATTAAACCCTATTTTTGTATACAACAATTACAAAACCAAAGAAATTGAAACCCCTTGAAACGATTAAATTATACATAAATATATAAAATTTTTAACATTATAAATGTTTATTGTGATTACCACCTAACACGTGAGCGATGTTCTGTAGTACAATACAGTGATTCTGTAGGAAAGCAGATGCGGATCTTAATCAGTGGCCCTCAAGAAACCCTGATTTAGCTTTCTACATTTGGAAGAGACAGAGGGATGAGAGGGAGAGGTTAATAAAATTTTAAAAAAACTCTACTACTACTGGTGGATATTGATGAATTGAAAACGTGGATAAATACAGCTATTCAAACTGTCACACGAGCATGCTGAAAAAGGAGTGGAATGAGTTTTACTATTGACTGGATATCATTCATGTTTCAGTTTGCTATCACATTGAATATTTATAATTTCACTGATTTTAAAATGTTATTTTTGATTTAATTTGCCTAAAAAGGGATGTAATTTTTTTTGGTTTTGTAATTGCAGCTCTTGAAAGTCAAGATTTTTTTTTTGTAATTCCCTGTATATTATCAAATATATTTCAATGTTTATCTTCAATTACTTCAAAATCAAAATCATTAAAGAGATATAGAGAAATGAACATTCGTAAAAGAGGTTTAAAAATATTAGATGATTCATTTTCAAACCTGCTTTATGAAATTAAGTTGGTCAAGAATACGAATTTCTAATTCGATGTTAAGGGAATGATTTTCAGAACTTAAGCATTTAAATGCATTTACAAAGTATAAAAATTAAATTATTTACTCGAGTCTTACAGGTATTCAGATTTAAATATGTCCATTTTACTTTGGGTTCGATATTTAATTTTCTATTAACGCCCTTGCTTCCACTTTATAATCATGGGGAATGCTTTTGCAAAACTTAATAAATACACGTAGCAGTTTATTGGATTTCCTTTAATGTGATTTATTGTAGATTCTATAAATATAAGATACATAGTTTTAAGGAATAAAAAATAAAGTTGGGATTATTTATTGTTTAACATAAAATAAACAATAACAGTTATATGCTACTTATAAAGAAACTTAATATTTGATACATATAATTTCGACAGTCACCCCTTTTTGTTTTATTGTAAATAGCATAATTATTTTTTTTTGGTTTACGTAACAAATTATAAACATATTTTACTGAATATGCTGCAAATTTAATTTTAATCTAATAGTAACTTCACATAAGCATTGATTTATTAAAACACAATTTAAGCATAATATTGGGAAGAATACATTTGAAACAAAATCATTATAAATGTTTTTCAAATAATCATGCTTTTTTTATCAAATGAAACATAAAAATCCCACCTATTGAGCTACGTTTCATTATTTCTTTTTATTTAGTAGTTCAGTTTAAAAGTATCACTATTTTAAATAAAGAAATGAAGTTTATTTTAATGGAACAATACAAATCATCAAAACAGTGTTCCATTGATTCAAGAACCATTATACAATTCTAAATTTATTCTTTTATCAGTGTATCATTATAATAGTATATGCACAAAATAATATTCATTTTTATGCGTAATGAGTTGTAACAAACTAGTATAATTCATTTGGAACTACTTGCCGTTTCTATCTTTAACTTCGTTTTAAAGTTCTTTTTTCAATTTTTTGAGAAAGGGAACACTAAATTACGTTTAGAATTGTTTGAATCATATATACATAATTATTATTTGTTTTATTTTTATTACTTTTATATAGAATATTGGTTACATTAGTGTATTCATGTTTGGTAACTTAAACAGTAGCATTCTAAAATTTTTTTGTATTAATCATGATTACTGATTTCCACACCCTTGTTATTGAAATATGCGACAACAGTTTTTATGGGTTAAAATTTTTTTTAAATAAACAGTTTCAAATATAACTAGGTTAAATTTAAGCTTAATATTTTTTTGTGATAAAAGTTATTATTTACAGAACATTTTACTACTCCAAATTATTCAGAACATTTGAATTCTTTATATATATTTATATATGATGGGTTTTAAAACAACAAAAAATGCTTGAAATAATAATATTTAACATTATATATGTCAAAACGATTCCATCCCCCCCCCTAGTTTTCTTTTGAAATCTCGCTTATCGAGCAAATATCGTAATAAATGCCAGTTTAATATAATTCGAACAATTTCTGTACTAAATGCACAGGTAAAATAGATGTAAAAGGATACAAAATAGATCCATACAAGAACCTCCTTAAGTTGGACCCTTTAAATCGGATATCTGATAACCCAAATAGGTCTGCAGGAAGAAAGGATTTTTTTAAAATTTGAGAAGAAATCTACAAATTTCATTTATTTGTTTCAGACACGTATTTTGAAAAGCTGTTTCCTTTGCTGAAATCATTTAACATATATGAATGTATAAAAGGAAAGTTAGAGGAAGGGTTGAAACATCCTGGTTACACTCAACAAAAACTTAGTGCGAAATGTTATATGGCGCTAAATTTGTCTAAATGGAAATTGCAGTAAAACAACTATAAGAGCTCTTCAGTTGTTCACTAAGAAGACGTCCTTATCTTCTGTAAATATGAATCAGACTATGTTTGTTCAATATAAAGACGATTCCCTGTAAATATGTTTTTTCGCTTTTTTCTCCATTAACCTGGATTTTTGATATCCCGGACGGGCTCTGATCTCAATTAATCCAACTTAAGGAGGTTTTATTGTAATTATTATAGAGAGTAAAATGTTCTTTATAACTGAATTATCTTTACGAACATTTTTAAATTAACAGAAAACAATATTAAAAAACTCCAAGAAATGTTTCCGAAATGTTTTATTATTATTAACATGGGCTATCATGTTGCTTCGAGAAAATGACGTCAACAAAAATGTTTGGGAATAAAATAGAGGATATATGGCGTTAAGTTCAAAAGATTGGCTTTATAATACCTTATTATTAAAATATTTACATTAAGATTATTTAAGGTATATATTTACATTGCACAAATATGTTTAATTTAGTATTTTATCATCTACTTTTATTTTAATATCCGAATTGAATATTATTGTTCACTTTAATAATTTGTCTTTTACGTTTATTTTAATACTTAATTTAATAGTTGACTTTTACGGCAGAATTGTCTTTTTTTATCCTTTTTGTGGTTAACATTGGAAACGTTTTTGTACTTAAGAATGTTTTTCTTGTGGAAATAAAAATGCATTAAGAATTTGAAGAAGGTATTTTCTTTTCATTATAGGAATTGCTTCTGTGAAGCCTGGAGCTGGGAAGTACAATTACTTTACTTTAACATCCATTTTGAATAATTCTATTATTTCAACAACTTAACAAAAAACGTTATCATATGTTAAAATGAAATTAGGAAGACAAAATTCAGTTGTTTCTTTTCGTTATTTTGTGAAATATTCAAGGACCAATATTAATTCATGTTTGTAAGAAAACAAAAAGAAATGAGTCAAATGCTGCTTAAAAACGCCATAAGTAATTTGTTTAATTTTTCGTGTGTTTGTCATATTTTCCTTACTTATATTGCGATTTCACATATAGTGCAACAAAGCACAATTAAAAAAGTATAAGAACACATTTCAGATCATGAATTTCATCTCTAATTTAAAAACTTCATAAGTGCTGTTATACGCTTTGAATGCCTCGGCTTCATATCTTTTAAGTATCCACATCCTTCCGCAACTTAAACTTTCTACAAAATTGTAACATTAAGAGAAATACATTGGGAAGTTCGATATTTCTTTGGGTTGTCACGTTTTTATCTTCAGAGATTACTTATACCTTTGGGAAATATCTCGCATTACGTGCTCAAGTCCCTTCTCACAAATCAAGAGTATTGTATTAATCCCAAAGTTGCTAGCCTTGGTCCAAACTCTTCATAGTTCAAAGGAGGAGTTTTTGTCTTGTGTTCACCTCAAAGTTCAGGGGCTAATTTAAATTTTATTGGCAAAAGCCATGTTCTATCTGAATACCTATGTTTTGCAATATTTCTTTATTTGAAATGCTGAAAATGCTTCTCGTAATTTTATGCGGCGATGAATAACTTTTTGTTTATTTTCATATGTTACGTTTCAAGTAATGAGTAATCAAAAGTCGAAGGGGAAAAATAACATTCAGTTATTCCATGTTCGAAACATTTTGCTGATAAAATGCTTGTTGCCTATTGACAGCTAAACAATTATCAATACTTTTTTTAAAAAAAAATCTATTATGTACTATAAATGTATGTTGTAGATTATATATACAGGTGTGTACAGTTAATATAAAAGACACAAAATTCAACTTTGAAAAGTTAGGGCAATACATATCGTTTAAGGGAAAAGTTAGGGGATTACATACCACTTATCTAACCATATATAGATAGCTTTTTAATTAACGGTTTTCATAACATAGACAGTACAAAATCGTTTTTTATTTTCTGCTATAAAACAATTATTTAAAATTTTCAATTATGAGTACTTTTTTAGATTATGACTACGCTATCGAAAATAAAAGGCTTTTCTCATTTCATGTGATTAATAGATAGAAACCATTTAATGTGGGACACAAACCTGTGAAAACTTCCTTATTTTCTGTTTATTGTCGCTTATACTTAATATTATTTTATCTGTCACCAAATTTTGAGCTATTTTTAATTTAATTTTTCTGCTGTAAATAAGTGAAAAACATAACTTAGTTCTCTTATTGTAGAAAGGTATTCAGTTCGCTAATTGAAAGGATCGTTCAGTAAGAACTTACAAAATCCAAGAGATGGCGTTCGTAGCATCGAAAATGGTTTGTTTTTAGTAAGCATCGTGACTGGCGAGACAACTGCCTGAGTTTTTCCATCATACGGTTTCATTTTTATTGACGATTGAAGCAAGAATCTTGTGTTTATTTAGAAAAATGGAAAAGGGGTAATTTCGAGAGGCGTTTAAACACTTGTATATAAAAGACTTAATAACGAAAGAGATCAAAGCTGAGGAAATAAAATTTATGGTACATCTGTTGCTGTGTTTGCAACTGTTTAAAATTGAATAAATGCGAGTTTAAATATAGCAGTACATCCATAAGAGATGAACGTCGTCTAGTGGAAGTGACTTCTCTCAGAATAATTGATAAATTCCGGGATACGGTTTTGAGTGATCGACGAATCAAAGAATTCGAAATTGTTGAGACCACTGACAAATAGTAAAGTACAGTGTTTTCAATTCCATATGAAAAATTGGCCGTGAAAAAATTCTCTGCAAGAAGGGTCTCGTGTTTGCTCTCAGTTGAAAATAAACGCAATCGTGTGGTCAACTCTGAGGATATTTTGACACTTTTTCGTCGCAGTCCTGACAATTGTTTGCGTCGATACATTACTGTGGACAAAACGTGAATGCACTGCTATACTCCAGGAAAGAAGGAACAGTAAAAATAGAGGAGTTTTGAAAGGGAATGGGCTCCGAAAAAAGGCAAAAATGATGATATTTGGCAGAAAGGTGATGACCACGGTTTTTGGGATGTAAGTAGAATCATCTACACCGATTATTTGTAAAAAAGGGAGAAATAACTGGAATGTTAACGTCTCGTTATAGCTCATGATGAATAAAAGAATCAAGAAAAAATATCCTCATTTGAAAAAAAAACCTCTTCCATCAAGAAAATGCACGGGTACACGCCTGTGCAGTTTCAATGACCAAAATCATAGAATTTAAGTTGAGTTATACAGCATTCATGGTATTCTCTGGATTTGGCACCCAGTTACTTCTTTTTGTTCCAAAACTAAAAAAAATCGCTCGACGGACAACGGTTCACGTCGAACGAAAAGGTTATTGCTCAAACAGAGGCCTATTTTGAAGACCTTCCGAAATCTTACCTTTTCGATGGCTTTAAAAAGTTAAAGAAACTTGTGGAAAAGTGTATAGAACTAAAAGAAGATTATGTTGAAAAATAAAAAAAAATATCTCTATTACTAAAATAATTAAAATACATTTAATACGCAATGAAATAGGAGTAAAATGCGATATATCTTTTACATATTCATATCGGAAGAAATTTTTACACGAATTCTAATAAATAATATTCTAATGAATAAATGCATGCGCAAAGCGAAGAAGCAATAATATGGAAGATCCATCGACTCTGTGTATTTTACACACAATCGGAGACCATTTTAAAATAAAATATTTATTTATTTATTTTTGTTTATAAAGATGCAATGACTTTTGTCTCATAAAGATGCAATTGCAAACGAAATTCATTAATTAATGTTATTTTTACAAAATATTATTAAATGAAACCTGATAATGAGGCAGGTCAGTAGGATTTCAACAGTGCATCATAAAATAATTTGAAATATTGCACAAATCATTCTGTGCTACCATATCAGTTCAACTGATAAGAGGACAAGTAGTCACGTATATGTATAAAATACATTAATTAATTTGTTTCTAAAACTTATATATATATTACAGTTCGGCCAACAAAATTAATAAACTTTTTCAGCCTATTTACAGAACTGAAAATCGATTCTCATGTTAAAAATAATTCAATAGTTTTTACACATTTAGTTTAGAAGTGAACCAAAACCATATATCAGACCAAGCAAATTTTATTAATATCCACAAATATTTAAATTTAAATAGCAATATGTATCTTTTAAAGATGTAAAATATACCAACAAAAACGTAAGTTTTGTATAAAGGCATTCTTATTTCGAATACATCTCAAGTTCAGTTGAAAATATAAAGCTAAGCATATATTTTGATTTTTAAAGCATTCAAATCCTTTTGCAGACATTTTGAGTCTTTGTATTTACATTTGTAATATTTTTATTATGTTTGCGCCTTTTTCGCATTTTATTTTAACTTTTTTTGCTGTTGAATAATTTTATGCGTTGTTTTTTTTTCCTTTATATTCCGTTTTTATATTTGAAAGAATATTTGTAAAGGGAATATGTGTTGCTATAAGATTTTTCATGTAGCCAGTAACAATATATAGGTAGAAAATTGAATAATATTTTGCTATTGTGTCGCAATTTTTTCATTTTCATTATGTGACGATTATTAACATTAAAATGATTCAGTGAGTGAATTCCGATGAAGTTTAATAATGTGAGAGCCATATGGGGCTATCCATCCCAATCAAGATAAAATTGGAATTTATATGTTTAAAAATGTGAAAAAAGAAGAAAAGATAAGTGACAAGAAGATAGGTCGGAAATTTGAAATAGAATGAAAGGTCACTAAGGCATCCCGCGGATGCGTCACCCATGCTTACTAACGACAGCAACCCCCATAGGAAAGAAAAAGTACACTAGGGAGTATCAGTGTCATGATTCCTGTTCCTCCCAAAAGAAGGCAAATTTCTGAGGAGCTCGCCTTCTTTATCAAACATCGTTAATCGCTATTGTTAAGATTTAAATAACGTTAAAACTGTTCGCTCCCGTTTAATATGCAATGGTTTCAAACAATATAACTCTTCCGTAAAAATCATTTTGTAATTTTTTTCATGTTTGCTTACTAAACACTTTCCGGCTGCCCTTTTTTTTTTTTTTTTTTTGTCTGATACAAGATCCTCTAACAGACAATAAGCCTCGTAATATTAATCTCTGGTCAGGCGACGAGGTCGATACCTGAACAGGCATCCCATTCTCTACGCCAAAGCGAAAATATTGAATTCCAACAGATTTAACATGCATTAATCCTTGAATGCACTGAGTCATAAGAGAACAAGTCTCGAACACGTGGCTAGACAAAAGCATCTGTGGTCATATGCTCGATGTAAGATCTCGGCGCTCATCGTTTAATTATCTGTTAACAGGTAGCAAACGTTAAAACATTGATAGAGTACCCATCATAAATAAACCTGCTGTTTGTAGAAAATGCAACACATGAAGGAATCATCAGAATCAAATGAAATTCAGCAAATGTCAATGTATGATATTATGCAAATTAATAAAGTTTCAGATTGATCGCAGCGCAGAGCGGCGCGCGCAGCGCCCTCTGAATTGATGAAAGCGTATAACAAAGTGCCATAGCGGGACGTTGAAAAAAGTCTATGATTATTTCTGTTAGTGGCAAGTCATGAGACCTGAGTATGCTCAATCGAAGAATAAGAATCGGAGCTAACTTACGGAGTTTGAACGGAGGGAGGATAATCGGCTTCGAGAAGGAGGATTTTCCATCGCGGGTAGCAGCTCGTAGTGCAGCGACGTTCCACAGTGATGCGAGTAAGCAGTGACCGACGAGCACCGAACAACTCGAAAAACAGCACCGGACGACAGAAGGTGATCGCAGACGCGTATCGACATCTGTTCCGCATGGCGGTGAATGATACACAGCTTCCCTCCAGTGCGCTGGCAGCACGCTTGGTCTACTGCTACAGGTGTAACGAAGTACCG